>CM053509.1:75177775-75350901 GCA_028627145.1 Eidolon dupreanum
TGTCAGACAGAAAAAGAGAAATACCACATAATCTCACTTATATGTGGAATCTAAAGAACAAAATAAACAAACAAACAAAACAGAAACAGACTCATAAATGCAGGAAACAAGCTGATGGTTGCCAGATAGGAGAGGGGTTGGGGTCCTGGATGAAAAATGTGAAGAGATTAAGAAGTATAAATTGATAATTACAAAATAGTCATGGGGATGTAAATTAAAGTATAGGGAATATAGTCAATAATATGGTAATAATTATGTACAGTGGCAGGTGGGTACTAGACTGGTCAGAGAGATCACTTTGTAAATTATATAAATGTCTAACCACTATGCTGTATACCTGAAAATAACATAAAATAATGTAGAATGTCAACTGTAATTGAAAAATCAAAAAATGGAGAAAAAGGTGAAGTAAAATAAAAGGTTCAAACTTCCAGGTATAAAATGAATAAGTCATGGGAATATGGGGTACAGCACAGGAAATATAGTCAATAATATTGTGATAGCATTATATGGTGTCAGCTGGTTGCTAGACTTATCACAGTGGCCACTTGTTTAGGTATATAAGTGTTAAATAACCATGGTGTACACCCAAAACTAATACATATTACATGTTAACTATGTTTCAATAAAAATCTTTTAAAAACAAAAAGGGTCACTTCTTGTTATAACTATTCTATACTAATTCATGGCTCCCTGTTTATAGCCATTTTGTCAAGAATTTAACAGGCAGGAGGAGGAGCACATGTGATTCAAGCAACAGTTCTCATTAGTATATAGCTTCTAACTGCAATCTCCATTTAACAAATCGGCAAACATATTAAATATCTTATTTATTCTTAAATCTTTCTAGAATGAATAATTAAACCCGAATACCAAACTAAGATACATCATATAAATTAACCAGCATTGCAATGTAACATACTTGTCACCAATGAAATCAATAATTTCCTGCTCCATTTTCAAGAGTATCATTTTGTCTATGCAAAATAAATGTTAAAACAAAAGGGTTTTATGTACTTCTTTTCCCCAAAGACCTAAAAAGTTCATTTGATTGTATGGAAAATATCGTTTTAATGTATATGACTATAAACCTATATCTAACTCTTCTCTGGAATATGCTGTCCCATATATATGGTTTCATTCTAAAACAAAAACAAAAACAAAAAACAAACCGTAACTGCAATTGCTATTTGAACTTGAAATAGTCTGTATTTTTTCAAATGTCAAAGGAGACAATGACAAAGGAAGAAGATACAAGATATTAAAAGCAGAAAAAAACATTGGTATGGCAAAAAGTCTAATATAATGACACTGATAAAAGTAAACATCATAATAATCTACTAAATAAACAAAATGGTAGAGGAAACTTTATACTAATATCAGGCAGAGGTGAATTCAAGCTGAAAGTCTTATGTCACTTAATGATATAGTTTAAAATCTACAGAGGTTATAATTATTCTTTATATCTTATTAGTACAATATGAATATAATATAAAATTATAGAGGATAACAGATATATTCACAAGAACACAATGATAGTGGAAGGTGAAGCCTCACTTTCGATTCTTTATAAATAAAAAAGGCAAAATTTAAATATAGTAGATTTGAATAGTAATAGGTATAATAGTAATTAATATTCATATGTCAAATACCAAATCCTAAAGAAAAGAAAATAACAATGATCTTTAAATCCTAAATCTAGAGATAACATCTCTTAAGATTTTAGTATATTTTCTTCCAATATTTTTCAGTACACACACACTCACACACACACATTTTCCATAGTTGAGATTATACTGTTTACATATTTTTAGTCTTGCATTGTTTTTATTCACATTATATTATTGACACTTTTTACTTCTTTAAAGACTGTTAATACCACTTAAATGGCTGAATGATATTTCATCATAGGATTTATCATAACTTACTTAGCAATACCTTATTATTAAATATTATATTTTCTATAAGTAATATTATACTGACATTTTAAACATTATATTATAAGAAATATTTATGTGCATTTTGATAATTTTCTTGGAATTTATTTTTAGAAGTGGAAATTCTGGTCAAAAAGAGTAAATATTTTCAAAGTGTTCTTGCGATCCATTGTTATACTGCTTTCTTGAAGATTACATCAATGTAAATTAACTAGTAATAATGATATTCACCTCATCACATCATTGACCATGGTAAATATCATCATTAATATCTGAAAAATCATGTGTTTTAATTTTTTTATTGAATTTTTTTCTGTTGATCAGTTTATCTGTTTGTCTGTTTAGTGGATTGTTTATTACTACTCCTTTGGTTCATTTGCTTATGGAGACTTTAATTTTTTTAAAGGTAAAGTATTAGCTCATATACTAAATTTAATTTTATGTAACACGTTCTAGAAATGCATCTAGTCTGTCCATCAGTTAAACGGTTCAAACATTATGATGGGGAAGTGCAAGTATCAATGATTATGTAATTTTGGTTGTCAAGTCTTGAATAGCTCTGTAGCACAAAGTAAAATCCAGAACTCTTCAAAATATAAATTCTGTGTGTGTTGCCATCTTTTCCTTAATGTGCTATTCTCCTTTCCATTAGTATTCTTCACCCCTTCCTGGATTTCTATCCCCATTAATCTTAAATCTCTGACATATTAATAAGAATATTTTGTTTTTCAACTTGCACCATACAGATTCTCTGTGCTATTACCTCTGTCCCAAGCTTGCATATCTAAATTCTTTAAGGCTGCTTACATTCCACCTCCTCATCTAGGCCTTTCCAGATATCCTGTAACCGGAAGTAATCTCTTTCCTCCATTATCTCATCGTACTTGGTAAATTTATTAGAACACTTTGCTTTGGGGGTGGCAAAGTGTCCCTGAATGGTGGAGAATGGAAAACTGGTGTCCGGTATCATCAGGCTTCCCTGAAACCCTTGACTTCTGTTTTCTATTCTTTGCAACCCCTCTTCAGCCCTGTCCCTATTGTTCTTGGAGTCCATGGGCAGTGATTCCAGTCTCATGACCACATTTAGGAATATTTTGCAGCTGGCTAGTGTGGTATGGTTACCCTCTGAACTTGATGGGCCCTCAAAATTTTCTACTTTCTTCAATGATTTTTTCTCTACTTTTCTAAAATCTTTCCACCCACTACCCCCTTCCTTTTATTTATTTATTTATTTATTTATTTATTTGTTTGTTTGTTTGTTTATTTGTTTGTTTACTTATTTATTTTAGAAAATCACCTTGTTTTCTGCTCTACAGAGAAAATAGGGAAAAACTGCCTTAAATTCCCATTAGTCTCAAATTTAACTTCATTTATCAGTCCTATTCCTTCCCTTCTTTGCTCCCTTTTTTAGTGGAAAAAGTACTTTCTTCAGTAAAAGGCAAGCCCTGCACCTACCCTCTCTTAATCTCTTAATCTCTCCTGCCTGCAGAGAAGCATTGCCTTTGAGCAGTGGTTCTCAAGATTAAGTCTGCATCACAATCATTTGCCTTTAGATTAACTGCTTGTATTGAATTCTGCAGTGAAAGGGAACCAATAGAATGTATGGTATGTATATTCATCTCTCTCTCTCTCTCTCTTTCTCTGTGTAACTGTCTAGTTGTCTAGCTGTCTGTCCACCATCCATCCATCCATCCATCCATGCATCCATCCATGCATCCATCCATCTATCTATCATTATCTATCACGTATTATCTATCTATCATCTATCTAATCTATCATCTAAACACAGATTTACTGTAAGGAATTGACTTACATGATTATGGAGACTGAGAATTCCAAGATCTGCATTTGGCAAGGTGGAGACTGAGGAGACCTGATAGTGTAGTTTCAGTCCAAATATCATAGGCTCGAGACCCAGAAAGAGCCATTTTTAGTTTGAATTTGAAGGTTGGATAAGCTGATGTCTTAGTCAGGCAGGAAGAATTCTCCCTTACTTGGGAGAGGGTCAGGCTTTTTGTTCTATTTAGGCCTTTGAATGACTGGATGAGGCCCACTCTTGTTATAGGAGGCAATGTGCTTTTACTGATTTAAATTTTGTATTAACCAAAAACATTGTCACAGAAACATCCAGATTAACGTCTGACCAAATATCTAGGCATCCCGTGGCTCAATTTTATATGTCAAAAATTGACATATAAAATTAACCATCATACTACCCTATATATAGATCATCCTCTCTTTTTATTGTATTCTTTGTTCATGTCTGTCTATCTGATCTTTCCACTCACCAAAGGTGCCCAGTATTTTCTACCTACATAAAATATTACCAATCAACCGCCAAAATCCTTACTTTATTTTTTTTTATTATTATCCCCATTTTATTTTATTTTCTTCAATCTAATCTTTTTTTAAATTAAATTTATTGGGGTGACATTGGTTAATAACACTATATAGGGTTCAAGTATACAATTCAATAATATATCATCTGTATGTTGCATTGTGTGTTCATCCCCCAAAGTCAAATCTCTTCTTGTCACCATATATTTGATGCTTTTTACCCTTATCTAACCCAGTCCCTCCCCACTTTTCCTCTGGTAATCACTAAACTGTTGTCTGTGTCTATGAGCTTTTGGTTTGTCTTGTTCATTTGTTGCTTTCTGTTTTATACCCCATGTATGAATGAAATCATTTGGTTTCAACTTTTTCTGTCTGACTTATTTCGCTTAGCATAATTATCTCAAGATCCATCCATGTTGTCTCAAATGGCAGTATTTCACCGCTTCTTATGGCTGAGTAATATTCCTTTGGCTATATATACCATATCTTTTTTATCCAGTCATCTATTGAAGGGCACTAAGGTTGTTTACATGTCTTGGCCACTGTGAATGATGCTTCAGTGAACATTGTGGTGCATATATCTTTTCAAATAAATGTTTTCAAAAATTTTAGGTAGATACCTAGAAGAGAGATTGCTGAGTCATATGGTAATTCTATGCTTAGTTTTTTGAAGAACCTCCATATTGTTTTCCATAGTGGCTGTACCAATTTACATTCCCACCAGCAGTGTCTGAAGGTTCCTTTTCCCTTACAATCTCTCCAACATTTGTTATTACTTGTCTTGTTGATAATAGCCATTCTAGCAGGTATGAGATGGTATCTCATTGTGGTTTTGTCTTGCATTTCCCTTACAGCTAGAGAAGTTGAACATCTTTTCATATATCTGTTGGCCATTTGTATGTCTTCTTGGGAGAAGTGTCTGTGTAGGTCCTCTGCCCATTTTTTAATTAGATGTTGTTGTTGTTGTTGTTGTTGTTGTTGTTGAAAAAACTCCTTACTTTATTATCCTATATTATTTTTTGGCTGTCATCTTACACATTTCTCCTTCCCTTCATACCCAAAGTTCTAAAAGAGGTTATCTACAATTGTTATTTCTATATTTTCACCTCACCCTCACTGCTGAATCCACAACAATGTACTCCAGTCCCTGGATCCCCAACTATACCCAAACTAGATTTAACAAAGACTTATTAAATGCAGTGCGGAAACATCAGTCATAGTTTTGTTAATCTAGGATGACATTTTGCTTTGTTAATCAAGTCCTTCCTCCTGAAACAATCCCTTCCTTTAGCTTCTGGTACAATAATACACTGATTTTTCTCCTCACTCATCATTGTCTTTATTAGAACTTTCTTCTCTTCATGACTCTTAAGTTTCAGTGTTCTTTGGCACTATCTCCTAGGCTCTTTCATGTTTATAATTACATAGGATTTTAGAGGATCTCATTTACTTTTACTGCTTTAATAATCATATATATACTGATTTACTCTTAAGTGTACCTGTTGCTTGAACTTATATATTCAAATTCCTCTTGACATTACTCGAATACTTTTATCAGATATCTCAACATCAGTATGCCCACCTTTTCTCTCTTCTTACGGATTTGCCCCATTGCATTCTTTCTTGAGTGATTCAAAACATCTAGTTTTTCAAGTTAAAGCCTTGGGAGTTATCCATCACCTTTTTCTTTCCCTAATTTTCTATGTATAATCTTTGACAAACTCTCTCATCCATGATAATTTTAAATATCTCTTCAATGCATCTATTTCTCTTTCTTGCCACTGCCATCATCCTAATTTAGGCCTTCATCACTTTTTACTGGTATAGAGTAGTCACCTCCTAAAGTTACCCTCTCTGGCATGAATTTTACTAATCTTCAGTTATCATTCTGTTTCCAAAGGCAGAATGATCTGGTAGACATCACATCTGATCGTTCTCCTCTAACGCTTAAAACTTTGGTGGCTTTTACTTGTCTTTAGGTTAATGGCCCCAAAGTGTATGATGTTAAAGTAACCTTAAAGCCATTCAAAATCAGCTTTGCTCTCTGTTCCAGCAGCATAAGACTTCTTTCATGTTTCCATTCTCAAAATATTCCCTCTCTGCTCTAGGTCTTTGAACATGCTGTTCTCTGCAGGAACAAGCTATCTCTCACATCCAGGGCTCCTTCATTACTCCTACCCCTCACCCCACCCACATTATTATATTGCTAGAATTTTAAGTAGTTACTAAATGTTTATAAAACTCACCTGTAAAATAGGAGCATCTTATTTAATCCTGAGAGGGGCATTTCTGAGTCTTAAGTGAATAAAAAAGCATATGTTACAAAAGTATGCTATGTAGTACCTGGCACATAGGATGCTCACTAGATAGAAGTTATTTTCCCCAACTGGAGTAACCAAGAGATTGGTGTTAATCCCTTGTGTTAAACTGGGAGTCCTCCAAATACTTTGATTCCTCCATAAGTTATGGAACCATGCTTTTAAATACAGTAATTATAATGTTGTGTTTTAATTAGAATATTGACATAAAGAGGTATTGTCATTTATGGAATGATCCTCAGAAAATTTTTTTTGATTATGTATTTTTTGTACATTATTGGTCCAAATTTCTTAAATGCATGGAAATTTATTCTCACTGACAAAAACCTTTCTGACACACACACACACACACACATTTTAGTCAAAAGGCACATTGCAGGAATTCATTATATTTATCACATAAAAGGTGGTTCTATTTCACATCATCTAAAAGTAGGCAAATGCATAGCTTTAAGGCAGATGACACAATTGTATGATATATATAGCTATCATTTGGGTTTTTTAATTGCATCCAAACTACATATGTATGTATGAATCATCGTAAGAAGCCTGCATTTTGAGAGACATATGTAAGATATTACTTCAATGGTTTGATATGGGAACAGGTAAGACTTTAATTAAAAATTACTACATGTGTGAATCCTCAGTTTTAGGTAAAATAATGCAGAATGCCATTCATATACATGATTCACATCTCATAGGTACATAAACAGAATTCTCAGAACAAAGAAACCTTGAAATTTTCCCTAGGCTCTGATAAAGAAGCAAGTTCAAAAGTAAAAATTCTTAGCAAGGCCTACTTCATATTATAGGACAAAGGTTGGATTGAATAAAATCACCTCTAAACAACTGGATTTTACTAACCAACTTGTACAGGAGGGTACAGGCATAGTGGACTGTCAGGTAAGCATCTCTGAAAAGCGGCTATGCCATTCTAAAACTATCTCGGAAGGCTGAAACTGAAATTCTTGCAAAACTGTAAAAGCAGTGACCTAGGAAACTTATATAAAAAGCAATTCAATTGTAAAGGGGGGAAAACTCTCAAATCATAATCTTAAACAATTTTAGACCAGGTCATGCAGGTATACCATAGCATGATATTTTGACGCTTGACTCTCTAGGCCACATTTTAATACTTCCCGTATAGATCAGTGTAGTACTTTCTGTTCTATGTGGACATGTGAGCAGGCATACTTCTCATCTCCTAATGAGCACTAGATTCTCCCAATGTGAAAATTAAGCTCTTTTGGAATCCACTATCAGGCCACAGGGGTATCATTCAGTGCATTGAAGTAGTAATTTACGAAATGGGACCCTCATGGCCCAAAAGAGTTTATGCAGCTTCCCAAATGCCTACCTTAACCAGGCAATGGTTTATGGCCTGGAGAACCTAATGAGTGTTCAATTATACTATTACATTTAAAAAGAGAGACCCATATTTTTCCAAAAATTGTAGCCCTGCTTTATGCTTTAGCTCAAAGTCAGGCTATTTTTAGCCTTCTTATTCCCACCAGATCTTTTTCTCTCTTATATTTTATATTTTGCTTCTTTTATGTTGCCTAAGTAGCTCTCCCTTCCCTCCAGTTAATGATTCTATTGGATTTTAGTTACCATAATTGTTTCCCTAATTGGCTTCATTTGAAAAAATGATTGTTAGGAAAGGTGATAAACATTGAAGTCTCTGTCACTTGGTTGTATTCATTATCCTTTTACTTCATTTTCAGTAATACGTTTTCTACTTGAAATTAAAAATCACTAAAAAATTTTTACCAAGGCAAAATTTTCTGTGTAGGTACCTTGTTATTGTTCAGCAATGACTACTTCAGAACTATTTTGAACTTTTAAAAGAAAGTCTCTGTTAATTCACTCTCTGGAAATTTTACAAGCAAAACTAAGAAAATTAAATTTAATATTTCATGAATAATCAGCTTATCTAAAAAGTATGACATTGAAATTTCACATTGCTTTTGAAATTTTGAATTTGATCTGTTTTTAGTGAGGACAGTATTGTTCATGCAGTAAATGTAGAAGTCTAAGATGCTGCCATTTCTATGTTCTCTAGGTGGCAGCTTAGCTCCACCTTTAAAAATCTTCCTTCTAGTACTTTTCTCATTGACATTTTCTTTAAAAACTGGTAACATAATGCACAACAACATGTAAAATGAATACAGCCAAATATGATCTGCCTGCTTTAAATGTCTTTACAAGGTTTTTCATGTAGCTTTGCCACACTACTGATTTTAATGGAAAGACTTAGATATAGCAGCACCTCCAAAGGTACTCTTATTCACCAGTGTCCTCATATGAAGGTCAATAATTGGATCTCTTATGATGAAACTTTATCTATAAGGCATCAATCTTATTCTAGATTTTACACTTTTCTGCATGTGTTGTTGAGCTAATTGTCATGCTATTTAGTCACATTTGAGATGTATTTACTTCACTTTCTATTACAGCTACATGAACGCTGGGTCTGAATGCCACAATATCCTCATTCTGTTCAGTTAGAAGCCACGTATCTTCATGAGAATTATGAAATAGTAGCCTAACTCCAGAATAAGGAATCATATTATCCTGTAGAGCAAAATATTAACTGGGAGTGATTTTGACCGTCAGGGGATATTTGGCAATGCCTGGAGACATTTTTGATAGTTGTAAGTGGGGCCTGGGGGTTGTGGAAGAGAGTGCTATTAGCATTTAGTGGGCATAGGCCAGGGATCCTGTTAAACACTCTGCAGTGCAGAAGACAGTCCTCACAACAGATTGCTTAGGCTGAGAAATCCTATTGCAGAGAAACAGGTCCATAGTGGTATAATATCAAAATCAGTGCAAAATTTTAATAATGAACACAATGAATTCATAAGAACAGTTTACTAGAGGTCACAACATCATAAATGTCCTTTAGAAAAATAACTTGCATTTGACTAATTTAGTAACAAATTTCTCATGAATCTATTCATTTTTTCTTATTATTGTACTCATTTTTTTCTCAAATAGTTAAAAAATAAACTCTGCTCTTGTATTACATTTTTTAAAATTCACAATCATCACTCAAGTCTTATTTTGCATATCTAAAACTCAGAAAATCTCTTATGAAAAAATTGTGTTTACTGAGTAAAGAGTTAGTCTGCACAGCTGTCAAGATTTATATGCAATTTTCTTTCCTTTCCATTTTGTAAGTCAATTTTATTTAAATAGGTTTGAATTGTCTTAAGTTTATCAAAGCTATTGACTGTGGAACATATTAATTAAAATTATTGAAAATTAAGGTTTGCATATACTGAAGTTCCTGAAGAATTTAGCGTAAAAGAAGCTGCTTAATTTATCATTGCCAAGAGGCTGTGATACAATGATAAACTTGTTTAGCATCCCAAAACTGTGCTACAGATACAATTTATCATCATGTTTTGCCTGAAAAGCCATTATGTGACATAATTAAGAATACATACTGTATATGGAGTCATCAGGTATTCTGTTATCTAATAGGCTAATACAGTGAGATGTTTTGGCTACTCTATGCTCTCCTTAGATCAGTGATTTTTCAAATGACATCTTATTCTAAATCACCATATATAAAATGAATTAAATTTGAGTTACTTTTATTGTTAGGAGGGAGGACTGTTGTGCCTTTTGCAGCAGCTGCAAGGCACTGTTCCAGAAATTCAATCTTCTGTTGAAGAGTTTGAAAACCACTGGCCTAGAGCAGGGGTATGTCAAGCTTGCTTTAATTACTGAATTTTAGTTTTTATGGCATATAAGTCTCCATCTTAAGGGAGGGCGGAGAGGGAAATCTTTTCTTGGCCCCACATCCTCTCTAGCTACTATCCTCTGTCTTTTCTCCTTTTCCCAACAAAACTTCTATGTACCTTGCTTCACTTTCTCACTTTTAATCCACTCCTAAAACTACTTCGTCTTCTTCTAGTTCTACTATTCCACAGATACTGCTTTTGTCAAGATCATCGGCCTTCTCCCTGGTGCTGTACTTGATGATAACTGTACTCTCATCTTGCTCCACTTCTTAAAAACCACTGATGCTGCTGATACCTACTTTCTTTTCCAAACCCTCTCCTGGTTCTCCTTTTTCCTGTTTCTTCTTAGTCTTTTCCTACTCTACGTGTTGGAATGCTTTGGACTAGGTCTTGAGTTGTCCTGTTTCCCTCTCTAAACTCCTCTCTAAGTTATCTTACTAATTTCTGTGATTTTAAAAACCATCTATATGTAAATAACTCCCATAGTTTACATCTCTAGATCAGTCTTCTCTTCTGAGTTCCAGATCTACACACCCAATTGCCTACTTGAAACCTCCTCCTGGATGTTTCTTCTCATCTGTTATCAAGAGGCATTCTGACTAGAAATCCAAAAATCATCCTTTACACTCTATCTTCCTTCATCATCTACCTCCATCATCAGACACTCTTGTCTGTACTTTCTCTGATCATATGTTTCAAATCTCTCAACACCTCTCAATTTCTACTGTCGCATGTTTAGCTAAGTCTCATCATTTCTCACTTCAAGAGCCTCCTAATCTTTACATTTCCACTGTGGCCCTACCCTCATTCATTCTTTATAAGGGCACCAGTGTGGTATTTTTTAAAATTAATAATAATTTTCAATTTTTCAGTTACAGTTGGCATACAATACTATATTAGTTTCAGGTGTACAGCATAGTGATTAGATATCTATATAACTCACAAAGTGATCACCCTAATAAATCTAGTGTCCCTCTGACACCATACATAGTTATTGCAGTATTATTGGCTATATTTCTAATGCTATACTTTCTATCTACATGACTTTTGTAACTACAAATTTGTACTTCTCAATCTCTTTCCCCCTTTTTAACCAACCCTCCTAGCCCCTCTCCCATCTGGTAACCTTTAAAATGTTCTCTGTATCTATGAGTTTGTTTCATTTCTTTTGTTTGTTTGTTTATTTGTTTATTTTGTTCTTTAGATTCCATATACATGTGCAATCATATGGTATTTGTTTTTCTCTATCTGACTTATTCCACTCAGCACAATAACCTCTAGGTCTATCATGAAATATCTTTTTCCATCCCATTACTTTTAGTCTGTGTGTGCCTTTTAATCTGAAGTGAGTCTCTTATAGGCAGCATATGTAAGGGTCTTGTTTTGTTTTCTTATCTATTTGGCCACCTGTTTTTTTTTTTTTTTTTCATTAGAGCCTTTAATTCTTTTTAATTTGAAGTATTCATTGACAGATCATGTAGTTATTGCTATTTTTCTTTCTTTCTTTCTTTCTTTCTTTCTTTCTTTCTTTCTTTCTATTTATTTAATATTTCTCCTCTTTAATTCCTCACTTTCCCCACTTCCACCCTTGACCTATGGATGTTGCCATCTCCCCTTAAGAACTGTATCTCTGAAGGTGAGATGTCTCCTCCCGTGCACTCCTGGGGCCTGGCACCCCCAGTGCACTTGGGGGGCCTGGCACATCCAGGGCCTGGCACATCCGGGGTATGGTCTCTGGCTCCACCTGGGGCGCAAACCCAGGACCTTCTGCATGTAAAGCAGACGTGCTAACCACTACGCTATGGAGCCACCCCTGTCATTTGTTATTTAAACTTTTGATATATATATTTTTCTTCTTCTTGTAGGAGACTCTTCAATATTTCCTGTAATAGTGGCTTGATAGTGATCAAGTCCTTTTGCTTTTTTTTTTTTTTTTCATGGGAAGCTCTTTATCTGTCCATCGATTCTAAATGATAACTTTTCTGGGTGAAGTATTCTTGGTTGTAGATCCTGTGTTTTTATCACATTGAATATTTTGTGCCAAGCCCTTCTGGCCTGCAAAGTTTCTTTTGAGAAATCAGCTGCCAGTCTTATGGGAGCTCCTTTGTAGGTAACTAACTGCTTTTCTCTTGCTCCTTTAAGATTCTCTCTTTGTATTTAACCTTTGGCATTTTAATTATGATATGTTTTGGTGTGGACCTCTTTGGGTTCATCTTGTTTGGGACTCTCTGAATTTCCTGGGATTGTTTGTCTATTTCCCTCACCAGGTTAGGGAAGTTTTCTGTCCATTCCCAAATAGGTTTTCAATTCTCGCTCTCTCTCGTCTCCTTCTGGTACCCCTGTGATGCAAATGTTGTTATGCTTGATGTTGTCCCAGAGGCTTCTTAAACTATTTTCATTTTTTTTAGATTCTTCTTTCTCATTGCTATTCTCATTGGTGTCCTCTGCTACCCCACCTTCTATGCCACTGATTTGATTCTCTGTTTCATCCACTCTGTTGATCTCCTCTAATGTACTCTTCATTTCAGATGTTGTATGCTTCATTTCTGACTGGCTCCCTATTATGTTTTCTATCTCTATTTTATGTTTTTGTATCTCTTTGTTAAAGTTCTCACTGAGTTCATCTACTCTTCCCCTAAGTTCCTTGAGCATCCTTATAACCAGTGTTTTGAACTCCGTATCTGGTATATTGCTTGTCTCCACTTTGGTGAATTCTTTTTCTGGAGTTTTTTTTTTCTTTTTTATGTGGGACATGCTTCTTTGTCTTTCCATTTTGGCTGCCTCCCTGTGTTTGTTTCTATGTATTAGGTAGGGCTACTAAGTCTCTCGGTCTTAGTAGAGTGGCTTTATGTAATAGGTGAGATGTGGGGCCTTTTGTTACAGACCTGGGAGGAGTCCAGCTGCTGGCCAAGTTTAGCTATAGTCTGTGCACCTCCAGGGCCACCTGTTAAGAGTCACCAAGTAATCCACATATGGTTGCCACTTGTGCTGAACTTATAGGGGCCTTGAGGGGTTAAGTTAGAAACCGAAGCTGGCTGCCCTGTGTGGGGCTTAGGGCTGGTCAGCAAGAGGTATAGGGCATGCTGAGGCCCGATGCTGCTTCTTTTTTGGGTTTTGTGAGCCCTTGAGAAATTTTATGAAAGTTCGCAGCAGGAACCAGGACAGGCCATTTGTATGGGATAAATCACTGGGAGTGGCTTGTGTGGGCCCATAAACTGAAGTCTCAAGGAATCCCCTGGGCAGAACAACCTACATTATCCAGGTTAATGGAGACTCCAGTACAGCAGTGCCTGTGGCTGCAGGCTTGGTGTAGGGAAGGCTCAACAAATAAACAATAGCTTCTGCCTGCACCTCTGTCTGGGAGCAAGCTGCCCCTCCAGCCCTTGCCCTGCAGCTCAACAGCTCAGTGTCTCCTCTTTGGTCCTTGGTGCCTCAGTACTGGAGCTCAGAGCAAGCGAGTCTGTCAGCAAGTAAGGCTAGGTAAGACCTCCCTTTAAGAGGAAGGTCTCTGCTTCCTGCAGCCCTCTGTCTCACTCAGCTACAACCTCTGCTGGTTTTCACAGCCAGAGGTTGTGGAGACTTCTCTTCCAGGTACTGGAACCCTGGGCTGGGAGCCCAGTGTGCAGCAGGGACCTCCTTGGGTAAGGGAGGAGGCTCTGCAGCCAAGATAGCTGGCCAGATTCTCTATCGCCACACGTGGTTGTGGGAACAGGTCGTTTCGCGTCTCTGCCATTCTGACCATTTTGAGGTGACCTGTTATTTGAGGTGACCTAATTTCAAGGCTTCTGTTCAGCCAGACCTCTGGCAACTCCACATACTGGTTGCACTGTAGTTTTTTCATAATTTTGGTGTGGTCACTAGAGAAGACTTGCACTGACTGCCTCTACCTTCTACATCATCTTGAATCTCCCAACGTGGCATTTTAAAAAGCAATTTGATTATGTATCTTTCCTGTGTACAATTTTACATTGAGTCCAATCACAGGTAGAATAAACTCCATACTGTGGTCTGGGTCTGTCTGCTTCTCCAGCTTCTCTCCTACTAATGTTTTAGGTGCACTGACGTGGAACATTAAGAAGATGAAATGTTTTTTTTTTTTTAAATCTTTAGGGCTCTCACTGCTTTTGAGTTCTCTTCCCTGACTCTTTGCATGTCTAGCTCCTTTTCATCCTTTAGGTCAGATCTTAAAAATTATCTCCTTAATCAGTAAGCATTCACTTTTCACTATTTTCAATTTCATTTATCTGTTCATTTCTTCATAATCTGACTTACTAGAATTTAGGCTTCATGACAGGAAACTTGTCTATCTTCCTGACTAGGAAGCTGGTAGGCATTTAGCACACAGCTGATGAATGTATTACAAGTTATTATACTAAATGATCGTCAGACTATGTAGAAGGGTCCAATGCAATAGATATGTATACATACACTTGCCCTGTACTTTCTGGCTTTAGAAAGGAGTAGATGACAAAGTAGGTGGATATGAGATTAGAGTCTAGTATGTGAAGAAATAATATGCAAATAGGATTAGTCATGGGTTTGGCATTTAGAAAACAGAACTGGAAGTATGGGTGAAAGTTAAATTTAATGAACACTGGAATTTAATTTAAATTAAAAGCACATGCTTGGAAGGTGGCAAGCTCTGCCTCACTGAAGATGTTCAACTAGAGGCTGGATGACAACCTGTCCAGCATGTGGCAACAAGATATCCTTCTTTACATTGGAACTTGACCTAGCACTTCTAAGGGCCCTTCCTTCTCTGAGATGATGGGATTTTGTGGTTACAGAAGGGTTCTTCTCCACATCTCCCAGCATTAATCTGTCATCATGATTCTGTTGCTCTCCTTCAAGCCACACCTTAATGGATGCCCTCTTTAAACCTCACTGTGCTCTCAGAAATAATGCAAAAACTAAAGAAGCTGTTTTGGGAGAAAAACTGTTGAACAATAAGGAAGAATCAGATAGAAAATATCTTCTTGAAGGCTTATTCTTTTAATGAACATATATTGAAAAACAAATTAATGTGTGCTTTAGGCATTACTTTCAAAGACTTCTTAAATTTATGTAAAACAGAATCAGTAGGAACACACCTTTATTTATTTAAGATCCTTAAAAATTACCATCATGACTGGAGCTGGGATAGGAGGTCAGTTCTAAAACAACTTTACATATTACATTTTGAACTTTATTTTTTAACAGCATCATAAACCAACCATCATATCCTTAATATTTCCTATGGAATTTCTTATTTATCTTCATTCATCAACTAATGTGTTTGATGTGAGCAATATAGAGAAATAATGGCCTAGAATTCTCCAAACATTGACTGACTTCTAGAAATCATAAAACATCTTAGGGTAGGTCTTATCATTGGACACAACATTAGGAGAAGTTCAAAGTCCGCATGTAACTGAAAAAAAAAGTCACATTCTCAAAGGTTGTTTATATTTTCTCATTAACAACAATTCACATAAAATTTTTAATTATGTCATGTGACACTATGTGACTCTGCAGAGACAAGTATAAGAAAGCCTACATTTAGTCATTTGGCATTTAAAAACTTATTTCTCATTGAGGTCATTTTCAGGTGTGTAATATAAATTTCTTCTTACAAATAATGTAGAATTACATGTTAATTTTACAGTTTGGATGTGGTTTGCTCATACTTTTAATGCTACTCATCAAAAATCTAATGCTTTAGATTTTTATTTTACTTGATGATTTTCTTTGTTATTCTAGTTTCACTTCTTACTCCTCACCTTCCTAGGTTTTCAAGAGCAATGTAGCAATAAGTATCTGTTAAAGCTTGCCCTATGAAGAACATTGTATATTATCTTCTATTTGCTTTTTTTTTTTTTTTTTTTTTACCCTGAAAACCCTGGCCTTAGCACTATGGTCTACCTTCCCTTTGTTATTGTATGTATTGCAGGTGAAAGTTAGTTTTGTGTTATTTATAAATTCTCCCTTTTTTTTTTTGCCCTCTTTCCACTATTTTCTAAACTTCTTGTCTGCATTCTTCTTTGTATGTATCTCTCTTTGCCTTTCAAATGTATCACTCTTTGCCTCTTGGGAATTTTTTCTATCACAGTTTTTATAGTCAAGTACTGTATTAGTGTTCTATTGCTGCTCTAAGAAATAGTCATAAATTTAGAGGCACAAAGCAACATAAATTTATTATCATACAATGCTGGAGGTCAGGAGTCTGAAATGGTTCTCACTGAGCAAAAATCAAAGTGTTGACAAGGCTGCATTCCTTTCTGGATGCTCTTGGGGAGAATTCATTTCTTTGCCTATTCCAGTCATCAGCCTTCCTTGGCTCCAGGCTACCCTCCTTCATCTTCAAAGCCAGCAACTACAGTTAAGTTTTTATCACATCGAATCATTCCAAATGACTGGTTTGCTCCCTCTTCAACTTTTAAGGACACTTGTGATAAACTGGGCCCACCTGGATAATCCTGGATAATCTTTCCATCTCAAGGTCAGCTGCTTAACAACCTCAATTCTTTCTGCACTCTTAACTTTCCTTTGCCATATAATAGGCAAGGTATTCATAGGTTCTGGGGATTAGGGTATGGACATCTTTGAAGGGCCTTTATTATGCCTATCATGGATACCTATCCTCTTTCTTTCGATATTCCCAGCCTCTGCTGCAAGGAAGCCACTCCCCAGTCAATAGAAGAAGCCTCTCTTATTCCACTTGGTTACTCCTGTGGTTTCTAAATTGTCTCCAGCTGCCTGGTCTCTGCTGACTCTGAGTGATTGTATAAAATAAAATATAGCTGTGACTTCACCTTGTGTAGTGAAAGCATATTTGTACCACAATTAAATTATTTCAATATCTAAGTAATTTAGGAAAAAATAGGTAAAGATGGCTGCCTACCTTTTCTTTCCTTTATTTAAATTACTTATATTAGATCTGTTTTCTTCCTTTATTTTTTTCATAATATCTAATTTTATGCCACTAGAGACATGAATAATTTAAAAACCAGAACCGTTCTGTGAAAACATTTTAGTTATTCATCATTTTATGTTTATTTGTCCTACTTTTTTTTTTTTTTTTTTTACTATTTTTATAACTTACTAGAAATTCTACAAGTGGTTTATACTTCTTTCTCATTTTAGGTTTGATATGAACCTACAAATTATACTTCCATTACAGTCTTTCTGTTTTTTTTTTTAAATACTCATTTGATTTTTTCTATTACAAATGATGTATTTAATCCTACCAACAACTTTTTGAAAAAAAAAAAAAAGCTTTTGATTTGACAGAATACTGATGGTCTTCAGTAATTAAGACTATATAGTTATCAAGTTCTCAGTATATAAGTTCTCAAGATCTCAGCAAGTTCTCAGAATGAAATTTACATAAATTTCCAGCATGTAAGACATTTCTATATGTGATAAGCTTATTACTTATATGCCATTCGTTAATGTTTTCCTGATTTCATTTAGACACAGAGTAGACAAGTAGCATAGGCCTAACCATATCCATATCCATCCAAACATATCTGGGACATTATTCTTTATTAACATGGGGAAAACAATACCATTTTTGACTTCTCTGAAATAAATGAACACCAAACTTACATGGAATTTTGAACCATGATCAGAAACAAGAATCTTGGGAATTCTTGGAAAGGAAGTAATTTTCTCACAATTTGAATTTACTTTTCACCAGAGGAAAGAGATTCATATGTTTCTGGACTATTTTAATTAATTGAGTTTTCCTTCTCTGAATAAAGAGGTCCTTTATATAATCAATGAAGCCAAGCAAAGCACTACATTTTCTGAGTTCAGTACAAATGATTTCCCATTACAAGGGGTAGTTATCATTGAGAAATAGCCACTCTACTCACTGCAATAATGAGAAAATGACATGCTACTTTTTTTTCAGTTATATAAATACATTCCCTTGAAGACTAAGCATACCAGCACTGCTGACTCTTCAGACTGACCTCTTGAATTAGGATCAAATCAAGGAAATGAAATGCTTATGTGCAAATTCTGAGACTAAACTGAGACAACTGGGTTGTTTTCCTATCTTAAGCACAAGCTTAAGGCTTTCCATAAATCAAATTGAAATATTTGTCTTTTTATCATGGCTTTTAAACTTCTTCTAAGTAGATTTTATGAAACTAATAAAAAACTAAAAATAATTTTTCCAACATAACTTCTGAATGGTAATATTGTATACGGATCACTGTAAAGAAAGAGCTTGATTCAGAGGACACTGAGGCTTTACCTGAAAGTGCCAAAAAGATACCATAAGCTGATAATTTGCAACTGGTTCATATGCCAAACGTAGGTTCTAGAGGAAAAGTGAACAACAAGATATTCATTTTTAGTTTCTGATACTTTTATGGCAGGCCAAAAAGAGCTGGAAAGTTCAGACATTTATCTTGAAATAATGAGAGAAGTTTTTCCTTTCTGAATTAGTTAGAAAGTTGGTACTTAAACTGCCCTAAGGCATGGACTGTGAATCCAAGTATATCCATACCAAGCCATCTTTCATTTAAGTCTATTTAATAAATCATCTTCCTAACTAGAGCTGGGGGGATAAAAGTTCATGCCTCTGGCACAGCTGAAAAGGAGAAAAAGATCAGGAGCATGGGAGTTTTAAGAAATGTAATTTTATTTTCAACTTGGGTTTTCTGATGTATAAGGAAAAAATGCTATTTAAAATATTCCTACTTGGATAAAAACGGCTGCTCCTAGACAGTTCAAAATAATAAAATTTGAAAAGCTGGAAATGGCCCAGCTTTTGTCCAGGATTCATTTGATTTAATGGAGTAAGTGTTAGACTAAAGCTTCATGAGGACAGGGCTAGGTGACATTTATTATTGCATGAGTTAATAATACAGTGAAAATTTAACTCCTTCAAATCTCAGATAAATTATTTGATTTCTGTCGTGAAGTGGGTTTTGATACCATTGCTAAGGAGATTGGGCATGGCATTTCCATCAAGCCTGTGGGTTCTTTCTGGTCAATAATTTCATGGGAACTTGATGAAAATACTTACATTTGGTCACTAAACAGGTTAATAAGCCATTCACTGAAGTAACATGATTTGTTCTGCGGGGCAAAGGTTTGGTAGTATAATGTATTTATTCAGTAAGTAAATGCTTATTGAATGCCTACTGTGTGCCAGGTAGTGGCTAGTACCCTAGCCTTATACATATGTCCCTCTGCTCTTAGGGATACAGACATGTAAGCAATTAAGAATCTATATAGAGTAAGTGCTGTAATGCTCTAAGATCAATGCATCACATAAGCATATAAAATAAGGATCAAACCCAGATTTTAGGGATTAGGAAAAGCTTTGTAGAGGAAGGAACATCTCAGCTAAGACTTTAATTTAAAATAGAAGGAAGTTAGAAGAGGGAGGCAGAAAGAGTGTTCAAAGTAGGAGAGCATGATGAGATTTAGGGACTGCAAGCATTTTAGAAGCACTTTAGAGTGAAGAGTGGAGAGAGCTGAAGCCAACATGGTGAGCAAAGGACAAGTTCAGAAGGGCCTTGAAAGCCATACCAAGGAGTTTAGAATTTATCCTGAGAGCTTAATTAAAACATTAATTGAATAAATGATTAATAGACACGAGGATGATGGGAAGTCATTGAAATTTTAAGGAAAGGAAGTACAAAATTAGATTTGTGTTTTAGGACATTTCACTGGTTGTAGTGTGAAAAAAACAGGAGAAGAGGACTCAAGACTGGCAATAGGCTGATTACAGCAGCCTAGCAAGAGGCTATCATAACCTAAAGCAGAGAGGCGGCTATGGGCATTGGGGGATGTGGGCTGATTCGGGAAATAGTTATGAGAAAGAATGTCCAGATATTGGTGATTAGTTGGACATGAAATACATAAAAGACCAAAGAGTTCACAGTGACTCCCAGGTTTCAGCCTTATTGGACTGTACGGTACCATTTAATAAGGAAGGGGGATCAGGAGGAGGTAGAAATATAGGTTCAGTTGGAGGCATGTTAAGTTTTATGTACCTGTGAAAAAATGGAAATACTGTCTAGGACACAGTTAAATATACAAGACTAAAGCCAAAGAAAAAAATCTGAATGAAAGATGCATTCTTTTTTCCCCCCCTTTTAAAAATTTATTATTATTATTTATGCCTACAGCACCTGGTCTTCCTAGGTGGTCTCCCATTCAAGTACTAACCAGGCCCAACCCTGCTTAGCTTCCGAGACCAGATGGGATCGGGCTTTTTCAGGGTGGCATGGCCATAGACCATGGACTGTGGCCCCACTGGGGCACAAACCCAGGACCTTCTGCATGTAAAGCAGATGTGCTAACAGCTATACTATGAAATCACATCTTGAAAGATGCATTCTTGAGAGTAATTAACCTAAGAGTGGAAATGGAAACCATGGAAAGTGATCCAGTTGTGCAGGCTGAACATGTAGAGTCTCCTAGCATGTTGTGGTGAGTTGAGGATGGGACTTAGTGATAGGGTGATTTTCATTACCTTGGAGAGAGCAGCTTCTCTGGAGTGGTGAGGGTAGAAATCACTTTATTAAGTGGTGAGAAGTATGTGGGTGGTGAACATATGGAAAAAGAGAGCAAAAATATACACATTGCTTTAGTGAAGTATGTGAATGTGAGGAGAATAAAGTAATGGTTTGGTGCCAGATAGATAAGGGATACAGGGAAACGTATATGTTTTGTTTTGTTTTGTTTTGTTTTAATGAATGAGACCAGAGTTTGTTCAAATGCAGATGAGAAGAAGAGTTTGAAGAAAAAGTAAGAGGGGTGGGAGTAGGGTAGGATAATTGGAAGAAAAAAGATCCCTGAGGAGGCAAGAGAGGATAGGGTCCCAAGAGCAGCTGAAATGGGTTGGGAATGCGGTTGATTTTAGGTAAGAGAAAGCTCCTTGGTTGGCTGATAGTGGTGGTGGGAGGTGGTGGGAATTGGAGGTTTGAGGAGCTTGAAAAATGTTTTGAGATGGTAGCTGTGAGAAATAGAAGAAAGCTAAGAAAAAAATACAGATAAATTACCAAACAGCATGAAAGACCCAGTGCAAGTTGAATCCCATGAAATTGTAGTCGCACCAACATGATTATGTGATTTTTTCCCCCTCCAGCAACATGTAAGACCTGAGTTTAGGCAAGAAGACAGCAAACATGGTGGTTACTTTCTAGCTGGGTGTGAGTAAACTGCAACGGGACAAGATTAATGGGACATTTATAAGCTGAAGTGATGGACTAGGTACTTGTCTCAAAACTTTTTTGTCCTCATGTTCTCAAAAGAATTTTGAAAAACTGGCCACCTCTCACACATTTTAACACTGAAATCTCAAAAATTTTAACAGAAGTTTAAATATCATAAAATTAAATAGTCTCAAAAGATGTGTTTTGTGGCTTATTTTATAAAATATACATACATTAAATGTATTTTTATCCAAATCTTGGAGCTGTAGATTTAGCTCAATTTATAGAACATGTTCTTTAGAGAATCAGGCTTCATTGTTAAACTAATCAGCCAAATCAAGGTTACTTTTTATCAGAAAAGGTATGGTTTTATTTTAAAATTCATTTAGTCATGCATCTGCCTAACATCCTTCTCACCTCTGTATTCTAACATAGTTTAATTTATTGATAGATGGATGATTGATTGATAGGTAAACATGTGGATAGACAAAACAAGACATGGATGAATAGATACTTGTCTTGAGTTTGTCTCCTGATTGAAACAAGATCCTCCTGAACATTTCTTTCTGAAGCTTTTTCGTCTTTACTTTCAAGAGACTTTCCCTCGGGAAAGTGGCATTCTACATTTGTTCTTTTTGATACTCCAAGGGTTTTTACACCTTGTAATAATGCATCAAAATACCATTTAGGATAGGAGAAAGTATGTCTTTTGTAAAGTGGAGAAGGACATTTTGAAAGGTGAGCAAGTGAGGGATAATTATCAGACATCAGAGTTTGTAGGCAGGTCTGCTTTAGGAATGAGTCTGTGGAAGTTTCGATGGAAATTTTACCCTGTAGCTATCTAAGCCTATTTTTACTCTGGAAAGTCTATGCCTGCACCTCAGTTTGAAGATCAGTGGCTTATTGGGTCAAAGCTGGGTCGGGATAAAGAATGGAGGTGGGAGGATGTGAGAAAATACAGGGTCAAGGAGCCTGAGATGTCCTGATTTAAAGACCTGTAATTTTAATACCTTTTAAATGGCATTGTTTTGACATTTAGAGAGTCTGCATTTGTTTTATTGAAAGTGGGAACTTTAGAGCATATTTGGAGCTTGTGTTTTCATCTGGCACAGTGTCAAAAGAGTATATTTTGGTGGCAAACACACCTGGATTTGAATCCTTGTCCTACTCATTGTGGTTACAGTCAAGACAGTTGTCCTTTCCATGCATTGGTTTTCTCATTTGTAAAATTAGAATAACAGCATCTACCTTGCAGGGTGTTATAAGACTTAGAGATAACTACTTCTTTTATTCAACAAATATTCACAAACACCTACTATGTGCTAAGTACTGTTCCAAGAGGTAATAAGAACAAACTGCCTCACGCAACATTTGGAGCATCAGAATGAACCAGTCATGACAAGTAATAGGGATGTGTTCAAGGATAGGATACCTGTTATATTCTTCTGTGACACAAGGACAGTAATTATTGGGTCAAACTGAAGGACAAGTGCAAATGTTCAGAGCTTATTTTTTTCCAAAGCTCATAAAGCTCTCAGTACTAAGTTTATTTCTTCCCTCTCATTTTTATCAAAATATAATTTTCAATAAGTTAAAAACATGGCTGTCATACAAATATGAGTGAATAGTTGTCAGAAATTTTACTGAACTCATTACTTAATGAAAAAGCCAATATGAAGGTAAAACTGATTTTAGGAGCATTTGAGGAACACAGACATGTACGTTTCATCAGGGAAGACATTAAAAAGTAAAAGAATGTTGGAATAAGATCACTTGGTTAGACATAAAGTTGTTGAGTGGCCCACAGGGCAACAAAATAGCAGCCTTTAGAATTATCTTTTTGCTGTGGTCAGAATATTCATGTCTCCCCTCAAAATTTATATGTTGAAATCCTAATGCCCAATGTGTTAGCATTAGGAAGAGGGGCCTTTGAGAGGTGCTTAGGTCATGAGAGTGGAGTCCTTGGGAATGGGATTATTGCTTTTATAAAAAAAGACCCCTTTTTATAACAGAGAGCTCCCTAGCTCTTTTTATAAAAGTGAAGTCACCGGGAGAAGACAGCCATCTACGAACCAGGAAATGGTCTTAACCAGACACCAAATCAGCCAGTGCTTCGATCTTGGACTTCCCAGCCTTCAAAACTGTGAAACTGAGAAATGACAAATTCGAAGGCTTCCTAAAATGTGTAGATATACATGTGTATTATCATACACTCCATTAGCACTCCTAAACTTAGAGAGGCTTTGGGTAATGCCAAGATTCTAAAAATAATATATTATGTAGAAAAATATTAGGAAAAGGTGAAAAAAGGAGCTTATCGTGATACTTTTGGTGCAGGATATTAATCTCAGAAACTACTTCCCAATAACCAATTACGTGTGAATTCCACAATGTATAATATGGAATAATGGTAAACATACGAGTATTGTCAATTTTGTGACATATTTGCTCAGGAATAGCTGTGCTTATTACCTCGACAACCTTGTAGTTGGAACAGACACATTATGCCTCTCGTTTTAAGAATAAAAAATGAATTGGGAAGTGGTTCAGAAACAGGGCCAAGACTGTAAATCAGTGCTGCTGTCTTGGCTCTAATCTGTTTGACCTGACAGGCTGGAGATGGTTGTAAAAGCAGTCCCCAGTTTCCAGGTGAGTTATGTACCTAAGAATCATTTGTAGATCAGTTGTTTTGAACTTCACACATTTTCCTGTAGAAATAGCGTGATGAATAAAGGTTATGCCTTCAGTACAACGTGCTAAAACCTTTGACCTGTGATATCTCTCACCATTAATTTCTACTGGAGAATTAGTTTAGGGCTCTGACTTGGAATGCAGAGAGCACTTTTTCCTGTGCCCTGCCTTCTTCCACTTCAGCACCAGTACTGTGAGTGGAGAACTTGTCCAACTTTAGACAGCAGATGGTAGCTCTGGTGGCAGCTGGACAGAGAGAAGCTCTCACACAGGCACTTGAAGGCACTTGATGGAGAGAGCACTGACACAGACGTCTGTGCAAAACAGCGATGGGAACTTTGTGGGGGTGAGTTTGAGGAGGAAATGCTGAAGGCCTGGGTGGAAGCCTGTGTTGACAAAGGCCGACAGTTCTTAAAGTGATCGACCTCTGGGAGTGGGAGGACCATCCCTGCTATGCAAGTTGCGTACAGCTTGTTAAATGAGGTCTGCAGGACAGATTTGCAGGTCCGGTGGTGAGACAGAATTAAGTTGCTTTTTGCTTTCTCCCTATCGAGTTTACCTTATTCAAAAAACTGGTTGCATTTGCTTAAATCTCTTGTCGATTTTATAAAAAGTACTGTCACTGAAATGGAAAATTAAACAATATTGAAAAGTGCAAAGAAAAATGTAAAAATCACACAAATCCTTTTCATCTACAGAAAAGCATTAATTTAAAGTTTTCAATCAGAATTAGGGAAACTATTTCAGAAACTACTCTAAAAACTATTCTAGAAAAGTTTCAGTATGAGGGCCTGGGGTTCAAGTCCCAATGACTAATAATTTTAATACTCCTTCCCTGTCATTTTCCCAGATTAGGTAATTACATTGGATCACGTAATGTCTTTCCTGGACTTTGTTGTTGTCTTGTCACCTTTTGTGAAATTGATGTACAAGAACTACAGAGCAGTGGAGGAAGAGTCAATGTCAAAAAGTCTAAGCTAAATCCACAAAGTACTGAACAATGAACAAGGGCACGTGCTTACTTACCCACGTCCTTGCCAACAGTAAGAGTTGCCAAAATTTTTTTCTATATTGCCTCATCTGATAAGGGGAAAATACTTCTCGTTTTTATTTTTAATTTAATTTATAATTATGGTTGAATATTTTTTCTATGTGTTTCCATGACACATCCATGGATGAGAAGTATGAGCAGAAGTTGAGATTTGAACCCAGGGGTGTGGAGGATGTTTTGGGTGTGCAGGTAGCAATGGATGTCCTAAGTACTGATGGGGACTCACTTCATGATGCAATTATTGGCAAAGGTGTGTGCATGTGCTTGTGTGTGTATGTGTGTGTGTGTGTGTGTGTGTGTGCATACATTGTAAGGGAGGAAATTCCAATGCAGTCAGCATAAATGTAGAGTTTCTAAAGTGATGGGGAACCCCATGTGGTGGCTGGACATACAGAGTTACATCATGGATCTTCCATTCCCTTATGTTATGTGAAAAGTCCCTGGGATGGTGGACAGAATGGACAGGCAAGATTTTTAATGAAAATGAAACAAAAAAATCACCCTTCCCTAACTACTAACTGTAGATCTATACCTAATCTTAGTTTACTCATCTGTAAATTGGGGCTAATACTGCTCATCTCATTGGGCTATCATGAAGATTAATTGAGATAATACATGCGAAATCATTAGCTCGGTGCCTAGAACAGGGTAAAGTCTGAATAAATGTTAAGTTGTTATTCATTTTTGTATGTGAAAAAAGGGGATGAACTAGGTCAGGGTTCACCAACCCCAGGGCTGCGGGCCTGTACTGGTTCATGGCCTGTTAGGAACTGGGCTGCACAGCAGGAGGTGAATGAGGAAGCCTTATCTGTATTTGCAGCCACTCCCCTGCACTAGCATCACTGCCTCAGCTCCACCTCAGATCATCAGGCATTAGATTCTCATAGGAGCATGGGTCTCTGGTGCCAAAAAGGTTGGGAACTGCTGACTAGGTAATCGCTAAGGCCTCTTCCAGAGCTACGGATTCAGATCCATGATACTGAAAATGTATAGTGTCCTTATTTGATACATAATTTAAAGAAAAATTGAGGACACAGCAGCTTTAACATGAGCAAAAATGAGTTGGGTAATTGCTCTCAATTTAAGCTCTATCTTCAGAAAAATGAATTGGGTAGATTGCTATATATATATATATATATATATATATATATATATATATATGTGTGTGTGTGTGTGTGTGTGTGTGTGTGTGTGTGTGTGTAAATAACATAACCTGTAACAAGTGGCTGTTATATAAGGACACAAACAAACCACCAGAGTAGAGATGACAATATTTAAGTACATCTATTTGCTAAGCTTACACTTTTACTGAGGAAGATGGCAAAATAGCTCAAAACCTTGCAAGTGAATTCTAAAGAACATGAACAGTTATCAACTGTCATTCTTTTCAGCCTCTACTGAAAATCAACAACTCTTATGTAGAAGTCAAATGTAAATATTTGCAGCAAGGTTTGAAAAAAAAAAAAAGAAACAGTAAGCTTATCAAACAGAATTAGAGCTTTTACCTATCAATATTTAGCCCTTCCAAACCAACTATTTATAAGCTCAGCTCAGTGTATTAAAATATCGAGCATAGTGATTTTCCTACTTTAAGGCAATTTCAACATCCAGAGTTATTTATTTGACCCTGGGAAACAAAATACCTGGTCTTAAGGGAATCGCCTGACAAATTTGGAATCCAGAATCCTAGAGTTTAAAGGAACTTAGGGATCTAATCTTTCCTATAAAATTCTTAATGATGATTTGATCTCTGATTAAATCCTATTGAGAGTTATAGTTAGTATTACGAGTGCTCATTGAACTTCTGACATCCCTCTCATTCTATGCATCTGTGGTATCATATGCTCCTGTTTCCTTAAAATCAGAAATGGCTATAGACTTGCTTCGGTCAATGAATTTTAAGCAGAAATGATGTGAATCACTTCTAGGCAGAAATGTTTAAGACCCAGCTTGTGAGTCAAGCTCTATTCCTCTGCCATGATGACCTCTGGAGACTTGTGTTTGGATGGCAGTGTCACAAGATTGTGGAGCCTCTGTCACCATGGGTTTCTGAGTGCTATAATGAGCAGGACTCTGGGAGATCTGTGTTGGACATGTAAAATAAGTAAGAAATAAACTTTTGTGTAATATGCCATTGAGATTTAGGGTTTTTTTTGTTGCCGCTGAACAGATTTGACTAAATTGATCAATAGTTTTTACAAAGTTTCATTTTTATGTGAGCCCCTTTTATGGCTTTATAGAAACATTGTTTTAATGTTATGTCTCATATGGAGCTAAGATTTGACTCTATGTAAGAATAAACATTTAACTTTTTTATGCTCTCCAAGGCAGAAGAGAATTGCTACTTTTGTTCTTCCACATGACAATTCTTCAAATATCAGAACATAAATAGTGTGTTCCCCCTAAATCCTCTTCCTGCAAAGAAACACTTTTTCTATTGACACATGGTTTCTTGACTTTTTACCATCCCGGTTACTCTCAGGATAACTTTTGTTTTGTCAACATCACACTTAAATATAAGGTCTAGAACTTAATACAATTCTTACCAAATTAGATACTGCTGAGAGAGATCATTGCTTGGCTTTTCTGAGGTTTGTGATTATTTATTAGAAATACATTATTTTAGAACATGTTTTGGGCTGATATTTTTGATAGGTTTCAACACTGGTTCAAGAAGTGTTCGGCTCTCCTCAATCCCCAATGGAAGATGGTAGACTTTAGAGAACAACAACATCAGGAAAACAGTGAGAACTATATCTAAGGTTTAGCTCTGGATGAAATGGAAGTCATTGAAGATTTTCAGTGGGGAGTGATAAGGACAGATTTGCATTATGAACTCTGGAAAAAATAAAAAGGATAATCACTAGGTAATACATACTTGGGAAGAGGTGAGACTTAATGCAGGGGGAGCAGTCAATTAATCAGTTAACCAATCAACACAATATATTGCATACCTACTGAGTATAAGACATGGAGCTACATAGGTTCAACACTGGAGACCAAAACATACATCTAAACAGAAAGGAGTAGCTGGATAATAAAGATCAATGGATTTGATATTATGATTGGATATTGTAAGTATAAATGAACAAACTGAAAAGACAGAAGTTAACATATGAGGACAAGCTTTCTAAAGTAGCAATTTAAGAAGAAGCAGTTTCTAGTGGTGATAAAGCCCATGAATTAACAGGAACCCTATCTCAAGTGGTTTAAAAAACAAACATAAAAACTTAGAATTATTTGATCAGGGCTTATTTCTACTTTTATTTTCCTATTTCTTTGGCTCTTCTCTTTGTATGTTAGCCTTTTCTTTAGGCTGATTTTCCTCATGGTTGCAAAATAACTATCAACAGCAATGAAGAATTCATACTTCCTTGTTTACCTCTAAGTAGGAGAAAAAGTGTCTATTTTCAAAACCATTGAACAGAAGTTTTAACCTTTGCTCTGATAGGATTACTTCTGAATTAATCATTGTGACAAGGTAATTGCATACATTCATTTTGGGGGTAGAGCTAGTGTCTTTATCGAAAGGCACATAAGATAAGTGGAGAACAGGTGTCTATTGAAAATTAAATTAGATTATAATTAGCAAGAACAGAGGGTGAATAAATGTAGTATAAGCAACTCACAAATGCCCTCTATAGGATGTAGAGAAAAATGGGACCAGAATCAGAGAGATAGAGGTTTTCTACTCAAAAGGGGGTGGTAATTGTTGGGAAGAGATTTGGGGGAATGAAGACGATAGGGACATGAACTTTTTAGCCTGAAACATATGAGATTGGAGAGAATGAGCAACCTCACTTTATAAAAGGAGTAGAGGGGAGGCAGTTCATTGGAGAGGGCATTTTTAGCTAGGGGGAAAAATGGAGGTAAAATCAGTGACAATGGGGTTTTGAGAGGTTTAGAGAGTCTTGGGTTTAAAAATGGCAGCAAAGAAGTGGTGATGCTATTAACTTATATATGGGATGCTGCAGGAGGAGATGCCTGTTCGAGGATATCTTTCAACATCTCTACCTGCAGATGGAGGTTTTAAGACATCTGAGCTGCAGCTCAGGAGAGAGTAAGTGATTAGAAGGATATTTATTTTTCGAGAGAAAATGAGAAAAGTGTCAGAGCAGTTTATTGGGATGGAAAAAAGGGGAGAGAAAGCTCTTCTATGAAATCTTTTCTGTTTTTTTTTTTTCAGTTGGATGTGCTTTCTATTATTTCTCCAACTGTAAAATTTCAGTGAAATTTAAACTAAAGGCAAGAGTGTGATATGATCATTTTGAAAACTTTGGTTGAAGAACCAATTTCTGGGACTCCAAATTCTAATGAATAACACTTTGTTATTATTCATGACCATTTATGTATTTGTCATCTGTATTCCTGCATATTGATTAGAGCCAGTTTCTTCTGAAGAGGAGCAATAGCTGCCTTTGTTTACTCTGGCCACAAGAATATCCGCTTTTGCTCACCATCTCTCTGTATATTGGAGACTTAAGGTCTTCTCAGTGTTGGTGAAAGCCACTGCCCTGTGCTATCCTCTCCCATACACTCCTCCTCCCCCAATTAGCCTTCTTCAAGATGCACAGTCAGACATATCTGAGCATCAAGCTGGGCATGTTGCACTTCCTCATTCCACATGTCCGTGAAATGCTTCATGCTTCCCTGTGCTTAGTCTCTCCATGTTCCTATTCATGACAGTATTGACATGTTTCTTCTCAGGCTTTAGGTAGTTTTCCATATCATAACCTCTTACACTCTCATTCCTATGGTAGGTAAATTCATTTAACTTTATGCCTGAATATTTTATTCAATGATAGTCTAAATTTTCTGACTTTAAAACCCTGGAATAGATTTTATCCATTTTTGCCTTTTGTTGTTGTTTGTATGTTTGTCCTTAGTTCATGTATATAGCACTCATAATATAATATCTGCCATATCTTCAGTTTTACATTTTATATTTGAACACAGGATTGTTTCTTCTACCCTGTACTCCGTATAGTACCAGCACAGTGTATTGCATTTAATTTTCACTCAAACATTTGATGAAGTAAATATTTTGTGGACCAATGCATATCTAATTATTTTGTTGGTTATAGGATGTGGATAATGGAATTTAACTTACTTTTAAATAAAATATTTTTATGCTATGTTACCATTAAGCCAAGTGTTTTACATTCTTTTACTGTTAGGAACAAGATAACATATTTTATATTTTGGTATTGCTTTTTGTAGCAGGAAGAACAAACTCATGGCAAGCATGCCACCAGTTGTCCTCCTGAGGCCATGACAAAAGTGTCAAGTACTCATTTATTAAGACTGCATTCTTTGTTGGAATCATTCTCCATGCTGTTCTATTGATAGTTACCACAAGTGATTAGAGCAGAAACATAATGTTGAATAGTTAAATGGTTTACTAGACTAAGTGAGACTGTTATATGTGATCCTGACTTAAATAATTGATTTCTCTCTGTTCCAGTGGCAAAGAGTTCTTGTGGAAGGAATGAATATAATGGCTGTAGTATTCATGAAAAAATAAGCAGGGAAAGGTAAGATAATATTTTTTAAAAATCATTAGTTGGTTGAATCCTGAAATACTGTAAACATCATATAAATAGTTCTCAACTGCAGACATAGAATACAGCTGAGTTTATAGAATATGATATAAATTCTTATATCTTATGACCAGTAGGTTATTCTAGAAATATGTCATAATCAATAATATTGGAAGTTTTACTGTCTGATGCAAGTGAATTCTTTAATTTTCTAAAAAAGAGTTACAATATAATATTCCTAAATCTATATTTTTTTACTGTTTATATTAAAATGAAGGATAATGGTGCTATTAATGCAATGGCCATTAATCTAATGGAACATTTTTTGGTTTTACAAGGCTATCTGTGTTAACAATCATTAATCTTTGAAATATCAAGATAAAAGCCTTAGGAATACTCAGTATTAATTTTTAAAGATATTGTTAAACTGAGTTCCAATGGCAGAAAATCCATAAAGCAAAGTTTAGAAATCTTTGTCATGCTGTGTATATGAAGACATAAGAATTTGGCTCATGTCTGCATTCTTTAGTTGTTTGTTCATACTCTCATTGCTGACTTTATAGGTGCTTTGAGAATAGTCGAACTAACCTAGGGAAATATTTCCTTATGTGAACAAAGAGTCACTATTTTGCTGGGAGAAAATTTTGCCCCAAATTTTACCACTCAAGAAATTTAATATTTTGAGGACATATTTAAACAAGCCTATCAAAGGTTCAGAATTTTCAAGACTTCCAAAGATTTCCTAGAAGAATCGTTTTAAGGTTAAGATGATTATAATGCAGATTTTTCCCCTTAGAGCAAATACTAAGAAAGTGACTAATATTAAGACTAAAGAAATTTAATACCAGAAACAGTGAAGCATAAAATTGAAGGTACGAGAATAGGAACCGATTTGTTAAAATGGCCAATCAATAAAGGTTAATGTCAAAGAACAAAACTACGCATTCTGATGAATTCCCATGACCAAGCAGATTGATTTGGTGTTTCATTTCTTTATCATTTCATTTATTTTCAAAGCCTAGAAATTGAACTGTGCTTCAACTAATGAAAATTATATTAACTATGCAAGATATGAAATCCACAGGCTTTTTACTTGGATTGTTGAAAAAGAAATTCTATGTTTTTAAAAATCTGTTTTATGTACCCTCTTTTAAGATGTAAAAATATATTAAAAGCTGAGCAAAGCAAAGATATTTTAAGAAAACTATGTTTTTCAAAATATTTTAATATACACTATACTGACTCTTAGAACAAAGAAAAAACTGTTGTCATTTGTTCATCTAACAATTTCCTTCTAAACATATTCTCAGTTATTGTAGAACATGCATCAATATATTAACCTTTATTAGATCATTTAATTAAAATGGGACCAATGTAATTTAGTTTAATGTAATTAGAATACTGAAATATTTAGTACTCTCTTATATCTTATTGCCACGGGAAGAAAGTTAATGAAGAAAATTTTAAGTGGTATTTTAAGAGTGAAATCATTCATGAAACTTATTTCATTTTTATGGGGTGATATTTATATTTACTTAATACAAAATAAAACCACAAATTATCCTTGGGAGACTAAGATTGAGTATCAATATTTGGTAGGCAGACTAATGGCTTCCCAAAGTTGTCCTAATCCCCAGAATCTGTGAATATGTTACATTACACTGCAAAGGGTAATTAAGGTTGAAGTTCGAATTAGGTTTGCTAAAATAGGGAGATTAATATGGGTTATTCAGGTGGGCCCAGTGTAATCAGAGGGGTTCTGAAATGTGCAAGAGAGAAGCAGAAGAGTCATTGATGGAATGAATGCAATGTGAGAAAGACTTGAACAGCCATTACTAGCTTTAAAAATGGAGTGGGGCCAGCAGTGAAGAAATGCAGGGGCTTATTGAAGCTGGACAAAGCAACAACATGAATTCTCCCCTAGAGTGTCCAGGAAGGAACATAGTGCTGCTGACACCTTTTGAATCATGAGATTATAGATTTGTGTTGTTTTGCATCACTAAGTTTGTGGTATTTTGTTACAATAATAATAGGAAACAAACAACTATAGTAATTTTCTGGAAATTGTTAGGTTTAAAACTCTGGAGAGGTGCCTACCAAAAATAGTAGCCACAGATAAAATTAGCAGCAATGACTACTCTGTTAGAGTTTATAAAGCTTGTCTCTGAGTATCTCATAGGCTCTTCACTGTAACTTAGCCAGATAGGAGAGGCCATGTGGGTGCACATTTCATAGCTAGGGAACTAGGCTTCAGAGAAATGATGTACATAGACAGAGATGAAGTTTGGTCTCCAATCCTGACTTCTTCAAGCTGGGCACTTTGGCCTGTGTGCCAGGCCAGCAGTGATAGACATAGGGAAGACTTTTAACAAACATGAGGTTTCTATTTCAAAAGGCTTAATTGCAGTTTTGAGGGTTGGAAGCTACTTGGGTTTTAAACCAACCTTAAAAGTTATGAATACGTTTGAATCTGCTCTTCATAAATATTCTAGGGTTTTATTCATGGGTATGTGAGTACAAAGAAATTATAGTTCCTTGTGAGTTTCTATTATGACCTTGAGAAAATGAAATACAACTTTGTTTCCTGAATTAAGAAATTCCAGCATTTGTTCAGCTGCTGGGAAAATTGAGACTAAATGGCTCTCCTTGCTATGGTTTAATTTTTTTCAAGTTTCAATTTAGCGTATAATTCACTTTATTTTGAATTTAATATTACTGACCTAATTCAGTTTTTATCTTATAATTTATATCAGTCATGGAATAAAAAGTTCTAGGCCATTATTTATGATTAAAATTGTGTAAAAGCTTTGGATTCTGCCATGGAACTCAGTAAGCTATTGGGTCAGTGTTGTGTGGTGGTTATAAAGGTAGGCTGTCTGAGTTTCAAGTCTGGCTTCCTCCTTAATAGCTGTGTGACTTTAGGCAAGCTGTTCATCCTTTGTACTACCAATTCTTCATCTGTAAAATGAAGGTAATAAGTTATTAACTTATAAGATTTACATGAGAATTAAATGGGATAATATGTGGAAGCTATTTAAAACTGTGCTATATAAGTGTTAGTTATTATTAGATAATTCCTGTTTAAATTTATTATTAATAATTATTTTCAATTACAGTTGACATTCAATATTATATTAGTTTCAGGTGTAAAACATAGTGGTTAGACATTTATATAACTTAAGAAGTGATGCCCCCTATAAGTCAAGTACCCCTCCTGACACATGACAGTTAAAACAATATTTTGACTATATTCCCTATGTTGTACTTTATATCCTCATGACTATTTTGCAACTACCAATTTGTATATCTCAATCCTTTTCTTTTTTTCACTCAACCCTCCAAACCCCCTCCCACTTGGCAACCATCAGTTGGTTTTGTTGCTGGTTTCCTTTGCTGTGCAAAACTTTTTAGTTTGATGTAGTCTCATTTGTTTGTTTGTTCTTTTTTACCCCTTGCCCAAGGAGACATAGACAAAAAAATATTACTGAGAGCAATATCAGAGTTTACTGCCTATGTTTTCTTCCAGGAGTGTTATGGCTTGGGGTCTCACATTTAAGTCTTTAATCCATTTCAAGTTTATTCTTGTATATTGTGTAAGAAAATGGTCCAATTTAATCTTTTTTTGCATGTTATCTGTTCAATTTTTCCAACACCACTTATTGAATAGGCTGTCTTTACCCTCATTGTATAGTCTTGTCTCCTTTGTCATAGATTAATTGGTTGTATAGGTGTGGATTTATTTCTGGACTCTCTATTTTGTTCCATTGGTCTAGGTGTCTATTTTTATGCCAGCACCATGATGTTTTGATTGCTATAGACTTGTAATATAGTTTGATATCAGGTAGCAACATACCTCCAGCTTTGTTCTTTTGCAAGACTACTTTGACTATTTAGGGTCTTTTGTGGTTCCATATACATTTTTGAGTTATTTGTTCTCATTCTGTGAAAAATGCTATTGGCATTTTGATAGGGATTGCACTGAATCTGTAAGTTGCTTTTTGTAGTAGTGATATTTCAATGATGATAATTCTTCCTATCCATTAGCATGGTATATGCTTCCATTTATTTGTATCATCAATTTATTTCTTTAATGTCTTATAATTTTCTAAGTACAGGTTTACAGGTTTCTCCTTGGTTAAATTTATTCTTAGGTATTTTATTTGTTTTTTATGAAATTGTAAATAGAATTGCTTTCATAAATTCTCTTTCTGATAGTTCATTATTGGTATATAAAAATGCAACCAACTTCTGAATATTAATCTTGCATACTGCTACTTTACTGAACTCATTTATCAGTTATTACCTTTATATCAGTTATATATTTTTGGTGGACTTTTTAAGGTTTCCTATATATGTCATATGATCTGCAAATAATGACAATTTTACATCTTCCTTTCCAATTTGGATGCTTTTCATATATTCTTATTGTCTGATTGCTGTGGTTAGAGCTTCCAATACTATGTTGAATAATAGTGATGAAGACATTCTTGTCTTGTTCCTGATCTTAAGGGAAATGTGTTTAGCTTTTCACCATCGAGTATGATGTTAGCTGTGGGTTTACCATATATGGCTTTTATTATGTTGAGGTATGTTTTCTTTATTCTCACTTTGCTAAGAGTTGTCATAAATTGATGCTGGATTTTATCAAATGATTTTTCTGTATCTGTTGATATGATCATATGATATTTATCTTTCATTTTTTTATGTGGTATTATCACATCAATTGAATGTGGTGTATCACATTAATTGAATCAACCTTGCATCTCAGGAATAAATCATACTTGATTGTGGTGTATGATCTTTTTAATGTGTTGCTGGATTCTGTTTATTAATATTTTTTGAGGATTTTTCATCTATGTTCATCAGGCTGTGAGGTTTGGCTATAACCACAATGTATGACCCTGCTTTATGGGAGCTGTCCCCATGGAACAGGATGTGCCCCAGAAGGGCTCTTGTGCCTGCCAAGACCATCCTTTGTGCATTCCATTTGTGGAGCTAATCGAGCGGGACTCTGTGTGGTCTGAAGCCAGTTACTGGGTATTAGTTCTGCGGCCTCTTGTGAGGGACTCTCTTGCCTGGCCCAGGCCACCTGGTAGGAGTTAAAAAGCAATTCACAGCTTATAGCTGACCTGGACAAGTGTAGCAGAGGCCACCCTGAAAGCCAAGGCTGGCCACGGGGCATGAGGCCACTCAGCAAGAGTTACAGAGTATGCTGAAGCCAGCCACCACCTGCCTGGGTCATACAGATCTTTGAGGAAAGTCTCTAGCATGGGCTGAGGTTAGCTGCCAGTAAGGCATGGCTGTTAAAAGAGCCTTGGGTGGTACTTGAGTTGAGTAGGGTAGGGTCTCAGGGAGTCACTAGGGTGGGGTGAACAATATTCACCAGGTTAATGCAGATTCAGATTTGGCCCCTGCCTATGCCTGCAGACTCTGTGTGTGTGTGTGTGTGTGTGTGTGTGTGTGTGTGTGTGTGATGGCAGAGGAGAAGGACTCAACACAGAAGGTCCCTCCAGCCCTCACCCCAAAGCTGCACAATTCAGTTTCTCCCCTTATGTCTCTGGTATCTTTGGAGTTGCTGTCCCTTCATTGGAACTTATGATGAGTGTTTGTTAATGAATGAGTCTGTATGCAAGTCCTTTAAGGGCACGTATGGGTTTCCATTAGACCTTCATTTCAACCAGACAGAATCTCCGCTGATTCTCAGAGCCAGATGTTGTGGGGACTTCTCTTCCTGGCACTGGTGCTCTGGGCTGGGGAGCCTGGTGTGGTGCTGGGACCTGTTGCTCCCTGGGGTGGGGAGGGGAACCTCTGCAGCTGAATTATTCCTCCTAATTCTGAGCCACCACATATGGGTGCAGGACCAACTCATTTAACATCTCTATTTCTCCTACAGTCTCCACATGAATTCTTTTTTATGTCCTTAGTTATAGGAATTCTGTTCAGCTAGTCTACTGATAGTTTTCCAGGTTGATTGTTGAATAATTTAGTTTAAATTTTGATGTGGTCATGGGAGGAGGTGAGCACAACAGTTACCCACTTTGCTTTCTTGACAGGAAGCCCCCATGACTTCACTTTTAAATGATAATTTTTAGCAGAGTATGAATTTCTAGATTGCCAATTATCTTCCCTAAGCACTCTGACTAGCGATTTATACATATAAAATTGGCAAAAATTGAAAAGCTCAACCTTATGATGTACTGATAATCATGCTGAAAATTGGGAACTCTTGAATATTGTTAGTGGGTAGTGTAAACAAGTAATAATAATTACCGGACCATGTTTGCTAAAGATATATTGCATTGGAAAAGTTAGACAAGAAGCCTTTATTTAAGACTATTGCAATAGAGGGGAGAGATTGAACTAAACTTTGTCAAAACTAAAGGTGGAGTGGATTTTAAGTTCTAGAACACGTAAGGGAAAGATGAAGATAATAGTTTGGTAGTGAAAGAGAAGAGAATGGGATTGAGGAGGGTAATGTAGAGAGCTTCAACATTTTCTATAGCATTTTATTTCTTAAAAAATGATCTGAAGCAATTATGGCCACATACTTAGACTTTTTAATATGAAATATTTCAAACTTTCATAATATAATGTAGCCTAACAACTCCCTAACTTTTTGAAGGTTGAACTTTTGAAATTTAAATTGCAGTAACTCTGTAGAAAATATAACATTGGTGTTTATGCATCTTTTAATATAAATGGTATCATATGTATCTATATTAGTTTCCTATGGCTTGTGTAACAATTTCCACAAACTTGATAGCTTAAAACAACAGAGATTTATTCCCTCCCAGTTCTGGAAGCCAGAAGCCCCTAATTAGTATCATTGGCTTAAAAACAAGGTGTCAGCGGGGTTGTGTACCCTTCAAAGGCTCTATAGGAGAATATGTTCCTTGCTTATTCCAGCTTCTGGTGGCTGCCAGCATTCTTTAATTTGTGACTACATCACTCCAGTCTTCAAGGCCAGCATCTTTCATTTTTTGCTCTATTTTCACATTGCCTTTTCCTCTGTGTGTGTGTGTCTGTGTCAAGTCTCTCTCTCTCACACAATGACACTTGTGATTGTATTTAGAACCAACCTAGAAAATCCATGGTTATCTCTCCACTTAAGATCCTTAAGTTAATCTCATCTTCAAAGATCTTTGAATACCCTTAAAGGTGATATTTATAGATTGTGGGGATTAGGACTTGATATCTTTGGAGTTATTATTCAGCCTTTTATAGAACCTGTCATGCAACTTACTATTTTTTATTCCACAATATATCTTAGAGATATTTTTTCCATATTGGTTAACATAAATCTTTCTCATTCAATGTCATTGCTGTAGAATATGTTCAGAATGGATATTTCATACCTTTTTTAGTTTCCAAAGCGAGGAGCAATGTTTTTATTTTTCAGTATTATATACATGTGGCAATGATTGGTGAAGGGGCTAGAGTGATATATGCTATGATTTTTAATTGGATAAACATATTTTCTATTGCAATGAAATAAAAGAAGGCCTATGATTTGGCTGAATCCATTTCTGATGAAATATTTAAAAGAAGAACAGAGAAAAGCTTTTTCTTATAAAGTATTTTTAAGAGAAAGACTGAATGGAGGCAAAAGACAATAGAAATAGTTGGGGTGAAGTATTTAAACACTGAAATAAGAACAACAAAATTAGAATTGAGAATATTTTCTATTTAGAAGAATGTTTTTGCATTTTCTAAATACATCAGTATCTATCTAGAGAGTATCTTCTCAATTAAAATATTATCATCTACAGAAAAAGTCAATTTTAAGTCCCAACAATTTCAAGTTTGCTAATCACAAAATGTAATTTTAAAATGACTACAGATATTTTATATAACAAAACAAAACAGAACCATTTTGAAACATACATTCTTGCTCTCACCCCCAAAATATCATTGACATGGTACTAGAAACAAGACACAGCTAAAAATGTCATAAATATATTCAAAGAATGATTGTTTTGCTTACATTATGATTAATACTCACATAATTATAAAGAAGCACTTTTTACTTTGCTCTAATGTATTAGGATAAATGTAATTTTTTAAAAATATTTTTTAAAAATAGTTTTGAATAGAACTATTTTGTAAGAATAACACTATTATAAAACCAATTTGTTAGTCAATAAGCGAAAGTTTAGAATGACATAATTTTGGTTGTGTCCCTATTTGAAAAATCATATTTGGGAATTTAATCATATTTGGGAATTCCCCAGACATGTCTTATAAATGCTGCTATCAATCACCACTCCCAGCATCCTGCTGAAACTCTATTTTCTTCTAGAGTCCACCATTATTCCATCAGACACTCACTCACTTCAGGTAGGTGTTGAACATGGTGTCATGGAATTGGGCAGGTAGGGGTTTACTGTAGCACAGACCAGTATGCTGCTTAGCGATGAAGCATCGCTATGGGACTAAGTAGTCCTCAATGGCACCTTTGAGTATGATGGTTTTCTTTGCCTTGACTGGATCAGAGGAGGAGTGGGGGAGAAATGATCTCTTCCCTTTGTCGTATAGTCTCAGAGAATCTTAAAACAGTGTGGCTTGCACTTCTATGATTTGCACTTTTAGTAAATTCACTTTTTAAGTTTTTGTTTGAGATCTTTCTGTTTCTAGCATGTGTCTAAGGACTTTTGTGGGGATAGAGTGGACAACTGTGTACCCACAATCACCATGTTTAGAGTTAGACATTTTCCTTTTAATTAGTTCCCTCCAGGAGACATTTTTGGTTTTCTACAAGCAAGTACTTGTCAGGCCATCCCTTGGGTTTACTAGATATTTCTAGATATGTTCTAGACTCAGAAGTGGCATAACTTGAGTTGTTTCCCAGGAGACTCCTCAACTCCCTTGCAAATAGGCTTTGGCTTCTCTCAAACCTGTATTAACAGCTAAAATGTGATTTTTCACAGTTGGAAACAGCCTAGATTCAAGTTGAGAGTTCCAATATATAATGAATTTAACAAGTAACAAATGTTTAGAGCAGCTTTTTATCTTGAGGGCATTCAACCAGTATCTGTCAGGTGTCTATAATGGGATAGACATTGTATCAGTTGCCAGGCATATGAAGATATCTAAGTTATAGTTATTATCTTCAAGGAATGGAGTCTAACTGATACATAATTATAATGCATTGTGATAAGTTATGTATCATAATATGTGAAACACAGTGATACCATTATAACACAAATAGAGATATGTGTATGCACAAAGGCATAGAGATATAAAAGAGGAAACTGTGACTTAAGATTTCTGGAGTATAGTGGAATGTTTATGTCTGAGAGAGAAGAGAGGAGGGGTTGAAGGTAATGGTGAGGAATGCAGTTTGAAGGGTAAACATAGGACAAATATAAATACCGTGTACCATGCTAACGAACTTCAACAACAGAATCACTGGAAAATTTGAAACATGGCAGAGACTTGATCTTATGTGTTTTAGGGAAATGATTCTTGCTGCAGGGGGCATGTATGGATTAGATTGCACTTGTTATATAATAGAATGGAGAGAGAGGAATGAAGAATAGTGCATTGTATAGGCAAGAGTTGATAAATAATAAATAATGAGAATGGAGAGGATATTTCAGGAGACTATTTCTATTATTTAGGAGGCAGAATAAGCAGGACTCAGTGACTGGACCTGGGCATTGTGTGGGAGAGAAGTAGGAGTCCATGAAGACTCTTGGATTTCTGATCTGGGTATTTATATGGTAACGTACTAATAACTACTTGAAACGAGGAATATAAGATAGGGAAAATTTTAAAGAGGAAAAATAGTGCATTCTCTGTTATAAATAACTAGGTGAAAAAGAAGAAAGAAACAGGAAAAGGAGATGAAAGTGCAGGGAAAAAATAGAAGGGACAGGAGAAACAAACATGAACAGAGTCAGATGAAGACAGAAAAACAATGTAAGAGAAAATCATAAAGAGTTGCAGAGTGACATCTAGGTTTGTATTTGAGAAGTAATTCCATTTTTGGTTCTTGTTATTATGGCATCTATAAGCAATACTTATTTTAATTTCTCAATTATAGACATTACTGTTGTTTTGTATTCATAATTATATAAGTCAAATAAGATAAAGATTTGGTCTTCGAATTGGAGAAAAGTGAAGAATAGTATGGAAAAGGGAGAGAAAAGAAAATAGAGACCAAGCTTGGTTATCCTGCAGTAAAACCTGTAATTACCTATAATGTCAGCTCTTGCAAAGAAATTTGTATCTTTAAGATTAGTATTCCAGGACAACCAACTTAACTTTTTCACTGGATTCATATTCAGTTAAGATATTGGAAACTAAGGAGCTAGAAAAATGGGACACATCTTATGACTTTTTTTTTTTTAGTTTCTTCCACAGATTGGATAGGTAGCCATATCTACTTATAAAGGTATAAATAAGACATAGAATCACAGGACTGGAAAGAATTCATATAGATTGGTTTCCAACCACTCTTTCCATAATTGTTTTCACATAAAAATAATTACACAAGCTTGCCCAGCCAAGTGATCTCACATTCACAGCACTGTTTTGGTGGGATGGTAAAACTGATTTGGGAATATATATGACATATCCAAATCAACAAACCAACACATATTTATGAGGTACTGGGTCTTCTTTTGTTTAAGGAAAACAAACCTTGTCAAAACTATGAACCTTGTTACAAAAAAACATTTTAAAACTATTGAAGAAACTAAAATATTGTTTGGATTTTTGCTTCATAAAATCATTATATACCAAAAGTGTTTCTATGAATTTCACTTTGAAATCACCAAGGGAAGATATATTTTGAAATATGACTTATATTAGAACATCCAATCAACATTCAGTTGATTTTCAGTTTCTAAAACTATGGCTTTGGATTTGATCAATGCAGAGTAGAGGATCAGTAATTAAACAGAAATGATTTTTCAAGTGGAGGTAGTTAATATAATTGTAAATTGCTTTGCTGTGAGTAGATTTGGACTCTTAATGCTTTTGTAAATGACTTTGGGAATAAAACCAAGCTTTCAATTACATTATTATTTCAGGCCTTAGTATGCAGATTTTAAACAAAGAATCACAGAAAAAGTATGTGACAATGTGAGAATTACTTTACTAACTTGAGAAACAGCCCCTTCAGTTACATAAGGACCCTCTGATTATTTTGATCACTCACCTGCCATTTCACATAAGATAGTCATGGAAAGCAAACAGTTGTGCTGGGCAGAAGAACAAAATGGACAAGAAATGAGCAAGACTTCAACCAGATGACTCTTAAACATAGTAAATTCTGGATTCTTACTCTAGCAGCTTGGAAACACTAGGGGACCATATCTGTAGTTATAGTCACCAGAGGGTGAGGATTTCTTTCTTCATTTTATAGCTATCTTGAGATGGTCCTAAAACGTGTAGGCTTGCATGCTATGAGGGAGGCCTTAATGGTTCAGCAGTGGTCAGAGGGAAGATGAAATTAATTTGTTAGTGACATAGTGATCCACATGCAATCTGAACCTTGTGTGGGGAAAATTTAAGCAAGTCTTGGCAATTCGGCATAACTGAACTTTGCTGATCACAAAGAGTGATGTGGGGGAATAATGGGTAAAATCAGTGGACAGGTTTGTTCCAGTAGCCCAAACAAGTGTATCACTATTAGTCTATATCATCATTCAGCCTGATCATCTGCAAGGAAAGGATGGAGTGCAGAGGTGGCAGTTCAAACTGCTTTTGTGCACAAATTCCATGAACTTAAGAATCCAGGTATAATGGTGTCTTGTAGGCCTTGTATTACACACAACTAGTACAGAACTAGTTATAGCCCATTGAGATTTGCTGTGAATCATGGAATACCGAGAGCTAAGTCTTTACTATCAGCCAACTGTTCTTTTTCTTGAGTAGTGCTACAAAATCAATATGGATTTTCAACTTTTACTTACTTTGTAATGTAATTTATTGCATAAGAAGTGATTGAATACCCCTGGAGGATTTTATAAAATCCCAGACATCGAATAATTTCACACATAAATACTGAAGCATGTTTCCCTAATATACAAGAACTTTTTAAAAAACATAACCACAATAACATTAATGTACCCAATGTATTTAACATTTATTTCTCAATAGCACCTAACATTCAGTCCTTGTTCTGTTGTCTCAAAAATATCTTTTTGTGCTGTGTTGGAATCAGGATCTTAACAAGACCCACAAATTGCATTTGTTTGTTAGATCTCTCTTTTCTCTCTCTCTTTCTCTCTCTCTCTTTTAAATTTATAACAATTTTCTGTTTTCATTTACTTGTTGAACACATTGGGTCATTTGTCCTGTAGAATTTCTCAGGTTCTGGATTTGGCTGATTGTTTCTTCTGGTATTGTTTAACATGTTCCTGTTCCTATATTCCCTGAATTTACTGTAAATGAAGCTATAGAGGTTTAATCACATTAAATTCCGTTAAAAAAATATTCATGAATTATGCTGTGTACTGCTCACTATACTATACAAGGAGGCACTTATATCTTGTTGCTCTTTAATGATGTTAAGATTGATGAGTAGGTTCAGGTGGTATCAGCCTGATCCCTTGATTAAATTTCCCAAATACCTTTTATCTAATGGTTTTAGTAGCCATGGGTGATGGTTTCTTAAATCTGTGATCTCATTAGGAATTGGATTCTAAAGCTGCCATTTCTTTTGCAAGAGTTCTGATTTTCCTATAAAGATCTTTTCCTAGTCACCATTTTATTACCCTGAAATATGATCTCTGTGCCAGATTATTTTCATTTATTTATCAATTATCAGCATATTGAGTTGATGCCCTAGCAACATTTAAAAGTGACAAATTAAATTTCATTTATTATACAGTATCTTACTTATTTTGTATATTATTATGAACTCATTGACTATATATAAACATATAACATATGTTTATATATATATATAATGTTCAATATGCTTCAATCTACTGGTGTCATTATTCTTTTTTGCCTGCCCAGTGGAACAACTGCCTATATTCTTTCAACATGATCCCTGTTTTTATAATCTCTTTACTCTCAGGCACAAGCAAGATATTACAGGCTTATTTTGAACATTTCTACTTCTAGACCTGAAATCAGCTGTTTCTCCAAATTTTCTGGTTTCTTTTAGTGGGTTATGGTTTTAGAGACTATCATATGGACACTGAGGGTTTTCATTGCTATTGAGTTGTCATTATTTTTAGACTTTGTTAGTGGACAGAGCTAGGAAATAAATGTATTTTATAAAGAGAAAAATTATGAGCATGCTAATATTTTGAATTCAAATTTATTTATTTAACATTATTTTTACTATTTTATTTTAATTTATTGTCATTTTGACATCTCTTTGTATGGTGGTTTCTCTAGGGCTTAAAAATACTTAATTTTTACAGTGTACTTGGAATCAATATTTTACCACTTCTATCGGAGTGTAGAAGACTTACCATTTTATATCTATCCTCTTTACAGATGTGTAATACATTATATCTATAAACATTAAACATCATAATAAACAATGTTATAGATTTTGCTTTCCACTATCAATGTAAAGTACTCAACAAAAGAAAAATGGCCTATTATATTTACCCAGATATTTAACATTTTTGTTGCTTTTTCTTCATTTTTGAATGTCCAAGTTTCTGTCTGGTATCATTTTCCTTCTGTCTAAAGAGTTTTCTTAACAATTCCTTAGAGCAGGTCTACTGGATATGTATTCTCTTAGTTTTCCTTCATCTGAGTATGTCCTTATTTTACCTTTATTCCTGAAGGATATTTTTGCTGGATATAGATTCTATGTTGACAGTTATTTCCTTTCAGCACTTTAAAAATATTGTGTTACTTACTTCTGGTCTCCATATGGTTTCTGGTGAGAAATTCACAGTCATTCAAATTGTGTATCATTTTTCTCTGACTGCTTAAAATATTTTTGTCTTTATTTTCCTGCAGTTTATTATGATGTGTCTGGGCATGGATTCGTTTGAACTTATCTTCTTTAGTGTTTGCTTAGTTTTTAAAATCTGTAGTTTTATCCATTAAAATTGGGAATTTAATTTAAAGCTGTTATTCTTCAAACTTTTTTTCTGCATTGTATTCTTTATTCATCCCTTCTGAGACTCTAATTACATGAATGTTAGAGCTTTCATTATTGTCTCACAGGTCTTTAAGGCTCAGTTCATTTTTTCCAGGCTTTATTCTTTCTGTTGTTCTGATTGGGTAATTACTAAGAATCTATCTTGTCTTCAAGTTTACTGTCTTTCCTCTGTAATATTGAGTCCAACCAATGAAATTTTTAAATTTGGTTATTGTATTATTTGGTTCTAAAATTTCCATTTGGTTCTTCTTTATATCTCTATTTCTTTGCTGGTACTTTTTATTTTAACATATGTTGCAAGAATGTTTGCAATTGCTTATTCCAGCATACTTTTAAAACAGCTACTTTAAAGTTTTTGTCAGATAACTCCAGCATCTATGTTAATTGTGTGAATGTTGGTGTCTGTTGATTATCTTTTTCCATGTGATTTGAAATTTTTGTGGGCCTTCATATGCCAGGTAATTTTGGGTTGTATCTTAAATATTTTGAACATTATGTTATGAGACTCTCTTGTTTGAATTCTATGGAAAATGTTGATATTTTGTTTTAGTGGGTAACAGATGTATTTAGGTCCTACTGCAAGTTCCAATCTGACTTGAACAGGTAATAATTTTAATGTAAGATATCAAAGCTTTTATAGTGCTCTTTAGATCTACCTTGGGTATGTGCCATCCAGCAGTCTGTATTCTGGGCATTGGTATATCGGTTAGTTTCCTTTTCAATGTCATAGGTATGCTAATTAGGATTAGAACCATGTATCTTTAATCTTTCAGATTAATAGACTCCTCTTTGGTCCTCTGGCCAGATTCTGGTTACCCTGCTTTGCTGTGTTCTATCACTCACTTTTATGATCGAGTCTGTTTTGTGTCCTAATCCAGGCAGAGGTAAGATAGAGCAAGAGCAAGAGCAAGAGCCAGAGCAATTGGGGCTTGCCTTGCTTGTGCTCTTAGAACTGCAGCTCTGCATAACAGAGAGGGGGGTTGCCTCCTTAGTCCTGTGGGTTCTTATGGCTCTTGCGGGTTCTGGTTGCTGTTGATGACTCCTGACACAGAATTGCCTGGTGATTGGAGTGCTAGCAAATGAGAAAAAGAGAAAAAAACCCAGGGGATTTCCACATTTCCATTAAGTGTCAGGAGTACCCTTTTTTGACCTTCAAGCCAGAGCTAGTAGGCTTCTCCTGTCTGCCTGCATCACAGTGCTCACTCTTGGGTTTCCAGCTGTGGTGAGTTCAAATAGGGGGATACCAGAGGGGAAAAATAGTATACTCACTACCAATTCAGTGATACTCAAATTCTGCTCACACCTGCTGTTACATACAAAGTCTTCAAATAAATGCTCTACATTCTGTTCAGGTTTTATTGTTTTATTCAGTTAGAGAAAGGATGAAACATGTTTATTCTATCTCCATTGAAAACTGAATCTTTTAAATTTCATTTTTAATTGTGTAAAATATTATATAGTTCCAAAGTCAAAACTATGAACAAGACACAGCTAACAGAAGTCAAGCTTCTATCCTGTTCTTTTTCTCCTCCAGAGGTAACCATATCTTTAAGGTTTTTGATTATCCTTTTTTAATATTAAAAAGTAAGCATTTATATTTGTATTCCCTCCTCTCAACTCTTACACAAACGATAACATACTACAAATACTCTTCTGCATCTTGCTTTTTAAAACTTAATTATATATTTTATTCCACAGCAGTAGATAAAGATTTTCCTCATTCCTTGTTAAGACTGCATAGTGTTCCAATGTATGAATTTACCACGGTTTCTTAACCAGCTTCTCATTGGCAGAAATACATGTTATTTCTGGACTTTGATTATTACTAATCAATAAAGGTTTAAAACCAAACTTTCTTATTCATTTTATTGGGGAAACTGGAATACAGTGAGAAGCCTTCACAGTGTTTTTTATAACCTCAATTATTTTGGCTTCCAGATGTAGTTTATAGCCAATGACATAAATCTTTTAGCAATAATTCTTAGATTCATTACACATGCAGTAATGCTAAGATATCTGAATGTTGTAATTTGCTCATAGACACTGTCTTTAAAGGTAGGCCACAACTGATGGTGATGATTTGTGAATGGCTTGGTTTCCTTAAACAGTTTTCCTACTGTTATTGTTGGAGAGGCAAGAAACTTAGTTTGTCAGTACTTAACTGGTAACAGAAAAATAGGAAATAGAGCATTTAAGAGATAAAATAGCAGAGGTAATGGTGATGGCTGGTAGCAGCAAGATTGCTCCACAGTTTGGGATATAGTCATATGGGTATTGGAAGGGAAGACGACTAAGATTCAGTGCTTCTAATACACGAAACACTATAATCTGGGATTGCCAGGGACATATGGTTCAGGGGTTTTACATTTAGTATTGCTCTCTTAGGGTATTAGAAAAACATGTAGAAATAATATTTGAACAGAAGAGTCCAGCTTGGTCTACATAATGACATAATTAAGAATATCACAAGATGTCACGAGAAAGAAGGTCCATAAGGAACTTATGATCAACACAAATTTTAAGTACTTAGCAACAGATGTAGTTGGGGGACTTCTTGACTCCTGCAGTAACAGAAGGGGTTTCACTGCCAATTTCTGCTGGATTCGATCCATAGGTGACATTATGCTTGAATAATGTCCATTCCTCCCACACTATGGACTTTTACAGCTAAGAACAGTTTTAACATACTTGAAATATTTCTGATAACCTTCTGATTCACATTCATTATACTGTTGTAGTTTGAGACCTGACTCCTTTAATTGCTTCCCATTTTGGAACCGTATCATGATTCTATTTTCCATCATGAAGTAATTCAGCCGTGTTTGCCTTTGGCTGAAGAAAAGAAAATAATAAAAACTAATGTAGACTAAGTAAAGTCTGAAATTTCTGCTTTGCTGTTATAGTGGAATATATCATAGGTGGCATGTGTGGGAACTTGTGTGGTAAATACTGGTCCACTAAGATAATGGCACTCAAGTGTCAATTTGGTATTTTGCTTTTATTACCTGCACGCCTCAATGCTATTCTTCTGTAAGTCATTCCCAATTCATCAGTAGTTTATCCTATGGTACCATGCTTGTATTCTTAGAAATCCAGGTTAGTATGAAGTATTGAGAAACCCAGAGGTGCACAGAATTTCCAAGCTGAAGGTGGTCAGCTTGACATAATCATTAAGTTGTGATGATCCTTTGGTAACATCCTTAGGCATCTGGTGTTGGTGGAGGGGATGAGGAAAGGAAATGAATATATATTGAACATTTGCTGTAGAATAGGTAATCTTTTAAGTGGTTCACATAAAAATATAAATTCATAATAAAACTGTAGGGGTAGGTATTAGTATATGAATTTGTAAACCAGAAAAGTAGAGTTCCAAAAGTCTAAATAACTTGCCAGTATCACACAGACCTTAAGTGGTAGAACAATGTTTGAACTCAAGTCTATTGGCTTGGGCTCCTACAACCTCACTGAATCTCTTACTCAGATAGGATTAGCCTTTAAAAGATCCTGGCCTCCAGTAAGAATGGTAAGATGTTGCTTGACAAGAGTTGGATATGGGTGTTGTGTAAGTGCCTTACTAATATATCTACAGGTATACTTGTGATACCCATTAATCTCACCTTAACCAACACATTTGATGTGTTTACTTGGTATGTGTAGCCAATTGGATGACATTGTTAGTTAAAATACTCAGTATTTTTTCTCAGAGGAAAATACATATATTTAATTTTCTATAGAATTTTTATAGTAGCTAAATATAGCAGAACAACATTGATTTCTTTTTATAAATTAGAATTCTAAGATGTTTTGAAAGTAAACAAAAACTGAGATTTTATAATTTAATCATAGCATCCTTATGACTTTGACTGTCCTATGATAGAAAAATGTGTCTAAGGGTCCCTTGCTAAACAGACATCAGGATAATGGTGGGTGATGAAGGGGAAGGCTTTATATTAGGTGATGAAAGATCTCAAAGCCATGACTAAGGTTTAAATGAGACACCTAGAGGGCACCTGGTTTACAGATATGAGCTTTTTCCACCTCTGGGACTCTTTGCCATCTTTGACAACGGGAGGTAGAGCTTCAAAGCTTAAAGCTCCATGGTAAGCCAGGCAGGTGGGGCTGCTGTGATGTATTCTTCTGAGTTTGCTTAAATATGCCTCAAGTAGGTGAATAACTATGGACACCCAGGAAGGCAAGGTGGCTAAATTTTGTATTAAAATAACTCATTTTGTTATAACTTCCGATTGTGAGTCAAGGATGAGGCACCAAAAATCTGTAGACTCTAAGAGTACAAGAGAGGTATGAAAGAGGATTTTTTATTTTGCCTACTGCATTTCAATAAATAGATATCTGTCTTCTTTTAAGCACCTGGATGTTGAGAGCTTAATGTAATTGACCTCATGCAGGTTGTGAAGAAAATTAGAAATTCTATGTCATGCTGAGAGCTATAAGTTTTCATCAACAACTCAGACGTGGCTCAAGGGTCAGCTCTTACTACTTGAAAACATAAATCTATTTTTTTTTTCTCAAAGAGCATTACTTAGAGCACTAGTTCTACAAAACATTAATAGGAAAAAATGTTCCATTGTTAAATTTTTAAGTTTGGGGAGCACCATAGATATATCTACCTATTAGATAATTATAATACACTTTTGCATATTAAGGTTTCTGATAATTCAAATAGTAAATGAAAAAAAAACCAAAACAACAAAAACTTTAACTTCGTTTAATAGTCATCCTAATGGGATCTCTCCTATTAAGGTTTCATTGAACTAGTAATAAGGTTGTGTGTTTTTGGCGTAAGGATAGATAAATAGACCAATGAAACAGAATAGAAAGGCCATTAACAGACCATCCTAGTGATTTATGGCAAAGATGGAACTGCAGTGTGGTGGGTAAAGTATGGTCTTTTCAATAAAAGGTACTGGGTTGATTAGATATGCATAAGAGGAAAAAATGATTCTTACTTCATACATAACTATGGAAAATAAAAAAGTATAACTTTAGGAGAAAATGTAGATTGTTTTCATGATATAGAAGACAGAATATCTTCATGACATGGAGAAAAAAATCTTAACAGAAACAAATAAAGGGAAAAAAGAATGGTAAAGTGCCCATATTTAAATGAAGAACTCTGTTTATCAAAGGATACCATTAAGATATTAAAAGGGCAAGCCATAGCTCAAGACAAGATGTTTGTGCTACATATATCTGAAAAAAGACTCATGTAAAAAAATATATATATATGTAAACTGCTACAAATCAGTATCAAGAAGGCAGACAATCCAATAGAAAGAATGGACAAAAGATTTGGAACAGTTATGTCAGAGAAGATATTCAAATAGCCAATAGAGATATGAAAAATATTCAAATTCATTAGTCATTATGAAAATTCAGACTAAAGCCACAGTATGAGTACAAAGGAATGGCTAATATAAAAACAGGAAATTCCAGGTGTGGTCAAGAATGTAGCGCAATGGCAATGCTCACCCACTATTATTTGTGAAAATTAGTAAAATTACCTGGGAAAACTAGTTGGCAGTATTACTAAAAGTCAACATATACTTATTTTACAGCCTAGCAATTCCACTCTTAGATTATATATTCAACAGAAATGCATATATATGTTCACCAAAAGACATGTACTATAGAATGTTCATGGCCTCACTGTTTATAAAGACCTCCAAATTGGAAAAAACTCAGATGTTTATCAATAGTAGAAAGAATAAAGTGTGACAATGGACTATAATACAGCAATGAGAATAAAACTACAACTACACACAATAACATGGATAAATTTCACAAATATAATTTTGAGCTATAACAGTCAGACACAAAAGAGTACATACTAGATGATTCCATTTATACAAAATTTTTAAACAGGTGAAACTAATCCTTGGGGTTAGATATCAGGACAGTGGTTACTCTAGAAGGGGACTCAAAGGGGCTTCTGTGGTGCTGGTAATGTTTTGATCTGGGTGTTGGTTTCACTTTGTGAAAATTCTTTGAGCAATGTGCTTATGATTTGTGTGTTTTCCTGAATATTTGAGACACTAAAAAAAAGTACTCTAAAAAGGCAGATATATCAAAATGAAAACTTACTTAAAAAATGATTCTCGTATGTAGGCTCTCAAAGAACACAATTTAGGAAATGCTAACCTGTTCACACACTGCTATTGCTATATATATTGTTCAAGTCATATATTTTTAATTGAAACCAAATCAGATGAAATGATATTCAAGAGAAAACGTTGATGGACATTTTTCCAATTAATGCTCAAATTTATCATTATTTGTGTATTGAAGACAATACAGCGCTGAGTGGTAAATTATAAAAAAATCACTTAATGAGCATTTAAAAAGTAATGAAGGAGAGATATGCATTTTAATTATATAAATATTAAATGAAGATTAAACTGAGATTGCTTTTTAGTGTGGAGCAGTAGAAAATAATAAATTCTAAAAACATAAGAAATGTATGGAAAATTCTTCAACAAATAGCAAGTTTGTGGAATTTTATGATAATTGAATCATTTTATATTTTGGGTTTTCATTTGTCATTGAAATTGTGAGTTAATTTTCACTCGTCCTACTTTATAAAATATTACACCTTCCCCTAGTTCTTTAATATGCGTTTTGCTTGTAATTTTAGTGACATATTTTAATGACAGAAAGTGTACCTGGATTTTCGTGTAGATGCCTTTCTCTTATACTAATTAAATAATTAAATCACTTGTTCCAGAATGCTGAAATGCCAAATGTCCAGTTTCTCTGTTTCCACCAATTTCATACTCTGACAGCCAACAATTGCTCTAAGTGTTTGACATTCAGAAATTGGAGAGAATAGGTAAGGACTATGGCAAGTTGGTTTGCATTTTAAGTAGCTGTGAGAGGAATGAGGTATGTTCGATGGTAATTTCTCTTAGTTTCTGTTGTCTCAAGACTTTTTTTTTAAAGAGAAAATAAAAACTAGATTGGTTGTTCTTATCACAACTTTACTTCTTTTGTGGTAATGCCTCTGAAAATATAGGAATCTGAAAATCTAGCTATTCAAACATTATATGTCATATTTATAATATAGTCAAATGAGATCATTATACTTATTGCTGTGATAAACACTTCTAAGTGAATTAGAATCACTGTTCGCAACATTGAATTTGTTAATTTGTTTGTGGCAATAGCTTTATAAAAATGCTTTTTTTTTTTTTGCTTTTTATATAGTAGACTTATGCTTTGAAAATTTGTTTTACATGAAAATATAATATCCATAGTCCTTTTTACTTAGGTTTACAGTGAAGTATTGCTTAGAACATTCAGATTATTAATTCAAGCACGAATTTTATGTTAGCCAATTTTCTCCTCAGCAGAAATGTTTGCCTTGTATTTTGAGGAATGCATTTGCTTGAGTTTCATCACATGTATTTTCTCCTCCTTACTTGTTATAGTAAGGGCAAATGATTCCCACCCCCCCCCCACCCAAAAAAAGGCCAAAAGGAGGAGAAGAAAGAAGAAGCAATAGCAATGACAGCATCGAAGAATTAGACAAAATTAGTGAAGTTAATAATTCATAGCTAAGTAACCAAGTCACAGATCAAATCTCATAAGGGACCTCCATGGGAAATTACACTTTGTGGCTGAGCTGAAATTTTATGGTAATAAATATTATTAAAGATGGGGGAGTTTTCATCCCTTGCCATTGACTTCCTGAGCAGGTGATTGATGGAGTCTGAGTCTGTGTGCTGACAACTTTATGGAGCATATGGGAAAATGATTGTGAAGTGATTACAGAGTAATATCCGTGATCTGATGCCATCAGGGGATGTTTAATGGTGTCACCATTATAGGGTAGGTATCACGACAGTGTGCAATTGAGGGAAGATGTCTAGGGCTTCCTGGATGGATGCTGTTTGGATCTTGATGGCTAAGATTCTTAACAATTCCTTAGTGCATTTAGATCTTGATATCAGAACTCTATTGTAATGTCCATAAGCTTCTGTATGTTTTTTTAAAAACTCAGTTAAAGCTGTTGTACTATGAATATACTTTCTTTTTAGAGATTGTATTTGAATATTTGCAAATAAGCATATCATTTTCATAAAGTCCCTTGGTAAAGGAACTCTCTAAGCATTGTTATTTATGAGTGGTTTGGGGGTAGACATTGCTGGAATATTATAATCAAAATTCTGGTGCATGGAATGGGAAAATTCGGTTAAGCATTTTTTCTTAAGAAACACTCCTAATGGGGATTTCTCTACTAGCTGAATGTTTGTCACATCACTTTAGTCTGGTAATCTAAAAAGCACTTACTGAGCTTAAAGATCCTGAGTCAATGTGAACAATCTTTATAATAAATCTTTTATGATTAATATTTTCCCCTCATTTAATGGTACTTATTTATTAGCATGCTTTGTTTTTCTTTTTTAAATTTATTTTTAAATTACAGTTGACATACAATATCATATTAGTTTCAGGTATACAACATAGTGATTAGACATTTATATACCTTATGAAGTGATCACCCCAATAAGTCTAGTACCCATCTGATACCATGCTTAGTTATTACAATATGATTGACTATATTCTCTATGCTGCACTTTACATCCCCATGACTTTTTTAACTACCAATTTGTACTTCTTAATCGTTTTCACATTTCCCAACCATTCCTTAACCCCCATTCTATCTGGTGACTATCAATTTGTTCTCTGTATCTGAGTTTGTTTCTGTTTTGTTTATTTCATTAATATTTTTTAAAAAGGCATGGTATAAGTTTTACTATCTCAAACTGATTATTCTTAGTATTTTGGTTTACATTCCACATTGAAAATCTGTCTGGCTAATATACAATATGAACTAGCTCATTGTCAACATTATTTTGTTACTAAAAATATATGTTAATATATTGTTACAGCCAGCCTTGTCTATCCTACAATTAGCTTATAATTAAACATGATGGGAGTATTTACACTATGAAATGGCAAATATCACAAATCATATCTCCTTTCTCTCCAACTGGTTATTAAACATTTATCAGCACAACACTGGGTATAGCAGAGAGAGCGCGGCTTTGAGATTGGTCATACCTGGAATGGAATTCTACTTCTCCCTTGCTTTCACTCTGGTGAGTTGTTAAACTTTCTTAAATTTCTTACTTTCTTAATACAAAAAGGAGTAAGGTGAAAATTAAATTAGCTAATATACAAAGTCCTTGGCATACCTTTGTAATGTAGTTTTGAATCTTTTTTCTTTTTCCACTCTCCTGGTAGAACTGGTCCTAGAATCTGGGGTGAGAATGAATTATAATGCATGTCAAGGTTCTGCAATTGTGAACAGAGAAGAAGGGACGGAATTTGGGCACCAGGAAAGAAGTCCTGTGTTAGGGATAGCATATTGCAAATAGTTACACCCAAGATCTGCCCAGGGGAAGCGAAGGAAAAATTTTTAACAGTAGAAGTCTTCCATAGTATAATAGCACCTCGACAGAGGTGGGGATAGCCTTGGCCTTCCTAGTTTAGAGAGCTGTGCTGAGTTGGGGTAAGCAGCCTAAATCTAGGAGTGAGAAACTTATGGGTGGTTGGAGTGAGCCCTGGTACTGGATATAAGAGTGATCAGAACCTGGGGTCTCCTAGCAAGGATTTCACTTGATCCTGGGCAAGACAACCCCTTCTTCAGTACCATGATTTTAGGCTGTAGGGAAGTGGAAAAAACCTGCAAGACACACTGTTCCAGATGTGGTAGAAGGGAAATTAGGACAGTTCCCACACACGATGTCAGAGCTTTCCACATTAAGCACCATCAAAATAAAACAAACAAAAAATGATTGTAACTATGGCAAACAATGAAAAATAAGCATCCAAAAACCTTTGTATACAGATCAAGGGGAAATGAGAGAAGAAAACTAATATACAAATCACTGAAAGAATCTCGTCTAAAATAAAACATTACCCAAAAAGCACAGTTCTGTGGATACACTCTATGGAGAAACTTACTGAAAACATTAAAACCAAAGCTCAAAGATAAGATGATTAAAGAGCAGAATGGGATGAAAAGAGGGATTGCTGAAATAAGAATACAAATGCGAGCCAAACAATACTGTTTCAGATCTAATAAATAACTCAGAAGCAGCAAGGAATAGAAAAAACTTAAAATTGAATGTAGGAGATGGAGTAAAGTTTTGAGATAATTGCAGTGAACACAAAATAAAATGACTAAAAGGAAAAGCAATTGCAAAGATTTCTCAAAAAAAGTTCACATTTTCAATTTCCTGTTTTTCCTTCCAAAGAGGAGGCCGATTCTATAGTCACATAATCATTTCGATTTGCTTTTACAAAGACTTGAACAAAATGGAAAAGATGAAGCTGTGTCTCTTCACCGAAGTGACTCCTAACTGTCAATGGCATCTAGAAATGTCCTTTTCAATGTGGCGATGAAATTGTTTTATAAATACCCCAGTTTTATAAAGAAAAATAGTAATTCTGGGATGAGTGCAGCCTGAAAAAAATTCTCTTCTTCCTCAAATTTTGGTTATTAGTGTATAATATAATGGCAAACGAGACTCTCCCCGTTTTGGAATTTTCGTTAAAATTCCCAAACTGAAAACCATAGGTAAGCTCTGAGATCTCTCCTTTTATCCTATTAAGAGATAGCATAAACTAAAAAAAAATTTTAAAACAAAACAAAACACATTACTTGAAATCACACAAACTAAGTAAAGGGGTCAAAAAGGACAAACTTCCAATAATAAAATAAATGTCATGGGGATGTAATGTACAGCATGATAACTACAGTTAAGAATACTGTATTGCATATTTGAAAGTTGATAAGGCAGTAGATCTTAAAAGTTTTCATCATAAGAAAGATTTTTTAATGATGTATAGTGATGGATGTTACCTAAATTTATTGTGGTGACCATTAAGCAATACATGTAAATACAAAATTATTATGTTGTACATCTGAAACTAATATATATCAATTATACCTCAATAAAAAAATTACATGAAGAGAGACAGCTGAATTCACCCTGCTACTCCAACCATCAACCCCCAGTGGATATCAGCAAAAAAGTTACCGGCTTTGAGGACATTTATTGTGTTTCTTTTTAGTTCTTGAGTAAAGGAATGCTGTGACTTTTCCTTCCTCATGGCCATCTCTTCACAAACCAAAAGAACTGTGGTTGAAGAGACAACCTCACAGGAATTTGGAGTGCCTGAAAAAGGATGACATTGGTATCTCGATCCTGGATTAGATGACTGTTCCCATGGCAGACCTGCAGATCTGTTCCACAATTATGCAAGCAATCGTGGGGCAAACTGAGAGTGACTACAAGGCAGAGACGGAGCAGTAGGTGAGGAGCATGTGCACCCATTGTTAGGGCACAAGGAGGTGGAATTTAGCACAGGGCTACCTCCTACAAAGAAATCACCAGTGCTTAATCGCTGATGATGGCTTTTGAGGTAGGATTGGAAGCCTTGAGCTAGAGCGGATGTTCCACATCAGAATGTTATGCAGTGGAGAGGTTTCCTCAGAGACACCCAATTGAATTCACTTGTGTTCTCAGTAAAACAGGTGTTTCAACACCCACCATAGAGAGAATGTTTTTGGCTGAGAGAAGATCACAACTGCACATGTTAGGTAACATGTATTTTTGGTCTTTTGTCTAGCTCTACTTTATACTTCAGCAAGGAAAAAGCCAGAACCAGAAAAGGGAGGCTGGAAGAAGTACGAGGAGCCCAAGTGAGGGGAGGGTAGTGCTTATTGGGTATGAAATTGAGGTCTTAAATTTGGGCACGATCAGGCAGGATTATAGACTCTGGCTCAGATTTTTTTTTTAAGAGATGGAAAAGGAAGATTCAAAAGGGTGATTATTGAAGACAAAACCCCCATGTTTGGACTCTGCTGAATTAAGAGTGTTCAGTTAATCTGCCAGCACTTGTGCAACAAAGTGCTACTATCAGCATTTTAGAGACTGCTACTTTTACTTATCCTTTGGCCTGACTGATACATTTATGATTAGAAACCATATGAGATTTTTTAGTAGCCTTTATTGAGTTAAACTTCAGGACAGAGATGATTGACTATATAATTCTTATAACACAAAGACTTGCTTAACTTCTTCAGTACTGATTACTATCTTTGAAATGAGAAATATAAATTTTATTCACAATTCTTTAAGAATTATCACTACGCTTATCATTAATTCCAATGTTAAGCCCCTATTTTTCAAGGACATAAAGTAAATATCAGTTATGTTTTGAGATTTTTTTTGTCTACATTCCCCAAAACTTCCAAAAATCCTATACAGGTATACTTTGGAAATATTTGTGGGTTTGGTTCCAGACCACTGTAATAAAGCCAAGTATAGCAATAAAATGAGTTGGGATCTTTTTGCTGGTGTAGGGCCTTGCCTTTAATTTAGAAAAAAAAACACCAACATCTGTGAAGCAGAATAAACCAATCGTAATAAAATGATGTATGCCTGTACAGTTTGCTACTGTTCCCTTCAAAGTACTGCCCCCTTTCCAAAACAAAGGTACATTTGGTACACAGAGAACATTTGGGCTATAGGTTTTTATTTGCTTGTTTTGAGCAAAGGAAGACTGCTAAAAATGGTCTATGCAATATTTGCTTGATATGCAGTAGGGTGGGGGCCCTTTTATGCATTTATGGCCTAATCATTTTTCCTAGTTTTCCCCACTTTTTTCAGCTCTGCTGGTAAAAGTGGAGGATCTGACTCACAGACTCAGTCTCTTCCTCTACCTCTCTGAGGCTTCTTTTCCACATCCTCTCTTTTGGGGAAGATTCCACGTGTCCTCTTAGATGGGCCTTCTTTCCTGATACTATCGGCTTTTTTAAATTAAGTCACCATGTTACAGAAACAGTGCTTCTAGAATCCTTGACAAATATAATAAATAGGTAAGAGAGAGAAGAAAACAAAGTAGAGGAAAATGTGGCAATGAAATTGGGATGGACAAGAGAAAAGAAAATGGTAAAATAAAAACAAAATAAGGGGTAGTAGATGACACCGAAAGTTGCTTTCCATTTCTCTCTGTGGAATTGGCATTTTTGGGCCACCCTGCTTTGTGGTTTTCTGGTTTACATAATTGAATGGATGTAATTGAAAGGATGTATGAATGGCATAACTACGATTATATAACAGAGTGTAAGCAGCTCACTGTTGTGTGAAAGTGAATGAGCACTAGATTTTACTAAACCGTTACCTTGCTTTGGCAGCTGTTACACTGTGATAAATGATTGCAGAATTAATTGAAGAGGGTATTATACTACTAGAATGTATTTCCACTGAGCAGTAATAATGAGAATTCCTTGTTAGTCAATGAGTGACTACCATTCACTAATGGAAAATTTCTAGTATTATATATATTGTTTTTGAAACACATCTCTATTATACCACATATTAGAACTTTATTTTAAGAGGTGCCAACTTTTTATCTTTTCATTGAAGGCCTACATTATCAAGAAAAGGTCAAGATCTGCCTGTAACAAGCCCGCTTTTTTTCCCTTTGAGTGTTCTCACACCATTTCGTTTTCTCCCAGAAAGTTGTCAACTGATTCAGTTATAGCTAAGTTGAATCTACCAATTCATTGCTTTTAAGTTTCTTTATGTATGTAGAACAATTTCTTATAAAAAGCTCAGAAACAAATTTCTATTGATAAAGTATCTTTCCTTTGTGTAGTTGTCATTAAAGGAGTATTTCTATTAAATGGTGTTACATCAAGTATGTTTTAAACATTCACATGAATTCACCTCTATTTCAGAATATCTGGAAATTATAATAGCAGAAAAACTTAATAATTTTCTCTTTTATATACTTCTTAATAAAGGAAATGGTGAAATGGCAAGTGGAATTCTTAAACAATGACACTGTGAACTCACTTAGGATGGTTTGGACAATAAACTGGGTTTCTCCATCACCCAACAGAAGGGGCTACACCCAAATTTAATATCCCATGAGACTGATGGTTTTATTTCCATTGTCAATTAGGGCTGTACCTGAAGACATGGCCTCCAGGGTGGTGGAAAGCTAACTTGCCTCAGGCAACTCCTGTAAATAGCTGACACTCGAAAAGATTGTTCTAATGTTAGACCTGTAAGGAGAGAAATCATAGTGGGGTGGGCGTCCTTCCTCTGGAATGTGAATCTATGCTGCATGTGCAGGAGAGCACCCTAGTGCTTGTCCACTTGTCTGTGGGATGATGGTAGAATGGAAGATTCGATTTTTCTCTTTTCTGGCCTCTGTCTTCTAAGCTTCCCTAGTAGAGCACATGTAGTACTGTAGAATCAAGCGATTTGCCCTGCAGGACAGAAATCTACTGTAAACGGATTCTTGTGAATTGTGACATGAGGTAGCTACTTTGCTCTTCTGGTTTCTCTGAGGAGAAATTTTCCCTAAACGTGCCTGGTCTTTTACTCTACTCCTTATTCTTTCTAGTTGGGTTTGATTGAATAATCTGGCTGGCAGAAAGCAGCATTGATCTAAATTTATTAATTATCAGGAGGTAACCTATCAACAATCCTAATGAAAGAAATTGGGATTTTGTTTTTCCCTTTCTCTTTCTACTCTGGATGCGAGGAAATGGTGATTTGTGCACATACTTTGCTCTACGGTCTCAAACTTTCCTGTTGGTCAGTCCCTAGGGCTGTATATAGGGGGAAGGGAGTTTTCAGGCCTTGTGCATTCTTACACTAAACTATATCTTCTGACTCGGCCTTACTAGTGACAAGGATGGTATTTGGGTTCCCATTTCCCTCTTATATTTGTCTTATTTTTTAATTGGTTCAGAACTTGGGAGAAAGGAATGGCATTAATTGGGCCTCCTTGGATTCCAGTAACTCCAGCATCTTCTCCAGCAGGGATCTACTGTAGGGTTGAATCACTGCATACAGTGCTGTTCTGTTGCACAGATGCTCTTTCCACTGATAGATTTACTTTTAGGTACAAGGTGGTGCTGGAGAGGAAGGGAGATGGAAGGAGAGAGAGGGAGAGTTCAAAGTCCAAATGTTTGAAACTGAACATTTGGATCTGGTGAATTTAAAGATGACACTCCCCCTCCCCTTGCCCCCAGAGAAAATTTCCTTTCAGCCTCAATAAATAGCTAATAGATCTTCCTGCCGTCCCCCCCCCAGCCCAAAATCTTTGCTCAGAACTATTCTCATTGTGACAAAGGCATCTAGCTAGAAATGGAATAATATTGTCTGTGAAGTACAGTCATGGGTATTTCATTAGCATAACTCTATCTTTGCTGTTGAGGAGTGCCTAAATACCTTTAGAAGTCTCTATGGAGCTATACCATATTTTAAAGAAGCAATCAAACATACAAATTCTAGCATTTAGAAGTCTAAGTCGAAATTCTATATTATAAACATGCCATAAATAAATTGTTTAATGACCAAGTTGGTTTGTTGGGCATAGAGAGTTCAATTAGAAGAATCTTTATAATTCCTGGAAAGATAGAGTGAATTCTAGTTAGGAGAACTTGATTTTGGAAAAAGCTGCTTTAAATTTAAATTTCTTACGTGGTTAAGTCTGTAGTCTGGACATAGCATTTTTATACATCGTTAGGCCTTGATGAATAATTATCTGTTTGCTGACCATATTCTGAATTTTGGAAAATATATATTGTTGTTAGAAATAGACTGAATAAATAGAAAAAACTTCTTTTTTAAAAATTGGAGCAAAAGTATACAAGGTATGAATTTAAGCTTAAATGAATCAAACTATCCTCTTGGTAACTGCAAGTTGTCAATGAGTTCATTTTACTTGAATGTTTCTCAGGTAAAAGTAAAATCTCTTTATGACAAACTAATGGTTTTCCTTGTAGGTGAATTTGTTATTATATTTGAATATACTGCTAAAAATCATATTGCCTGTGTAAGGGAAATGTGGATGAATTAAATTTTCTAGGTTCTCTTTAGAGACAAAACAAATTTGAGAAAGTGATAGAAGACTACTAAAGGGAAAGAATTCAATTCTTAAGTCTTAAGACTTCTCAAATTTACATGGTATTATTTATGTTCTTCCATTTTATTCTGATACTCTCATTTAATTGCTAACATCAATGATTTTTTATCCAAAGCTCTGTGGTGACACCTTAAGTTTTTCTAGAGTATGAATCCTTGAAGGAATTACAGTGTAATTGTATCCATTGAACAATGCCTGCATAGAACTGTACCCAATAAGTATTTTTTAACAAAATAAATGAGCTATTAGTATGTGAATGTATAGTAATTTTGTTATATGGAAACCTTTGTAATGTATTTTCTATTTTGTGATTTTGTATTAAAATTATTTTACATATATTCTAAATCAGAACAACTTTATCCTGATGTTCTTTCCTCTCCAACAAAATAGATTAAATTGCAAAATATGCTTCTTTGCAAAGTTCCAGTGATGATTCATTGTTTTTAATTATTGTACTTGCATCTAACTGTACATACTCCATTGCCCATGCCATCACCACTAATGAAGAAGTACTTTCAAATAGTGGGATGGACCGTGTGCTTTATCTTGTCAGCCTAACTGGAGGACAGCTGGAAGAAAAGTCACTGTTTTCTGAAAGTTTATTAGTACTAGTATTTTTGTACCTGGGTGTAAAATATTACTATACCTTATTTATAGTCCTTTTAAGTTCTGGATAAGTGCCTGCTATAAGGAATACAACTTGTGTGCCTTAGAAATGACTCAGCATACTATTTTTTTTAAAACGTTTTAAAATTAGTTTCAAGTATATAGTACATTGGTTAGACATTTACATAGTTTATAAAACAATCCCTTAATTGCTCCTTCTCTCCTCTGGTTTTCCAACTAGCCATTATAGTAATGCTAACTGCATTCCTTATGCTGTGCTCCCCATCCCTGTGACCATCTATCAATTACTGATTTGTACTACTTTAACCCTTCACTCCATTCTCTTAGCCCCTCAACCCCCCATCCTCTCTGTTGCTAAATTGTCCTCTATATTTTTGAGTCAGTTTTTGATTAGTTCTTTTTGTTCCTTAGATTACACATATAAGTGAAATCATATGAATTTATCTTTCTCTGTCTGACTTATTTCACTCAGCATAATAACCTCTAGGTCCATCCAAGATGTTGCAAATGGTAGAATTTCATTTTTTTTTAATGGCTGAGTAATATTCTATTGTATATATGAACCATAACTTCTTTATCCAATCATCTGTTGATGGGCATTTAGGTTGCTTCCATATCTTGGCTATCGTAAATTGTGCTGCCATGAATATTGGTGTGCATAGATCTTTATGAGTTATTGTTTTGGTTTTCTTTGGATAAACACCCAGAAGTGCAAATACTATGTCAAAAGGTATATCCATTTTTAATTTTTTGAGAAACCTCCAGACTGTTTTCTATAGAGGTTGTACCAATTTGCAATCCCACCAACAAAGTATGAGGATTCCCTTTTCTCTGTATCCTCGCCAACACTCGTTGTTCTTTGATTTATTGATGATAGCCATTTTGACAGGTGTGAGGTGATATTTCATTGTGGTTTTAATTTGCATTTCTCTGATGGTTAGCGACATTGAGCATCTTTTTATATGTCTATTAGCCATCTGCATTTCCTCTTTGAAGAAATATGTTCAGGTCTTCTGCCCATTTTTTAATTGGATTATTATTATTTTTTGTTGTTGTTATTCAGTTGTATAAGTTCTTTATGTATTTTAGATATTAACCCCCTATCAGATATATCATTAGCAAATATCCTCCCCCAAACAGTTGGTTGTCTTTTCGTTTTTTTGATGGTTTCCTTTGCTGTACAAAAACTTTTTAGTTTGATGTAGTCCCATTTGTTTATTTTTTCTTTAGTTTCCCTTGCTCAGGGAGATATTTCCAAAAAGAAATTTCTGTTAGTAATATCATAGTTTACTGCCTATGTTTTCTTCTAAAAGTTTTATGGTTCTGGGTCTTATATTTAAGGCTTTAATCCATTTTGAGTCTATTCTTGTATATGGTGTAAGAAGGTGGTCCAGTTTCTTTTTTTTTGCATGTATCTGTCCATTTTTTCCCCAGTCCCATTTATTGAAGAGACTGTCTTTACCCCATTGTATATTCTTGCCTCTTTTGTCATATATTAAGTGAGCATACAGGCATGGATTTATTTCTGGACTCTCTGTTCTGTTTCATTGATCAATGTATCTGTTTTTATGTCAGCACCATGCTGTTTTGATTACTGTAGGCTTGTAGTATAGTTTGATATTAGGTAGTGTGATACCTCCAACTTTCTTCTTTCTCAAGATTGCCATGGATATTTGGGGTCTTTTATGGTTCCATATAAATTTTAGAATTATTTGTTCTAGCTTTCTGAAAATTGCCATTGGAATTCTGATAGGGATTGCATGGAATCTATAGATTGCTTTGGGTAGTATGTCTATTTTAATGATGTCGATTGTTCCTATGCATGAGCATGGTATAGGCTTCCATTTATTTGTATCTTCTTCAATTTATTTTTTCAATGACATAATTTTCTGAGAACAGATATTTTGCCTCCTTGGTTAATTTGATTCCCAGGTATTTTATAGTTTTTGGTGCAATTGTACATGGGATTGTTTTCTTAATTTCTCTTTCTGAAAGTTCATTGTTGGTGTATAAAAATGCCACTGACTTCTGAATATTTATTTTGTAACCTGCTGCTTTACTGAATTCATTGATTAGTTCTAACAGTTTTTTGGTGGAATCTTTAGGGTTCTCACTATATAGTATCATGTCATTTGCAAATAACGAGAGTTTTACTTCATCCTTTCCAATTCAGATACCTTTTATTTCTCTTTCTTGTCTTATTGCTGTGGCTAAGACTCCCAAAACAATGTTGAAGAGGAGTGGTGAAAGTGGGCAAGCTTGTCTTGTTCCTGCTCTTAAGGAAAATGCTTTTAGCTTTTCTCCACTGAGTATGATGTTACCTGTAGGTTTGTCACATATGGCCTTTATTATGCTGAGGTATGTTCCCTCTATTTCCACTTTGCTGAGAGTTTTTATGATAAATGATGCTGTATTTTGTCAAATGCTTTTTCTGCATCTATTGATATGATCATATGGTTTTTACCTTTCAATTTGTTAATGTGGTGTATCACATTAATTGATTTGTGAATATTGTACCAACCTTGCATCCCAGGAATATATCCAACTTGATTATAATATATGATATTTTTAATGTATTGCTGAATTTGATTTGCTAATATTTTGTTGAGGATTTCTGCATCGATGTTCATAAGAGATATCAGCCTATAGTTTTCTTTTTTTGTAATGTCTTTGTCTGGTTTTGGAATCAAGGTAATGGTGGCCTTATAAAAGGAGTTAGGGAGCCTTCATTCTCATTGATTTTTTGGAATGATTTCAATCTTCTTAAATTTATTGAGACTTGTTTTGTGTCCTAACATGTGGTCTATCCTGGAAAGTTTTCCATGTACACTTGAGAAGAATGTATATTTTTCTGCTTTGGGGTAAAATGCTCTGAAAATATCTGTTAAATCCATCTGGTCTAGTGTGTCTTTTAGGCCTGTTGTTTCCTTGTTGATTCTTTGCCTGAAAGATTTGTCCATTGCTATCAATGGAGTGTTAAAGTCTTCTACTATGAGTGTATTATTGTTGATCTCTCCTTTTATGTCAGTCAATAGCTGGTGCTTCTGTGTTGGATGCATATATGTTAACTAGGGTTATGTCCTCTTGATTTATCAATCCCTTTGTTTTAAAGTCTATTTTATCTGATATAAGTATCACTACCATGGCTTTTTTTTTTTCATTTTCATTTGCGTGAAATATCTTTTTCCATCCCTTTACTTTCAGTCTTTATTTAATCTGAAGTGTGTCTCTTGTAGACAGCATATGCATGACTCTTGTTTTCTTATCTATTCAGCTACCCTATGTCTTTTGATTGGAGCATTTAATCAATTTACATTTAAAACGATTACTAATAAGTACATAGTAACTGTCAATTTATTATTTGTATTTTTTCTATTTTCTTTTTTACCCCTTCTCTTTTTACAGAAGACTCTTTAACATTTCTTATAATATTGGCTTGTTGGTGATGAATTCCTTAAACTTTTTCCTGTTTGGGAAACTCTTTATCTCACTTTCCATTTTAATTGAAAGCCTTGCTGGATAGAGTATTCGTGGTTGTAAATTCTTGTTTTTCATAACTTTGAATAGTTCTTGCCAGTCACTTCTGGCCTGCAAAGTTTCCATTGAAAAATAAGGAGACATTCTTATGGGGGTACCCTTATAAGTAATTAGCTTCCTTTTTCTTGCTGCTTTTAAGATTCTCTTTGTCATGGACCTTTGGCATTTTAATTATGATGTGTCTTGGGTCTGCTTGAATTCCTCTTGTTTGGGACTCTTTATGCTTCCTAAACTTATATGTCTAAATCCTTTGCCAGGTTAGGGAAGTTTTCTGTCTTTATTTCTTCAAATAGATTCTTAATCCCTTGCTTTCTCTCTTCTCCTTCAGGTATGCCTGCGATTGGGATATGTTATGCTTCATGTTGTCCCAGAGGTCTCTTAAACTATCCTAATTTTTTACAATTCTTTTTTCTTTTTGTTGTTCTGATTGGATGTATTTTGCTACCTTGTCTTCCAGTTCACTGATTCGATCTGCTTCGTCAAATCTGTTGAATCCTAGTGTACTCTTCATTTCATTTATTGTATTCTTCATTCCTGTCTGGTTCTTTTTTATGGTTTCTATGTCCTTTTTTATGCTTACTATCTCTGTTGAGGTTCTCATTGTGCTCATTCATTCTCTCCCTAAGTTTGCTGAGCATCCTTATAACAATTATTTTGAACTCTGTCTCTGGTAGGTTATTTGCCTCCATTTCATTTAGCTTATTATCTGGAGTTTTCTCCTGTTTCATTTGTAGCATGTTTCTTTGTTTTCTCATTTTATTAGCCTCTCTGTGTTCATTTCTATGTGGCAGAATATTTCTTTCATCTCTCAGCCTTGGCCAGATGGCCCACTGGTGCCCTCTTCCTGATCCCTTATGCCAGGGGCTCTAGATGTAATCTTTGTGTGGGTCATGTGTGATCTTCTGTTGTTGCCAAGCCTTTATTGTTGTTGGTACATCAGTGGATGGGATTAACATTCAGGCTGACTGATTGTGAGAACTGGCTGCACCCACAGGATGAGAGTTGCTGTGTGGGGGCTGACCTCACTGAGTGAGATTTGTCCTAGCAGACTTGTGTACTTGTTGCAACCACTCTTTGTATGTGCCACTAATGGGGCTAGTCAGGAGTTGCTTTGTTGTGGTCTGGTGCCATCTTCTGGTTGTGTTGGTTTTATGGCTCCTTGGGAGGGGTTCCCCAGTAGGCCAAAGTCAGCTACTGCTTTTGATTTATCAAGGCTACCTGGTGGGCACTACAAAGAGATCTGCAGATAATTGTTGCCTTTGCTGGATCTATAGGTAAGTGGAATTGACAACGTTGTAGGCAGTAGTTTGACTACCCCCATCCCTGACCTAGGGCAGTTTAGCAAAGGGACTAGTGCTCCTCAAGGCCTGACACTGTCTGTCATTTGCCTGTAAATCTCTGAAACTGGAAGAGCTTCTGGGTGATATGCATGTTGGGTGGTGCAGGGATCCTGGGAGTCTCCTGGGTCTTTTGAGTAAGTTTCCCTCTGCCAATGCAGTATTAGTTTACATGCCAGCACTATCTCTGTGGCTCCCTGTACAAGTTTCCAACCATAGCAAGGTCAGTTGCTGCCCACACCAGAGCAGGGGCAGCTGTCTATCAACGTGCATAGGGTACTTTGAGTATTGGATGGGGCAGGAGCTCAAGGAGTCAAGGGCTGTCAGACCAAGAGCCTCAGTTTTCTGCACTTTCTGTCTACAAGTTTTTGCAGTAGTCACAGATCACATGGAGACAAGCTGCTGTCTGAGGCAGTCTCACAGACCCCTGCGACACCCTCAAGAGAAATTGCAGCTCATACAGGCAGCAGTGGTCTGCCAACAACTGTTTTCCTTAAAATGAGCTCAATATGCTAGTTGGCTGCTCAGAATGAACAACTCCAGAGCCAAGCAAGGCAGGGGAGGCTGCCTGTCGATGGGCTACAGGTACTTTGTGGCTTGGGTGAAGCAGAATCTCATGGAGACAAGGGCCATCAGGCCAATACAGCCTGTTTTGCTGCAACTTTTGTGCCTGGAATTTCCTGCTATAGTCAGAGATCACAATGAGACCAGCTGCCGTCTGGTCCTACAGACCTCTGCTCTCCCTGAATGCAATATTGCAACTCTTACAGGCTGTATAGGTCTGCCTATAACTGATTTCCATGATGTGCTCACTCTGTGCTAGCCAAAGTTTGTTGCCTGTGTGAATTGGGAGACCCGGCGGGGAGGGGCAAGGCTGTGGAAGTTCAATGTCAATGGGCCATCTGGGGCAATTTGTGAGTAGGGTTGGGCAGGGTCTCACTGAGACAATGGCAGTCAGATCAATACAGACTCAGTCTTGCTGCAATTTTGGCAATGGTCGTAGGCTCCCACTAAAGTTCCAGTTCAAAGCAAGACAAGCTGCTGTCTGGATTGGCCTACTGATCCCCAATATCCAGCCAAGTTTGTGTTGGCAGCAGTGATCTGCCTGAAACTACCTTAGAAATGTGTGCTTACAGCGCTGGCCACTAGCTGTGAATGCTTGGCCCTGAATCAGTGCAGGGCTTGGCAGCCTTCCAGCAACAAATGCCCTGGGCAAACTACAGGTTGGGTGGGCAGGCTAGTCCCCTCAGGCCAGTGCTTCCTAATGGCCCTATGTGAGTGGTTTGCATAGTCAAACTGGTGTGGTCTGTAGATTGCCTGGTAGTGGGGATGGACTAAGGCATAATAGTTGCTGCCCTTCTAGGCCTTGTTTTGGTGCCAGGTAATGCAGACTTTCTCAGTATGAATCTCATGCAAGCATCTGACCCACTGTCAGTGTCCGAGTGAGTGTTCACATGTCAGAAAGCCTGTGTGTGGGTCCTTCAAGGGGCGTCTAGTGTTTCAATTTCCTTCTGGCTCACCCAGATGGCCGGAATCCCCTCTGGTTTTCACAGTTAGAGTTATTAGAATCTTCTCTTCCCTGGGCTGGGACCCTGGGCTGGGGAGCCCCCAAATGAGGCCAGGACCCCACTCTCCTTCAGGGGAGGCTCTGCAGCCTTGCTCTCCCTCCCATTGATACTCCACCACCTGCAAGTACGGGTCCAGCCTGATTCCTGACTTTGTCCCTCCTACCAGCTTCAATGTGGTTCTTTTATATTATCAGATGTAGGTGTTACCATCAGTTGGATTTTAGGTGATTCTCCATGTTCATTTTTTTATAATTTGGTTGTAATTTCAATTCAGACTTGGAAGGAGGCGAACCCTGCTTTTACCTAGTCTGCCATCTTCCTGAGCCCACTTCAATATAGCTCAATATATTAAGAGCTATAAAGGCACCCAACACAGAGGAAAGGTATCCAAGACAGATGTCAGCCTACTGTTTACTGAAAGGATTCAAATATATCTGTTGAACAATGAATCAAAAACAGGAATGGTTATAACCATATAGAAATGTGATTTACCATATCTGAGAACTCAGGATGTATGACAAGAATGACCTAAAGATTCAACTTGAGTGTGGACTGATGTCCAATCTGGAGAGAGGACATATCCACCCCCCGCCAACTTTGTTGAGCATCCTCTAGGAGCTGGTCTGTGCCACACTACTTTCTTTGAAAATTCTGTCTTACAAAATTTTATTAACATAATCTTGTACTGAGAAGCCTCTATTATATAAGAAAGGTTAAGTAGTATGCTTGTTATTTGAGTTAAGAGCAAGCTAGTTTACCATGCTTTCATATACATAATCCTCAGAAGAAGTGATGGACTTTTAAGCTTTGCTTCTTTTTTTGCACCTTCCCATACAAACTTCTGGGAGTCTTACCTCCTAGTTCAGGGACAGTTTAATTCGGATGTGAAAAGAAATATTTTGACATTTTAGTATCTTTCATTATTAGTAAATTGACATTTCAGTTTATAGATAAACTTGGGGTTTCCAAGTATCTGATTTTTTTTAACTGAAAGATACTGTGTTTGAGCTTTTAGGAAAACATTTTGAGAAAATGCCAGATGCATAAATATCTGGTGTTTTTCCATTAAGGAAGTTTTGTTATTACCATGATTTGCATGTAAGTATTCCTGCTTATTTCCAAGGTCTGAAAAATATGCTACAAAGAGGCTACCACTGGGCTATAAGAACCTTTGAGTCTTAAGATGCCTTTATGGAGCAATGCATAGCAAGTAGGCAGGCCATGCATAATCATTCACAAATGCTGAGAAGTTTCTTCCTATGTATCTTGTTTCTTCCAACATGTACAATTTGGGGGAAATGCTGTTCTTCATCTAAGGTTTATATTTCTGCTGTAATAAAATGATCTTTTAGGTAAGGGGTATTTGAAAACTTTATTTTAAAGGCTGGCCACTTTAACCAATAATTTAATGAATTTGGTACTAAAATTCCTTAGAGGAAAAAAACATATGATAAAATTTTCAGCATGGAATTTACATTTCCTTTGTGGAAGGGCTGTTTTCCAGTAAATGTAGTCAATAAATTTATCTCTGAAGACACAAATGTGTACACAAGAACTTTCAAACATCTGGTGAAGTGGTTTCTTTGAGAAAAGCCAAAATATAGTGCTTTGAGGAATCTCTTTTTGAGATGAAATAAAATGTTTTTCTTGTTACAGGAAAAAAGCCTTCCAAATTTTGTACTTTGAATACCAATATCTCTTTTAAAAAGAAAACTAACATTTTGCAAATTCGTTAAACTGATTAATAGTCTATTTTAATTCCTGTGTCAAAAGCTCTATGAAAATAATTTTAAGATTATGTACAATCTAAATTAAAAAAATATTAAAAATCTAAATAATTAAATGTTAACCAGAAGACTTCTTTATAGTTTTTATGGATTAGAGGCAAAATATGTTTTTGAAAAATATAAAATTGATGTCATAACATGCAAAGAGAAAAAAATATAAATGGACATCAATACATGTTGAACGGTAAAATGTATTTGTCAATAGATGTCAAATATATTGATAATAAAAACTATTAATCTTCTTAGTATTGAAAATAGCTCCCTTTGTCATAAGGACAAATTTGTCATTGTAGCTTGAAAGTAGCCATGAACAATATGTAAATGAGCAATATGTAAATAATATGTAAATAAGCAATATGCATTCTAATAAAACTTTATAGACACTGAAATTTGTATTTTATATAATTTCTACATGTCATGAAATAGTATTTTTTAAACATTATAAAATGTAAAAATAATTTCTAGTTTGGAGACTGTATGAAAATAGACTGTAGGTCAGATCTGGTCCATGGGCTATAGTTTGCTAATTCCTACCATGGTAGATAGTGGACTATCATTGAAGAGTTTTAATTAGGATGAATATAAGATCTTATTTGCATTCTAGAAAGGTCTCTCCAGTTGGTATGTTCTAAACCGTGCTGTGAGAAACCATACTAGAAGCTGCTCTGGACAAAAAGTGTCTCAAGAGCAAATCTTAGGAAATGCTCTATGCTGTATCCTCTTCTTAGAGATTCACAAAACACATTAGTGTATTAAAGGCTCTGAGAAGGTTTGCAGAGAACAACTTAGTTAACTTGTTTGTTGTTACCCCATGTTTACTACATTTATTTATGGAAAATTCTATGGAACATGATTTAGGAAATGCTATTTTAATGGCAATTATATTAATGAAGTAAAGATTAAAATCAAATAAGCAGAAATTTATTGTAATGAAAAAATACTGAAGGAACAAACTGAGACTAATGATAGTGTGTAAAACCTTTATTATTATCTAGGAAACACAAGTTCCAGAGGAGAAATGGGGGCAATCTTAAATATTTTTCTATTAAAATTGGAAGAAATTAAAGAAAAATTAAACACATAGGCTTCTTATATAAAGTATATAAAAATGCCACAATTTAGAAAATGAAAACAAAATAGTGAAGGAATATTTGCATACTTAAAATTGAAAATCTAGAGCTCAAAACTTATGCTACCAAGTTCAGTGGGGGTAATTCCCGAATGGTCACACAAAGATGTTTGAGGATCACCTTGATACTACTCCAACATTCAAAACAGTATGAAAAGAAAGATGATTTTTAAAATTCATTTTTAAGACTGTTAATTAACTGGATAACTTAAAGCTGAAAGGAAATTTATTAGAAAATGTTAAATAGGTCACAGACTCAAGAGGAGGGTAGAGAGCCTGGCTCAGAAAACAGGCAGTGGCCACAGACAGCGGAAATCACAACCTGGGTCCCTTCATGCCTCTAGGACAATTTGTTAGGGAGCTACAACTGGGGCCACGTCCACTACTGGTGGACTTCTGTGGCTGGGCCCACATGTGATGGTTTCTTGCTGTTGTCAGTTCTGCAGTGACTGGTTTCTAAACAACTTGTTCTGTGTCTACAGATCCTACCCAATCCAAAGTCTTGGAGAAGAATATCAGGTATCTGATTGCCCCAAACCTACTTCCCATGCTTGTGTCCTGGATCCCAAGAATAAATATTACTTCCTCCCTTAGGCTTCCATGGTTAAAGAAGAGCTACTCTATTCCATCACTGTTTTAACCAATTGAGAATTATTATAATTAGAAAAGGAGTTTGTGTTGCTTCTTCTAAAATAATAAATATCTGCCTCAAAGACCAAGAAAGAGAACTATTTGTGAACAATATATCTGAAATCTGAAGTATAGTATTCTCATTATTGTGCAGATTTAATGCTTTATCTAGATAATAGCATTTATTTAGAGGATGAATAAGCTAATGTTAAAAATGAAACATCCAAATGTAAATGTGATATGGCAAATTTTAACTGTGGGATGCAGTAGAATTAGAACAGTTTTAGTTTTAACGAATAGAGTTCAGTGATCTTCCCAAACCCCAGATAATTTAAACAGTGACTATCTAAAATCTTTCTGATAATTTCAACATATTTTCCTGGAAAGAACCTAGGAGTTAAGATCTGAGCGCTACATGTTTTTCTCTGGATTGAAAACCTAAAGATACCAAGCAAAAACATGTTTCTTATGTTCTGGTGATTTGGGGACTTTCACAAAATATTGATGATGCTTGCAATACTTTTAAACAATTTGTATACCCTCATTGGTTCTGACATTTAGAATAAGGTATTAAGAAAGTTTCAAAGTGTTCACTGGAAATTGTTAGTTAATATTTTCATTGCTTGCTGAAGTTTTTCTTATCTTTCAGAATCTTGGAAAGGGAATTAGATTATAAAATACCCAAATTAGTAAAATAATATAGGTATATGATAATGAAACTGATATAGATGACTGAGCTATCTTCCCTGGAGATTTATTTCAAGATGTAATAATTCAAAATATAGTAATGATTTTTTTTTTTGTTTTTAAGTTTGGATGGCAGTAGCCATCTGTTAGTTTCTACTTGTTTCACAACAAAATTACCGAAGAGAAATAATGGACACTGTATAATAGAATTGTGTCTTTGCCCACTTGCCCTGCCATAGCAGGTTAGAAATCTGTGAAGCAGTTAATTGAGCATCTATAAGCTTAATTGCACTTCAGTACAGGAAGAGTTAGTTTAGTTCATCAACCTTTGGTGAACATGCACATCTTTTCCCCACCTCATCTTTAATACACAGCTCTGTTTAATATCTAAAAACTCTAAAAAACAGAAGTTATGAGGATACATTGATATGTTTAAATTTTAGGATATGTTATAACCAAATGCTCAGTAGGCTCGCCAACTTATCTACTGAGTGATTTGCTACAGCACTAAAAAAAGAACACAAGTTTGATAAAACTTCCAATGGGGTTTCATGCTATTTTCTAATATATGAGCTAAAAATAAAAATCATAAATTGTGAAAAATGTTTTCTTATGAACATACTACATTAGCTTCATAAATGATGATACTTTTAGAGACGGTAAATATACATTTCTGAGTTGAATTTTAAGTTACACAAAAACATTTATCAAGTGCCCAGTATTTACAGAGCATACTGCTGGGTATAGATAAAAGATCAATGTGAATTAGTAGACACAGACTTTATTTTAAAAAAATGTTTTAACTCAATGAGGAGATAGTGTCCTTAAAGGATAAGCTATCTAGTGCAACCTCTAGGCAGGAGGAATATGAATACTGACTGATTGCCTTCCTCTCTCTCCCTCCGTCCTTCCCTTCTTCCTTCCTTCCCCTTCTACTCCCACCTCCTTGCTTTCCTTGTACCAGGTTCTGGGACTAAACCCATTAGCCCATCTTTTGGTTGCTGCTACCACCCAGTCTATCCTCAGATTCTCCTTTTTCCACAAACTCTCTTTTTCTCCCCTGTTCTACTGCTATTCTTTCTGTTTTAGGAGAGCAAGTAGGGAATAAAACAAACAATAAACAGGGAGAAGTGAAGAATGTTCCAGAATTTTGCAAATTCTATTATTAAGAAGTGACTAGAAATCTTGTTGAATGACTGCTCTTTTTATATTTCTGAGTGAGGGGACTAAATAACCCTTACTTCCTTTCTCCTAATTTTTAGTAATATCACTGAGAATTCAAGGAGTGAGTAAAGACATGAGCTTTCCCTTAAGACAGAATTAAGTGGACTTGTAGGGGTCCCTTTCCATGAAGGGGACAGCTTTCCTTTCTTAGGATTCCTGGACTATGTGAACCTTCTATTCCCGTGTTTCACAAAATATTGGCAACTTTTAGAATTTCCTCACAGGAACTTCTTCCCAGATTTATGAGTATCTTTGCCTTATTCAGCAGGCTTGGCTCAAAGTAGCTTTTGTCTGTTTTAAAAAAGAAATATTCAACATTTCTAGAGATTCATTACAAAAAATTTCAATAAAAATTATGCTATGCCTTAAAAAATTGTGCTTTGAGTTCTGAAGGCATTTTAGGAGAGAGTTCCATACCAGGTTTTGCAGGAGCTTTGTAAGACTACAACCATCTAAACTGGTGAGAGGGCAGCACTCCTATAGGCATGCTTTCCATATGCTTGTCAAGCAAAAAGACTCTAAGAGATGATGACAGAGGTCTGGGAAGTTCTCCCTTAAAGGTGGCAACTATATAATTTGGGAAAAACTGTCTATCTATTTAGTCATTACTCCATTACACAAAAAGGCTGAAGAGGTTTTTACTATACTAGTGGACAGGGTTGTGGCAGGACACCTGAGAGATGGGAAGACATTGTGGATGGATGATGATTATCTGGCCTCACTTACATGCAACCCCATGTTGTGCTTTTGGGTAATTTATAACTTTAAGGGTGGTTAATGCTTCCCAGAGCAATGTGGGGAGGTCAGTTTAGAAGCTTCGCAAATTTAGTGCAGCACTAGGCTCATTTCAGTTTATCTGCTCCTTCTTAAAAGAAAGGCTTAATACTAAGTGACTTTGACTTTGGTTATTATGTATTTGGAATTAATCATTTAACTATATAATCAAAATCACCAATCAGTTTTGTCATATAAATCATATTATTGTTGTTATTTTTTAGTGTATAGAAGCAGAAATCAGAATACTGACATTCAGAAGACCCACATATTTGCCCTGCCTAGTCCACTATAAATCTGGATCACTTTTGTAGTTTTCTGATGAGATGGAATATAAATAACTGATGAAAATGTTTTCTGTGTGCTGGGGAAATTAATCCCTTTGAAACTGAGTTTTATCATTTCCAAAGCAGAAATGAGTGCTTTTCAGCCTGTTTCTTTGGAATTGTGGTAAGAATGTGATGAAGTAACAAATGCTGTGTAAACTGCAAAATACAAACTGTTCGGCATTGTGGGCATCACACTTTGCCTTTGTTGTCAAAGGCAGTGGATCTAAGATCTAGAGGTGGAGATTCATGTGTGGATTTGTTGTGGAATACTCTTAGCTACAGGTCCTATGAGAGAAGCCGGGATTGAGCAGAGGAAGAAATGGAACAATGATACAGTTGTAGCAAAGGCCTCCGCCAATCACAGGGAGCACTGAATGCTCTTTGGGAGTTGTCCCGAAATGAGGCAAGGGACCAGACTTTTGTACTCCTGAATCAACCTGTCGTTAGGTATGGGTTGCCTTTGGCGATGGAATAATCTTGGATGAGGTAGTTCCTATGAGTAGGTAAAAACCCCGAGGGATGGACTCAGCTGTGAGCCCTCAGTATGAAACACTAGCAGTAGCTGAGGAAATGAGTGACTGGGTCCTAAAGGGGGTATCTTGATAGTGTACTGCAGCATCCATCATAGTGCACTGCTCAAGTCCATTTGATCTATATAAGTTCACTCCATCTGAGATCAGTTCCTCTAGAATTCTAGGTGATCTCTTTTACTAGGGGATATTTATAAAAGGAAGTTTAGAGGTGTATCATAGCCCTAGTTGATTATAGCTCGTTTTGGTACTATGCAAACAAACAAGCAAACGAACAAAAAAACACACCTCTAAATCTTTGGTTTCTACCATTTACTCTGGATTCTTTATATCTTCAGCTAACACCTATACTGGTCAGTTTGCTTATGTGGTGGAGTAACCCAGACCATCCTTAGGGGTGCTTTTTTTCAGAGAGTGCCTCTTTCACTTGACCATTTACTGTCAAAATTGAGCAAGGGAATACTGACGAGCATCATAGTGGATTACCTCTTTGCCAAATGTGTTTGTTCTTCTCTGCCCCTTTGCCTCTTCTGTAACTGCATCCTGATCAGCATAAATTATCCTTATCAGGCTGGTGACTCATTTCCTTATCCGTTGGTCTTTTGGCATAAGAAACCCCAAAGACTAGGCAGCAGATGTAGCTTAAAATTTAATGGAGTCCTGTTTGTAGCCATTAGAGATCCATAGATCCTAGAATTGTAGCACAGGAAGCACAAAGTTCCCAAAGTAAGTCCCTGGGAAGGATGGTACATGGGGCCACTCCTGCTTCTATCCCTTGTTCCCCAACCCGTGTTTTCTGAGAGTTGGGAACACACACAAACACCATAATGGTTATTGATTAATGTATACTTGTGTCCTAGATGATGGTTCCACATCTTGTAGGACATCTTCTCCAAGATGGTACCTCAGATACTTCTCCAAAAGGTTCTTTCATTGTATTATCAACCCAGCAGTTTCCTGGTTGTATAGTACATGATAGGATCAGTGGATCTCTTGGCCATATGCCCACTGCCTCACCTCTTTTTCCACAAAGTGAGTTCCTCAGTCTGAGGTGGTTATATCACATATTGTCAGTGGACCAGAATAGAAACCCTAGAATCATCATGGTAGATGATAGAAAGGGCTCAGAGAAGTAGGCATTCTGTTGTAAATTACTACATAAAGTAAAACTAACAAACAAAAAATAAGCCCATAGCCTGCTCTGTTCCTGCCAGAGGCCGTAGAAGACACTCCAATCACCGAAGTAATCAGGAGTGTTCTGGTGAGAAGGGCACCAGCATCACTGAAAAGCTCTCTTCTGTAGGCCAGAACTGATAGTAGTCAATCCTGTTATAGAACTGCGCTCTTTGATGACAGTGGGGATGATGATAGAATCCTGAAATAACAGAGACTGAGTAAATGGTGGTTGCTTTGGTGAGGCTGTGGATGTACATTTGTCTCAGGAAGAGGGTATGCCCTTGGGCAAGGAAGAACCCTTTGGGTGGAGGTAATACCTAGGGAAAGACTCAGCTGTGAGTGTGAACAGTCGACAGATGAAACTGGTAGCATCTGGGTAAATAAGTGCTTTGAGAAGGGGAGATTTATGAAGCACAGCACAGCATCTGCTTCAGCCATCAAAAACAGGTGGGCAAAATCACTTATTAACTTTTATATGTAAATGTAATAATTGTATACTCAGCACATAGAGAACATAGGCTTTGGCACTTAGCACAAAGATGAGGCCATTTAATATAAATTCTCATATTGCCTTTTGGAAACTGAATTAAAACCTATACCTACTTGTTTTGTGTACAGTTTAAGTCAGAAAAGGTGAGTTTTAAATAAGTTATTAAAATTATTAAAAATTTCACCTGAGAATTTGCTATCCATCATGTTGGATAATGCTGGTCAAAATGAGTTTAAACCAGTTGACTTCAATGTGGAACCTGGTTTAGGGAGAGGTTTGCAGAAAAGTCAGGTGAAAAAAATCACTTCAGTAGTCCAAGGTGATTTACAGATTACCCGTTTACTATTAAATTCAGTGAGATACAAGTCTAAGCAACCAAGTCTTATTCTCTTTCCTTGAATTACAGAGGAAGGAGTCTGAAAAATGAATAGGGTGAAAAACATATTTCTTGCAGGACTTTTGGTGAGGTGGCACTTGATTTTTAAGAAGCAAGTGATTTTTGTTATTATATTGTTTTGCTATTAATTAAATGTTTTCTGGGGGAAATGCTTCATTCCTGCCAGAATTTCGAATGCCTTCCATTTCCTCAGACTAGTGCATCTCTTCTGAATATTTTTGTTTGCCAAACGTCTGCTGCCACTAAGAAGGATTATTGATTACTTCTGCCCTGAGATTTCTAAAATCAGTCTCCATTAAAGGAAAAAAAATGCTAGAATAGTGATACTTATACCAGACAAAATAGACTTTAAAACAAAGGCTATAACAACAGACAAAGAAGGATCCAGTAATTCCACTTCTGGGTATTTCTGAAAAAACCTAAAACATTACTTCGAAGGGACATGTGCATCCATATGTTCATTGCAGCATTATTTACAGTAGCCAAGATATGCAAGCAACCTAGGTATCCATCAATGGATGAATGAATAAAGAAGAAGTGGTACATATACACAATGGAATATTACTCGGCCATAAAAAAGAATGAAATCTTGCCATCTGTAAAACAGATGGACATAGAGGGTATTGTGCTGAGTGGGGTAAGTCAGACAGAGAAAGACAAATACCACATGATTTCATATATATGTGAAATTTAAAGAACAAGATAAAACAAAAACTCAGATATGAGAGCATTTTGATGGTTGTCAGATGGAAGGGGTTTGTGGGGTGGGTGAAAAAGGGGAAGGGGTTAAGAAGTACAAAATGGTAGTTACAAAATAGTCATGGGGATGTAAAGTACAGCATAGGGAATATAATCAATAATATTGTAATAACTATGGTATCAAATGGGCACTAGGTTTACCGAGGTTCACTTAGTAAGTTATGTAACTGTCTAATCACCATTTTGTATACCTGAAATTAATATAATATGGTATGCAAATTGTAATTGAAAAATAAAAAAATTATTTAAGAAATTATTTTTAAAGAAAAATTAGTCTCCATTGATAAAAGTTCAATGGTAAAGTAATATGAGCAAAATATTGTCTCATAGAAACAATGTGCTGGTAATGAACTGAAAAAAGATTCAATTCTAAATCCTTGGAAGTTATTTTACTTTTGAGTGCATTGCAATCTGACTCAAGTTACAACATTTTTGTGCTATTGATTTATTCACTCAACAAATATTAAAATATTAACCACTGGACATGTACTCAACAATATCTTTTTTATATTCCTATTTGACCTAAAATGAACAAAATTGGAAACAGTCTCAGCACAGACAATTTTGTTTTATAACTTTAGAAGTGCATATATTCCTTTAAATATACTGGTATTCACTCAGGGAGCAAACTTTTGACAGTCCTTCTCTAATTTGATGCTTCTTTGGTGAGGGAACCTGACATTTTTTCATAGCTCCTGTTTAATACTGGCACTGTGCTTTTAATTACTGTAGAAGCTGCAGGCAATGAAATGTAATTATAATGAAGTGAATTACAGACCCTTAGACCATGTCACCTTTTGCCTCCTGGTGAAGATTGCAGAATCTTGGCATCAAAGCAGCTGATGCTTATTTCTAATCTTCCTATATGGAGGAGGCGAGGAGAAAATCTGATTGAGAAATTACCTGTTGTGCTATCACAAAATGAATTTTTGAGATTGACATTCAGTATAGGAGATGCAGTGCAACATGTTACCCTACTTACTTCAAGGTGCAGCTACTTGCAGAGAAAGAGTTGTCTGCTGGCTTTTAAAGCAGTATGGTCTTGTTTGTTGTAACAGAAAATTTAATAATAAAGATGCTTATATTACATATAGTTTTGAGTAAATTTATTTATTATCCCGGCAAATAAGTACTTTTGGAAATTAGCAGTTGAATATTAATAATTATGTTGTAGCAGCCAAATGTTAAAAGTGTGAAATTCCACTGACTAGATAATATGGACAAAAGTGAGAATTAAAAGACTAACATTAAAAAATTTCTTACTATAAAGAGCGTTTACCTATTGTGAAATTAGGTTGTCCCTTGGATGAGGGAGTTCTGGGAAATCACACAACTTCTTACCTTCTTCAGACAATTCTCATTTGACAGGTTTTGGTGAGTGGAATTAGGTAGATACTGAAGCTAATTAACTGCCAGATTACTTAATAGTATAATTCGTTCTCCTCCTGATTATTCTATAGTCACTAATCTTTTCTTGAAGGATTAAATTTCATTATCTCATATTTTTTTGGAGAAGCTGTTTAAAAGGTCTTGTCTTTGCAAGGACATTGAAATGTTCACTTACTTATAGCACTTATGTTTTAACATTTTACTTTCTCATCCTGGGACATATTTCCTTGTGGAGTTATAAAGTTATTAATAAGGTCGATATGAGAGGAGACTCTAGGAAAGTAGGTAATGTTTATCAACTGATAAGATGACAAATTTCACTCACTGAATAGATGGGTGGAAAAGTAAGGAATGTAAGAAAAATTCCAATTTTTTTTAATCGAAAAGAGAATAGAAGAAATTGAAGTAGAAAAGAAAGGAATGTCTTTAGGGAGGAAGGGAGGTGAGGGATGTAAAATTGGAAAGGGAGGAGCATCACCACCAGAGATTAATCACACACTGTTTTTTTCTGTGGTTGTTGAAATTTTTGCTAGCTTACCTCCTAAAATAATTTAAAAACAGACAAAGCTATGTACATAAAAATACATTTTTAGATTGACATCTAAATTTTTCATCATAATTTTAAGTAGCTGCAAATAATATTCAAACTATGTAAATACTGACAATTCAGATAAAATTTACATGCATCCAATAAATGTTTAAATATATCTGACAAATTTAAATACAATAACATTGATAAACTATAATTTAAAAAACAAACTAATATTTTCACTTCAGTAGTCAAAATTCCTCATCATTTCTTTTTTTTTTTTTGAATTTGCATTCTATTTCATTTCTCCCACAGTTTTTAAATGTACTTTTATGCTTGGGAGTCTTTCGTTGATTACACATTTATAATTTTCTGTAAACAAAATATGGACATATAAATTAAAATTAAATTTCCAGAATTCTAAATGTTAAATTTTCTTTTTTTAAGTCTTCATTAAATCATTCACAGTTGATCAAAGCAGCATAAATGACCAATTTTGGTGAATAATTATTCAAAAATTTTTATTGGAAATGCATCTCTTAGTGAGATAAATTAATTTTCCTAATTAGCTTATATGTCTGTGAATGAATAATCTATAGAGTAAGGAACACTGATTTCTATTTTTTATTTCTCTATAGATGTTACAACTGAAAACCTTGTTCATATAAAATTGAAATAGAGTTTTGTTATAGCAGCAAGTGCTGTTTCTTTACTATTGTTTCTTATTCTTACACTCACTCTACTGTGGATGTAGGGGTTGGGATTCATAATAGAAAATTTCCCAGACTCCTCTGCCAACTGGATTCTAGGAGGAGACTAGGAGGCAGGATTAGGGAAAAGAGGAATTCTTCCTGTTTTCACTTGTCAGTGACATTCCAGCTGCAGTTGATTGATCCTTATTTTGGTACTCTCAAGACCAGCCCTGCTGTGCCCCACTTCTCCTTAGAGGTACCTTGATAGTTGCAGAGTACCCCCCTCCTCACAGGTCTATGTAGCCCCTCTAGGTTTTGGTAAATTTACTTCTTCCTCTTTTATTCCTCTAATCCTTGATGGTTGTAGCTACTTCCTGCAGTTTTTACTTCAAGTTGTTGCTATTGTGGTTTTTTTTTTTTTTTTTTTTTTTTTGGCTTTAACAGCTTTAACAACAGTGAAATCAGTTCCTTATATTAAATCTCCTCTGTTTGAAATATCTAGTTTGGTTTCTGCCTTTTGACTGGACTCTAGCTGACATAGTAAGTTATTTGATTCTTTGAACTACTTCCGAGTAATATGCTAAAACTCACACAGTGATTCATCATTGTGTTATTTTTATATTGGCATGTGGCCGACAACTTGATTAAGTTCTGCTTCAGTTAATTTTTTTTTCCTTTTTAAAAGCCAAGAACTGAGGCGGGGTGGAAACCCTTCACTTACAAAAGTATTTGTTATTCAGTCATTAAAACTATTAATTTTTCTCAATTTCTGGGAGTTTTTCCAAATATAAGTTATAAAGACTGATTACATTGATATTAAATTATAGCTGTTACTAGTAGTACCTTATTTATTATATACATTCAGAAAGCATTGGGAGCTATTATTTAATACAACTCTGCTACTATTGTATTTTCGATAAAATACTTTTATTCATGTACTCTAAATAGAATTTTGACCTTAGATGAATAGAATTAAATGATAAATTTATGAAAAGTATTTGCCATTAATCTAATTGAGAAAGTTATTATCTGCCAATAAATCAAATTAGACCTATTTTTCCATCAGAGTAGATGACTTTACTTTTCATTTTTTGTTGTTGAAAAACTTGTTTTCTAGTTCTTTTTCTATTAAGTAATATCAGGAAATGCTTGTTTTCTCTAGTATATGAAATATTTATTAGGTTTATTGGAAAAATTTTCAAGATTTTCAAGAACTATAGTGAAAAACAAAATTGGCACATGTTCTATTTTCTGATGTCTGCATTTCTCACATTGAGCATTAAAATTCAGGGTGGGGAAAGGAGGAGAAACAGGAAAATGACTTGAGGTTTCTTTAAGAGAGTATAAAAATGCATTTTTTCTCTCCATTTCTGGCTTCAAAATACTCCTTAGGGAGGGATTTTCTCCCTAAGAGATATTAATTAAAAATTCACAAAATAGGTAAGATTTTCTTTGGCAGTGGTGTCCTTAAAGTGTCTCAGCTACTTTATTTAAAAGGAGAAATATGCTTAATGAATTTTGAAATGTGGAAATGTAACATTACATGACTATACAGGTAAAATGTTGCTGTAGTGCTAGTCTCTAAAAAGCAGTATGCTACCCTGGGAGAATCCAGGCTATTGAAGTCCATTAGAATAACTGAGACTACATCGTGGTAGCACAACTTGCTAGGAAATTCCTTAACTACTTCAAACTTCAGTGTCTTTATAAAATGAGCTAATGTCTACTTTGCAGTTTAGTTTTGAGGATTAAATAACAAAATGTTTATAAAGCACTTAGGACACTGTCTAGCACATGTTAGGTATTTGATAAATGGTGGCAATCATTAAAGGCTACTCCCTATCTGATCTTTTACACTGTAGACTCAGAATATGAATCATAAGTCTGGTAGGGCACACCCCATTTATTTTGAATGCCTATCTTCCTGGTGTCCTTACTATTTTTGCTCTGTGCTGTTCTGCTCTGGGACATAACTTTACTTCTGTTTATCAAGACAGTCCATACAGTTGTCTTGGTAAGTTTCGTTTCCCTCCAACACACTCTTAAATTGTCTTTCCCACATTGTGTGCTTCCTTCTGCCTCTCCTGTGCTTGTGTGTTTTTTGCTCTGATGTCTGTATTATCATCGTGGGTGCTGTTATACTTCCTGTGTTTTACTGTTTAACAATTTCAAACTCACTAACCACTATGAAGTATAACTATTAGATTCACTAATTTTAGGTCTTGATATAACATGGTACAGAGTATGACTTTGATATAACCATACCCTTTCCCTCTTAAAATAAGTGATTTGCTCATGGTCTCTTCTGCAATAAAATATCAGGATATTCTCCTGTCTGTGGCTCTTTATTTGTGGCATCATCATTCTTTCCAAGTGAGCAGAAAAGAAAAAAGTTGTTAACTTGAATATTTGGTGTCTAAATAAAATTATGTTATTTTAAAACACAGTTAAAAAATAATGACTATAATTTTTCAACTCAAACTGCTTTCCTGTGTCTAGAGTATGGGGTGGGTTTTAGTTCCTTTTTAATTTCATCTCAAAAGTTTGTATTTTAAAAAACTAATACTTCAGATTTAGGAAACCCTCAATACTTTCAAATCTTTGGTGATGTTAAAGTCACAGATGACATTATCCTTTAGCTCCCTCACGAATCCCCAATTTGTATTGTCATCTTTGTGCTTCTTTTGGACAAAAGACTTCTTCTGATCTCTCTAGTTAGAAATGGACTTGCAAAAAGGACAGTAAATAGCTTCACTTAATATGAGTGTCTCTTCTTCAGGTTAAAGCAGCAACTAAACCAGAGAATAACCCTGACTATGACTGTAGTAGCCCAGTGGAGTCAGTTTCTTTTAAGGAAAAAAATTCCATGACTATCACCAAGAAATAAAAAGGGGAAAGGAAGAAAAATTTTGGAGGAGTTTATATAAGCATCTATCTCCCTTAGGAAGCTAGGATTTTTAAAAATTTAAAGTAAACCTATTTTAGAATTACATTTTCAGGGACATCAAAGAAAACGTATCTTCTAGTTCTTGAAATAGCTCATGTGAATTTTTCTAACAACTTTCAGACTTGCACACTGATTCCCCTTCTCTCACATCTGCTAGGTATACAGATAATGTTTTCTCTTCAAAATGCTGTACATTAAAAATGAAAATAATTACTATGAAAAGCTCTTCCTCTGTTTCAGTAGGATTACAAGGTTTCCATTTCCATGGTTTCTGTTTCAATTTATCTTTTAAAATCAAATTAAATCTTTTTCTTTCTTTGAAATGCCAAGCTCCATTTGTGGTAATAGTTTCTGACAGTTCTAAGCTTTTACCAAAACTTCTCAGTGAAAAATGTGTTAGATGATTTCTTTGTTCTTCATATTGTTATTTCAAAATGAAAAACAAAGACTTTTTTTCTTTTTATGAGCATGTCTAACAGAGCACTGGCATTTATTTCCTAGTTATGAGAATATAGTAACTATCTTATCAATTTAATTAAATTTGTAAGACCTAACTCTTAATATGTTTTTGATTATACTGCAAAATATAAAATTCATTTATTACTATAATCACACTGAAAACTTGAAAGTTAATTGTGAATGATCACAATTATAAACCTGTGTATTTTATTTTAGAAAGAATTAGGGAGAGCATTTTTTTTAAGTAACTGTTGTGATGGTCATGGTACAGATATTTTTCTCCTCTATTTGTGAAAATGCTGGTATGTCTAGTTATTTTTCTGAATGAATATATATATATACATACACATATATGCATATACACATTTGCTTGCATTCACATGCATTTCTTACATAATTAAATTGAATACTACTTTTAATGGATGTTACCTATTTTAATTGAGAAAAGAGATTGTGGCTAACTTTATAGAAAAATAATATTCGACTTTGAATGTAGTCAGAACTATATAGACAATTCATGAATTATTTATCCTTAATTGAGTACCGATTTAGAGGTCATGAATATTTTGAAGTTTAAGATATTTAGCTGTATTCAAGCAGCTAGTTGATAATATTTTACCAATATTTCTTTTTCCATCAGCCTATGCTTCACTTCTTGGTGCCTGTTTGGCACATGGGAACTGTCACTTCTGAAAACATTTTTGATCTATAATGTGTGCTAAAATATTTTTGATCAATATGTTTTAATTAATGGATAAGTGTCTAAGATTTGTTCAGACATTCAAAGAGAAAAATGGAGAAGGGGGTGATATTCTAGAATGTACCAGAACAATTGCAAATAAAGTCCAAAAAGTTAAAATCTGAGGGAATTAAAATAGAAAATCAAATTTTCTTGCTCATGGGGGTTAGAATTCCAAAGAAATTAAAGTTTCACACTTTCTAGTTTCTTATTTGATCAGTCTTAGCTGAGGGTTTTGTGATAACAGGGAAGACTTAAAGTTCTTTTAGCAGCTACAAACCAAGCTATCTTCTACTTTATTAGGTGCAGCTTTTTCAGAACTTCAGAAAAGGAATCTTCTCTCCTATGTGTCACTTTGAAAAAGATCAAAGATTCAGTAGAATAATAAGATTATATCATTTATGTGGTACAATGAGCAGAATTGCTTAAATCACAAGTTAGCTGGGACTGGCCCTCTTCTCCTGATGGAAGACACAAAACTCTTGGTAGTGTGGCTTTTTCTTATGTACAGTGTCCCATTTTAAACTATTTCAAGAAAATGAGACCATTTCTCTTTTTCCAAAGCACTGATTTCTCTGAGATAAATTCTGTGTGCTTAACTCCTGAGCTTCAGTAGCCAATTTGCTATATTTAGACAACTTTTATTTCTATAAGTATTATGAGAACATAGAGTGAGCCTTCTAAAAGTTAATCAATTGTTAGCTTGAGTATTGAACTAGACACTCCTTAAGAAATTGATTTGAGAGAGGAGCTCTTTTAATTCAGTGTCTACATTCTGTGGTGGTTTGATCTGAGAGTACATGGAGTGATGAGTTAATGCAGAGTTTGACAACAAATGACTCTCATATTCCTTGCCTGTTTTTTCTTTTGTTTTATCCCAACAAAAATGGACATGTATTTTTTTATACAATACAATGAAAGTTAACATTGCAGTAATAATCTGTTTCTAAATTATGATTGAATATTCCCTATAAAATTACATATTTTGCTGTACGTTAACTCAATAATTGCCTCATGTACAACTACTATGAATACTGTGCTGTAGCATTTTTACATCTTTTTTTTTTTACTTAGAAGCTTTAAACTAGGATGGCCAAACAATATTTTCCATTTTGCTTTGGTCTAGAATCCTATCCTATCCTCTGCCAAAGCAATTATTCAAAGTTTCAGGTCCTAAGCCTGTGTTTCTGTACCATAGCAGTACGCCTCCTTCAATACTCTCTACAACTTATCACCTTCATGCTGTATTTATTTTGTTATATTTAATAGCTATATTTAGTTTTCATTGACATTTTTTTATAATCTGCAAGCTTTGAGTCTGTGTTTTCTTCCTCCAAAACATTGCTGTGATGATAAGGAGTATTTCAAATATGTTTTGGTGAGAAAGTTCACGTCTACATGTGTTCTGAGCTGAAAACAGATTTCCCGTTGGAGAGGATGACAAGTATGTTTCTTCTGTATATCACTGAGCAAAATATTTTTATAGTGACTCAGGAGTTTGTTTCTCTGCTCATTCTTTTATTCATTTATTCATTCAATAAATATTTATGGGATGTCATTTATTCATTCAATAAATATTTATGAGATGTCAACTAGTGCCAGACATTGTTCTTTCTAAGTACTTGGGATTCAGCAATGACCAAATTCCTGCTTATGTGGAGCTTACATTCTAGTTCAGTGGTTCTCAAACTTTGCAGCATATTAGAATCACCTGGGGAGATTTAAAACCTACTAGGTCTTGCCCCATGCCAATTAAATCAGAATAACGGGTGGAGGGCGGTTGGACGCAGGTGTTAGTTTTTTAAACTTCTCTGGCGATTTTATTGTATATCTAAATTTGTGAATCATCAATCTACAGCAGAAGTTATTACATTGACGCATACATCAGAATGACCAGAAGAGCTTGTTACAATTCAAAATAGTTTCTGATTCAGTAGTCGGAGCTAGGCTCGGGAATTTGAATTTTTAATGAGTTCCCTGGTGATGCTGATACTGCTGGTCTGGGAACTAGACCTAGAGAATGACTTAGAGCCTTGACATTCTGACGCATGGTAGTAGGTTAGCAGCATGGGCTTTGCCTAAAAGCTTTTCAGAAGTGCGCAATCTCAGACCCTACCCCAGACGTAAAGAGTCAGAATATGCATTTTAGCAAGATCTCCAGCTGATTCAGATACACATGTAGTGTGCATGTTATATAAACTACAGATTTATTTCGTGATTCTTGAATATATTCTTTTACATAAGTTGATATCACATATTTTGGAAACAAAGCTCTATAGTGGATTTATAATGAAATTATTTCCTATGTCTTTTTCAACCACAAGGGTTTGTAGTGGCAAATACAAATGGAAAAATAATAGGCTTAATTCTCCCTTTTGAAAATAAGAGAAGACTCCCCCGCTACGTTTTTGTTAGAACATTTACTTTAGAAAACTTAAAATATTATTCTTTGTCTTTTTGAAATGTATGCCAAAAATTTTAAAAGCTAAATATACCCCTAGCCAGGACCTGGTAACTGTATCTTTGAAATATAATCAAGGAGTGTATTGCCCTGACCTCCCTGTCTCAGAGAGGCTAGGAGCCTAACTTTGGTGGGTCCCTCCCGCCAAGTTGCAAAACTATCTCTTGTCATACAAATATGAGGAGTTTATTTTTCTGTTGGATAAAACCAATTAGCTAATGCAAATGGTCACCCCAACTACCAAGTGAATTTTGGAAGAGGTATGTGTGACAAATGGTGCTGTCAAATCCCCTTGAGGACTAGTTATTGTTTCTCTTGTTTGTAATGGGATGATGTATCTGTTTAGCTATATGAAAGGTGAGATTTCTACAAATCTTTGCAATCTTTTAGCAGATTTCTTGTGATGTTCATCACATTCTGGCTTAATGCTTATTAAAAAAATTGTTTTTTTTTTTTCTCTTTTACCTTTGTGGGAGGTTTTCTGGGTGGAGAGAAAAATTTATTATATTTTTTTTCTATCAGGCTCTAATCAGTATTTTATTGACTTCCAGAGTGTTTTCTTCCCCTAGTTAGCCATTTTACCCATTCTGCGTACATGACATTTTGAGAGGTTGGAGATAAGAGGGAATACTAGTAGAATATATTAATAGTTTTATAAAAATAACAAAAAAAGTCTAATTCAGATATTCTGTTTCCCAAGGCTTTTAAAAAAACTCTTAATTATGAAGTTTTTCAATCAAATAAAAGTAGAGAGAATAGTATAACAAATCCCTCTGTACTTATCTCCCAGCTTAAACAATTTTTCCCAATCATGTTTCATCCATAGGTATGATTGACTATTTGGCTAGGCATTTTAAGGCAAAATCTAGAAATCCTATCATTTAACCTGAAAATACTTCAATACATGTCTCTAACATATTTTTTTAGAGACATAACTGTAATTCACAGTAGCATGAAGATAGAAACAGCACAAATGTCCATCAATAAATGAATAAACAAATTGTGGTACATATACTTAGTGGATTATTATTTAATCATAACATGCTACAATGTGGATTAACCTCCAAAACATTATGCTAAGTGAAAGAAACTGGATACAAAAAGACAAATATTGTGTAATTCCATTTATATAAAATATCTACAATAGATAAATCCATACAGATAGAATGCAGATTGGTGGGCCCGGGGTCAGGCAGAAAGAGGAATGGTGAGAAACTACTTAATTGGCAAAGAGTTTTAGTATGGAGTGATGGAATTGTTTTGGAACTAGGTAGAGGTGGTGATAACATAATCTTTTGAATGGAATTTTTTTAGTCCTTCAGTATCTCTTATAGGACAATAACAAGTGAAGAGGTGAATATCTGAAACAATTATAAATTGTGAAAGTTACAGTGAGAACAAACATTGTGCTGAGAGGAAATAATTGGGAAATTATCCTAGATGGTGAAATCAGGGAAGACCTTTCTGAGACCGTAATATTTAACTAAGTTCTAGAAGTTGAAGAGAATAGCTTCTAGGAGAGTCAAAGCATTCAAGGTGAGAACGAGGTTGGCATGTTTGAGGAAGTGAATGTAGGTGTGGGTGATTGATGTGTCTGTGTAGACGTTCCCTACAAGTAGATTAGGCCTGTATTTGACTTACAATGTACCTGGATAAATGGGACTTAACTATTCAGTTCATGGAAGAATGATGTTATCATCCAGTCTTTACTCAAATCATGGTGGAATGAAGATGTTTATGTAGTCTGGGACAAGGACAGTTGCATTTTTATTTCTTTATTCTGCTCATTTTAAACTGGAGACAGAGAAGTATGAAAAATGTTGATAATACTGGATATATACTATACACACACACCTAGTATATATCTAACATTTATCCAGTATATAATGTGGGTAACACTAGGACATAGTAATAAAATAATTTCTAAAGAGAAAGATAAGATGAAGAAACTGTGGAAGCCAGAATTCCATAGGAACCGAGAATCAGAATGAAATAGAGCACTAGAAGGAGAGGGATGGGGACAGCAAGAGGAAGGAGATCGTCCCCTCTAGCGTGTGGTGTGTGCTAATGTGTGGTTGGGTATCAACTCTCTCCCCACTAGCTGTCTGCCCATAAACAAATCATTTTACTGCTGGAAACCTCAGCTGCTAAAGGGGAATTATAATAATGCTACTGATCCTACAGGGGTTATTTTGTGAGGTTTAAATGAGATCATGATTGAAACTGGCTCAGCAGGATGCCTGACATGAAGTAAACCCTTAAATGTTTACTTTCACTATGGATATTACAATTTTTTTGGTTCCTCAACTTTATAGACTTTCTCAAATTCATGTTTTATTCTATGCTTTTATATTTTGAATTCATATTTTGGTTTTCTCTTTTCTGGGTTTTAAGAAATGCCCCCATGGAGGAAATTTAACTTTCTGAATGGCCCAGGTTTTTTCTTCAAGCTCTTTGTACGTTTTAAATAAATGAGAAGCTTTTTTTGTTAACCAGAACCTATATTACTGACTGTAGATATTACATTCATACTGATCATTCAAACAGCATAATGGTAATTGAATTCAACCAATATCCGAAATATCTAATTGTCTATTGAATTACAAGCTTGGATGTTCTTGTGTGTGGAAATCGGCATAGTTGGAAGCATTTGTTAAGTATCAATTGTAAACAAATGCTTCTGAAGAGGTAGAGATGAATTAGATACAAATAATGTAGCTTTAATATTTCTAGCACTTTTCCAGCATCTTTAACAGTTATCTCATTAGATTCATAGTACATTTTATGAGTCTTTTTTATATTTTATGTATTTTTATTATGTATGCAGAAATGGAAGTTAAGAAAGGCAAAGTGAGTATCCCATGAATAGTGAATTATAGTAATAGGATTGAAATCTTTTTTTTTTTTTCGACTCCCAAGACCACTGCTCTTTTTACAACATAAAAAACCAGGTAGATAAAGCATATTCACTTAGCAACTGAGGCTAAGCATATCTTCTTAAGTAACAAATTGATAAGCTCTCAGCAATAGGAGTTATATAATATAATGCAAAACCTCCGAGATTGTATAGTGTAAAGATACATGCTCAAGTCTCAGCTCTGCCATTTACTATCTTTGGGGTTTTAGATGAGTGACATGACCTTGTTGAACTTTAATTCCCTATAGTGTTGTGAAGGTAAAATTATATGGTATTGTGTAGCCACTGATACAATTAAGATGCTCTACAAATACTACAATATCCCATTGATAAAAAAAGTTGGTTTGATAGTTACAAAATTTTAATTTTTAAGAACTTTCATGATATTCTGTATATTGCACTTAAAATACTTATGGAATGTTTTATACAACTGATGTGAATAGGATAAACATTTTTGTATAGAATGGTTTTGCTACTATTACTATATGAGGCTGACTCATTTCAAGGGACGTTATTTATCCTATTGTTTATCCATCTAATCAGAAGTCGTGCTACAGTTCTGCCATATCCCATGTATTTTTCTTTAAAAGATCTTTGAAAACTACTCTTACCTCCTCTCCTCTGGAGTTTAGGGGCTAATAGATAAGTTCCTCAGTACTTTTAAAAGATTTTTTTTTGTGAGGTCCTCAAATTTTTTGTAATATTTGTAATAAGGTGTTATTTCTCTCTACAATATTTGGGTACTTTTAGTTGTCACAAACAGTCACTGTACTTCTAAAAAGTGCTGATTAAGATATATCCTGCTAATTGCTTTTGATCTACCTTAAAGAGAGCAATTAACAGCAACTCAAACTTTATCTTTGGTCAAACATGACCAGACTTGAGGTTTTGGTTCTAAAAGTTTATCATAGAGGAAATGATGCATCTCATCCCTTGCACATGTTTGAAATGTCAGGCTGATGTTTTTCTCAGATCTTTTTTCCTTTGAGACACAGAGTGTAGTATTCCTTCATGAAGGGTTAGGTTTCACATTTGTTTATATTTAGTACTTATGGAAGCCTAAACTGATGATTAATAGTTGAGAATCAGGTAAAAATGTGTATGGCTGAAGGCAGAAAATAAAGTGCTGATTGGTTCATTAAACAATTCAATCTCAACCCGTAAAAAGTTTAAGTTTAATCCTGCCTGAAGCCTGACTGATCCTGTCACAAACACTTTTTATAAACCTTCCACTTAAACCTGGCCTTGTGGTTTTATTAATCTAGCAATAATTCAAGGTGACATCCCACATAGCAATATAAATCTATAAGACAGATATCATAAAGTTTACACCATTACAAAACCATGGGTGATTTTGTAAAAATGCAGTTTCTTTTAGTTAGGTATATCTCTCTGAATTGCTGCTTCTGCCTTGGTTGAACAGATGTGTTGACTGTAACACTATCTCAGTGTATTGGTGTGCCTGAAGGAATAGAAAGAAAAATTCAGATAGTCACTGATGATAAAAATTCTGGAGTTTGGAGAGCCTGATTTGCAAAACTCAGGGAGCAATTTAGGAAAGACCTATAGTTGTAGAGCTTATATTCTCTGGGAAAATTTCTTTTCTGCTGCTCTGTAGAATTTTTAGTTCTTGCATTTAATGGCTCTATTGATATTCTGTGGATGTGCTGGGGGCTCTGCTTAATAGACAGTACTTTCAGAAACTCAGATGAAGTCCCAGCTGTCAGACTTTTTGTTGTTGTTTTTTTAGTTCTCAGTCTAGGGGTTAGATGAACTCTCAAACTAGATCATAGCAGACTTAACCTTAGAAATATTGTATTACTCCAATCCTGTTATTTGGAACAGAAGGCTGCATTTCTGTTTTACATGGGCAGAAAGAGACATTTCCAAGAATAAGCTTAGAAGAAGTCCACAAGAGCTACAGGGTTTGTTTTTTTTTGTGTCTGCCATAGTTGCTCAACAGTAGCAATCTGCTTTCAAATAAAAGTAAGCCTTGAAGGAGTGTTCAAATACCTACTATTGAACCTGTAGGACATTTATGCTTTTATAAAATGAATGTTGAGAATATGTCTAAAGCCATAGAATTTTTTCCTGCCTGCATGTGCTTTATGGGTTTAAATTGACTACACATGAGAAAAAAGATCCACTTTGAGGTGACAGGATGAAAACTAAGTTTGCATTACACACTGTGCTTTAGCACTGTCACAGCAGTAATTCAGTAAGATGTGTGTATAATTATTTATTGAGGATCTTCTCTGCTGGATTTTGAACTCTTTAGTGCTTAGTATAGTGCTTTATACCTGGTACCTGATAGGTGCTCATTTAACTGTTTAATGATTTACTCACTAAGGTCATATCTAGAAAATGGGAAGAGAAATACAAAATTTTGAATGTTATCTACTTCATTAACCAGGAATAGACTTTCAAACTTTATTCTTATGCAGAAACTTTTTCAGAAGTGGGGTGTGGGTGTCTCCCTGAGTGGAGGAGCATCTGTGTAGTGTTTTTAGGGGAAATTAGCTAGAAGACAAATAATCATTGCATCTTCTTTCATTTAGTAAGTAGTTAAAAATATAGTAAACTTCTTACATGAAAGTTGAAGATGTCTGTATCAGCTCTGATGCAGTATGTACTCTCCTGATCAGATTTGTTTCTCAAAAAAGTTTACATTCTGTCAGTCTTCCAAATACAGAAAAACATAGCAATTAATGAATTTGAATATCACAAACAGTTGGTAATTGGCTTTTATCCTCTGTCCAGCCCCAGTTTCAGACAAGGCAGATAGTGGAGGTGGGTGGTAGACTGAAATTATTGGTTGTTGGTGGTGGTAGTGGTGATGGTGGTCATGGTGGTGGTGGTCATGATGGTGGCTGTGGTGATCGACATCATTGTCTTGGGGAAAGAGACAGTAGCAATGAGGCCCTATCGGGAAGCTTCAGGCATTGGGTAATCCTCTTCCTCAAAAGTAGCAAGATAGAAGTTAAGGACCTGTGTTTCTCTTCTCCTAGTAGTCTCCTGACCCATTCTCCTTGGTTCAGGCTGATGAAATCCACTTCCTGCTCTGGTCCCCAAACTATTATATTACCATATTCTTGGAATTCCTGCTTCTGCCTTTGAAGTGCCCTGATATTTAAAATGAAATAGAAAATTTTAACCAGAGGTGCCAAACTGCAGCCAGAACAGATGGATTTGGATAAATTTCTTATTTCATTAACTTTGCAATGACTGAAGCCTACATTTTACTCAAGGTTTCCCCTCACCCCCATTTGTAGCCTTATGTCAGTTACAATTTTATTGGAGTACAAGTGGCTTCATATGTATATCAACTATGATTATTTTATCTAAACAATAAAAAAATAAGTTTCAATAAATATTGACTAGTCTGTTTTCTGTTGAATTATGCAGTCTTTAATCATTAGGGAGCAATTTTATAACAAGTCATAATGTAAACAACACATAGTACAGTATTCCTATTGCTGTATGATCACGTATTAAAAATATAGGTATTGCTGTCTTTTGTCTTCCACCTCTACATGATAGAATAATCTTTTGATTTCAGTTTACAAGTGATGGAAACAATGCTTTTGTTTCATTAATCATATTTAAGTCTCTTTAGATCAATATCGAACTACTAGAGAACCAGCAAACAGAGCCAGAATCACAAATGAATTTATTATCCTAATTAATTTTGCTATCCCATAGAGATACTTTAAAATTATTTTATTCAAATGAAGGGGCAATTATAATTTATAACCATAAACACTATATTGTAGTAAGAACTGTAGCTGCAACTATTTACAGAGCCCATTTAATTGAATACAAACAGCTGAATATTTTGAATATATTAAAAGGTTAATATTTCTTTTAACCTTTGAGATAAGACTGGCTGGGTTCGTGTGCTTTTATTTGTACATGAAGCCTACCTGTCTAGTGTTATCAATTTTGTCCTTTTCATAGCAAGGGGGCAGGAAGAGAGAAAATAGACCCATTTTGGGGCAAACAGAATTTACCATTCCTCTTTAAGTGCTTTTGTTAAAATGGGCACTAATTAGGAGAAAAGAGGAAGTTAACAGTTTAGCAATTGTTTAGAACTTTGGAATGAACAGAGGCAAGCAGAACTTTCATTCAGAAATAGAGTAAAACTTTTATAGTTCTTTTTTTCATGATAGCCTTTGGATAAGAACTCAAGAATTTTGCAACTCTAAAATTTGCCAGTTATCTTTCTAAATGGTGTCAAGGTAGGGAAGAACACTATTTATCCACAAAATGTAGATGTGACTTGCTGTCAAGATTTAGTATGGAAAAAACCTATATAAATTAAAAAAAATTCTCTAAGGGTCTTAGTATACTTTTTCCTCTTCTTAGGTCACAAGTATTTATAGAGATTTCCTGTTGCTGCTATCCTAATAGTTTTATCTGTTACCAGTCTTTTGAGAACAAGAGCCAACTGAAAAAATTTAACATTAAAAATGTTTTTTGAAATTTATATTTACATGCAATACACCACTCTTTTTGCTGTACAATTTTAAGAACTGTAATAAATGAATAGAGTCCTGTGACTAGTACCATCATCAAGATATAGGAGAGTTCCATCACCGCAGATTATTTCATCTTGTTGCTCCTGTTTCATCAACTTTCCTCCTACCTTAACCCCTGGCAACAATGATCTATTCTCTGTCTACAGTTTTGCCTATAAAAGGAATCCTATGATATGTAGCTTTTTGAGTTTGGTTAATATATTTCAGATTCATCTATGTTGTTTATGTCAATACATAAATACAATTCTTTTTTTATTGCTGATGTGCCACATTCACCAGTTGAAAGATATGAGGGTTGTTTCCAGGTTTGAGTGATTATGAAGAAAGTCACTATAAACTTTTTGTGTTGTAGATGGAAGATATACTCCAATTTTCTTTCAGTGGTGTTACTCTTGATTGATTTCTTGGGATAAGAATTTGGCAGTAGGCTTAGAGCTAGAAAAATAAGTTGCATATTATTTCAAATGTTGCAATGTATGATAAAGGTCACTTCAGTTTATCATATTCATTTACTGCTTTCTGAGATTTTAAAGTTATATTAGAAATAGTTTTTGAGATTATCAGTCAAGGAAGGGAGTGAGAAATATGGATGAAATAATTGTAGTTTTGATATGCTAAGCACTCTAACTGAGGTAAATACAAAAGCAACACAGGATGGGGATGCAGGTGGGAGGACTATGAGAATAGGTAACACCTAAGCCAAAAATTAAAAAAAGAGAAAAGCCTCATTATTTAGAAAAAAGGGGGAACAAAGAAGGGCCGTTTTAGGCAAAAATAATATTTGCTAGCAAAGCTACAATGCAAATGGGCTTTAAGGGTGTGATGGGTGCTCTAGTGTCCCTTTCCTGAAAATATTGTTTATCAAAAAGTATTAAGTATGGGCACCCCAAGACTATATGCAATTTGGGGATCAAGACAGAGATAAACAGGAGCCTAAAGAAAAAACCCTTAGTCAGAGGAAATGTGTTTTAGGAAAAGGACTGAAGAACTTGCTACTATTATTGAAATTTTAAAGACTGATCTGAGAAAGATTACACAGATTAGAAATATAGAAAGACCTCAGGAGAATAAACTTTTATCACCAAAGATACATTTCTATTTCTTTGCTTCATTACGTTCAATAATATAGAAAGGTTCATTCACAGTTTGATCTGAATATAATCAGGCAGGGAAGGGGAAGTAATTTATAAATGTCACCCAAACTTAGGTCATGGCCTGAAGTCTTAAATTGGAAATCTTGTCTTGTTTTGAAGTTAATTGGAGAACATATTAAACAAGGCAGTGGAGAAAGAATTAGTTTAAGTTTCTATGAAAATTGGCACTCAGGACTTAGGTGAACCACAAAGAGCAAAATTTGTATACTTTACTCTTGCCAGTTACTATCTAGTATAATTGCAGTAATATTTATTTATTATAAATTAAGCCTGCCTAATGGAACTATTTTGGCCTGTTCTTTTCTAGCTAGATCTCTTTTGCTGCTTGAATAGCCAGCATTTCAGATAGCATATGCTAAGATTACATTGAGTTGATATGTTGTGATTATTGTAGTGGAAAACAAAAAGGTAGTTGTCGACAGCATCAGAGCAATCCATGGCCTCAAAAGAATAGGATGGAATGAATAAGATCAACTTGGAGTTGAAATGCAGAGCCATTATTATCCCATCTATAGTCCATATAGCCACTCTAATCTCTAATTTCTTGTTTAAAATAACATATAAATTTTTTAGATGTAGAACATATTCTGGAGTCCTAGAGTTCTGACAAGTCCCCAAGCAGTCTTTCCATTTTTACCTACCAGAGCTCTACAACATGCCTTGCATAATCAACAGTTTAGAACTTCTCACCAATCCCTGCAGAAAATATGACTCCTCTTCACACATCCCTGGCTTTACACACATTGTTCCCTCTGTTAGAAATGCACTCCCTGACTTTGCCAGCTACCTTGTCTAGAAAATATTGTTTGTTCGTCATGAGTCAGTTCAAATGTCACTTCCTCTCTAGTGCCTTTTGAGCTTTCCCAGGCAGTTACTTACCTTCATTCCCCTCCTTAAACTCAAGGCAATTTAGTCTCCTTTCGTAGCCCTAAATAAATTGCATTTCAGTTTACACGTTTACCTTTCTCTCTTGCCTTCTTGGATGTCAGCTCCTTCAGGATCTTGTGTCTTTGTTTTCCTATTGTAGTAGAAGCCTAGTAAATACTGACAGATATTTCAACACAGTAATCCTTGTTGAAAAAAGTGAATGAATAAATTAATATATACAACACCCAGGACAAAAAAATTTCTATTGAGTAGACCTCAGATGTAGTATTATTGTGCTGGATATTTGCCTATCTAAATCCACTAATTACCCTTTTATATCCTGCTCTGTGATCAAGGAGGCTTAACTTTACAAACAGAATTAATGTGGTCCCTTCCTCTTTGGTGGCTGTTGAGTTTGGCCAGTGGCGGCCAATGTTAGGCAATCAGAGGGTGAGAAAAGAGTGGATCTGGGTATTTTACCCCAGCTTCCTTTTTGCTATGTCTCATTGGGTTGCCTAGGCTCTTCTGCTAAAGGCCACAGTTCTATATAGTAGTCACCCTTTCTGGATTCTAGTCTTCACTCATTTCCTTTGTCCCTTCAGGCCTAGGTAGTGGTCTCCTGATGTTGCTAGACCCTGGACACTGTACCATCTCTTATTTCTTTAATCATATCCACACCTTTGTAAATAATTCTTTTATTAAACTCTCCTCAATTATCCAGTTCGGGTGTGGCAAATAGTATAATTTTTAGGTCAGATTTTAAAAACAAATGTTTCATGAAATAATTTTCCTCAAGCATCTTTATTTACATGTTTAGGAAATGCTGAGTTCAATAATTTTTTTGTTTGGTATTACAGTACTTTTCAGAGCCTTAATAATTTAATAGTCTGAATGTGAGATATAGCATACAGTGTTTTCTAAATATTTTTAACACCCTACAGTTTTCTTTGGTTGTCTTGTTTTATAGTATGTTCATCAATATCTCTTAAAACTAGATAATTTTTGCAAAGTGAAGTTCCAAAAACATTGCCTTAACTCACCAAGAACAGACCATTGTAATATGTCAACTTAAAATTCTTATTTTGTTACCATCAGTTTTACCTTTTGTTGTGAAGAATATTTACTATATTCTGGCAAAAATCTGGGACCTTAAATTACCATTTGGATACAAAGTTGATTATCTTCTTTTTTCTTTAGGTCTAAAGAATGTCTTGAACTCTTTTCTACTACATAACTCTAAAGGCCAGAGAAAATGATTACAAATAAGAATTATAGGGATGTAAATATAGTCTCTCATAAGTTATTTGTTTTTTAAAGCAGGCAAATTGAGAACTATAAAATTCTTGTTAGTAGATGTGAACTGAGAGACTGCTCATTTGTTTTACTGCTGAACTCATAACTATATATGTTGAGACTGAATACTTGCAAGGACTGTTTATTACTTAGATTTTCTCTGTAGGAATTAAAAATTTACCTATATAATAAATTACCTCCTCTTGAGCTGGTAAAATAATTTACTTCATAATAAGTTATATTAAACCTAGGTAGATCATAAATTACAGATTTTGATCAAAGCATCACATTGTTCTATGTTTGATAACCTAGGTGGCCATTAATAGTGACAGTGATATTAAGCCATTTAATATAGAAACTTCAACATACTGAGAAGTTATAGTAAATCTCATTTTTCAGCAACATTACTTAACACCTAATAAACTTGCTTATGTGCTCAAAAATTTCAGGTCCAAGCTTTTCAATTACTTTGATAACTTGAAATTGTAATGCTTACATTACATTTCTAAAATTTTAACACTGTAGTTATATTTTCAAAACTGGTATTCTTTTTGTATTTTCCAGCTGTACTAGAGAGCTAAAAGATGACATACATAGTAAAAAGAAAACAATATTTTCTAGAATTATATGGTGTTCCTGATTAGGACTAAAAACAATATGATAGAAGCAATGATTAAAAAAACATAATGGAAGAACACTTTTCTCAGCCAGAAAATAATTGAATAAAAAGAATTTGACCTGCATATTGGAAGTGTTCATCGTATTTTAGGCAGAACCTAAGTAATTCATATCTAGTCATATAATAGAAAATATTTGCATTCCAAATCTATAGAGACAGTTCTACAACCATTAAGAAATATGTACCAAGAAACAAGAATCGGGTTGGCCTCAGACTTCTCTGTAATTGTAAAGATGGTTGTTTATACCTGAGTACTTTTCTTAGAGGTATTTCTTAAATAAATTTTCCAGTCAAGTGAGAGATGACTCAAAATTAAGAATGAAAATAAGAGATATGCTCTAAAATAATTTGTGAATAAAAGTGCTGTGTTCTGCTACACATAGGAATGTCACCCAGATGTTGATGATGAACATTTTAGGAGGAGACAGGTACCACAGAATTTGCTGAGTGACTCCATTACTTTTGGGTTGACTGTTGGTGTTGACATGCTGTATCACAGGGCATAGACTATCATCAGGAGTTACATGCCCAACTCTACAGTGAAAAGGAAAGTCAACAAACTGAGATATCCTGCTCTCTTCTAGTAGAGTAAACCAAATCATCAAAAGCCACCAAATTAATATGAATCACTTCTTCAATTTTATCATAGGATTTATCAGATGTTATTCTGAATTTGATCTGTTGGAACCTCTAACTCAGTTTGGGTGCCAAACTGTGGATGCCATCTCCTTTCAGATGATATGTGTTATAAAATAGAATTACTTTTAGTCCTTTGCATACAGATTCTGCCTCTACAATATGAATATGTGGACAGTGTAGCAAATATAGAAGTATGGGGTGTGTGTATGTGTGAACTCTAGAAGTACCACGTCCTGGACAAGAATGCTAACTACTGAATCTCCAAAGGGAAAAATTTACCTCTCTCTTGAGGAATTCAGACATAGCTGGTGAGAAATGTCTCCATGATCACTGCATTGGTTGTAAAACATTTTAATCTCAAGAAGAAAATAAAACAGGCAGCCACACCAACTATATGAAATTAAAGAACTTAAGTAGAAGCCGCTGAACTTGAAATCATTTTGAAAGTCGAGATTAAAGATATTATAATGGAGACTGTACTGGGGAGATGTAGACAATCTGATCACCTTGTAAGTAACCCAGCTAGAAGCAGTAAACTATTTTCTCTCCCTGGGATGATTTTCTTTAGATCTCCCTAACTTAATCATATGTAAGACTTACTCTAATACTCCTATTGCTTGATTAAAGTAAATGCCTGAAAAAAATGAATGATATAAATATGCTATTAGTTATAGCTAGATGAGGCAAATCTAGCAGTTATTACAAAGCTGCAATAGTTCTTTCACATTTTAGTAGAGCAGGAAAATTATTTGGGGTACTAGTTCAATTTATATATTTCCTCAGATTCTGATTCAGAAAGTTTGGAGTAGAGGTACATGAATTTCAATTTTTAATAAGTCCTTCAGTTAATTCTTCCACAGAATTAAAAATAAATTAGTGGAATGGTAGTATCTCCATGCCATAGTTTATCCATTTGTAAAATTAGGATAAATTTTAAAACTTAAATTTTAAAAAATTAAGATGTTAATTACTTTAAAAGGCAGTTGTGATGATTAAATGAAAGTACTTATGTGAATCTCTTAGCACAGAACTTGAAACATTTCATACTCAATATGTTATTTTAATAAAATGATAGTCAAAATGGGATAATATTTATGCTGTATTTTTAAATAAAAAGGATTATAGATGAATATATAGCACAACCAATTATGTAAATTATTTATTGGAAAAATACCAGTGAAATATTAACATGTTAGTAGTTGTCATTAGCTTTTTTGATCTTCCCCGCCTTTTCTCTGTATTGTCAATATATAACAACATATATTACTTTAGCAATAAAAATTTAAAAAATGAAAGCAAGCAATAACTACTCCATATACTTTATATTATAGATCCCTACCTCTCTATGTATCATTTTGTGATATTAAGTAACTCTGAAAAAAGTTGATTACTGTATTACTAACTGGCAAAGAATATATCTGGGTCTTGAAAACTAACTAAATATTTTATTTTTAACTGCTTTATAGACTAAAGTAAGGAGAGCAAGAATTCATAGTATGGAGTATTTTGACGACAGTGAATCCTGTGACTTCTTTATAAGTTTTATTTTTATTCCTTTTGAAAAGGGAATAAAAAACTTTCATCCCTTAAAGAAGGTTAGTCCACAAAGAACTTTATGCAAAGGGAGAGCATTTCCCATGGGAGAAATGCATGCAGTATTGCTTGTGTGGTTTGTATCACTTGCTATCATGAGAGATACAGGTAGTTTGATGGGGACGGGAAGTAAATTATCCAAGACTTTGAAAGTAATAAAAGAAACCATGGTCTGAAAAAAATGTTCTAGACATGATTCACAGATTTATTATAGTCATTTTGGAAGCATTGAAACAGACCAAATGTGTGGAGAAATTATTTCTGATTTCATATGGAAATTTTAAAGGTACTCAGATGGCTGAGGTTTGTGTTCCATGTAGAAACTCACTTTGAAGACTAGACTCGGGAATTGGATAGGAAAAGGAGCAGATTCACAATGGAAGCAAGCTGGAGAGGCAGAAAGGGAGGAGAAACTTACAAGAAGGGGAAAACCTAAGGAAATTAAAGTGAGAATTGGCCTGAGCAGCAAGTTAAAGTAGAGATGGAATGAAAAAAAATCTGAGGACAGAAAGACTCACAAACATTCATTGCAATGTAGGTGAAGGCTAAGTTATTATTTCCTAAAGCTAAAAGAATATTGTGGCTAAGTGTAGAGTACTGAAGCAAGAGGCAGGCATAGATATTCAATGGAAAAAAAAATTATGCTGAGACCTTAGTTCTATTTTCAATTCTGATTTGTTCGCTAAGAACCTTGGGAAATCACATATTCTCTGATTTTTCTATAAAATGTGGTCAATGGTACTTTATAAATCTTACAGAGTTGTTCCACAGGGATGTATGTAAGGTTTGTAGGTTGGTTTTCATAATTTATGTCTTACTTGTTTCAGAGAACAAAGGTGGTTTATAAATTTAACGGCAACTATTGTAAAAAAAAAAATGAATACATGCAGTTCCAAATATTCTACCTCCCCTTCTCAATAGAACCCAAGAAAAGAAATTGGAATGGAACTTAGAAGTTATTTTCCCAATCACAGAAACCTCTCCCTGCCATCTCCAAAAGATGGCCATCTGACCTCTGCTTGAATTAAGATATACTGTGTCTGTTACCAACTCAATTTTACCATTTTAGTAATCCTATCAAAAAAAAAAAAAAAAGAAACATTAAGTGGGCACCAAATGGTCATAGAGAATTTAATAGTTTTCTAGAACTTTTTATTTGGAGAAATATCAATATTGTACTTATAGATCATATTTTATAAAATCTGCTTTCTCATTAAAAATTGGGGATTTTTTTCATAGTACTTAATTCTCTGTGCTTTAGCACTGCTAGCCAATGGCAACTCTAACATCATATTCTTTTCATCTTTCAAGTTGTAACTGTAGGCTTGCCCCACGGTGATTTCTCTCACATTGCTGCCACAATAATTTTATCGTATAGCTATTCCCCAGTGTCTCTTGCTAAATGTCATTCAATGACTCCTCATTGGCTTCAAGATAAAAATTCAAACTCCATGGCATGGTGTATAATATATCCCTAATCTGGGTATTTCTGTTTCAGTTATCTATTGCTGCAAGAATGCTGTATGGCAACACCCCAAAACCCAGTGGCTTAAAACAACAAGCATTTATTTTTTATGAGTCTACAGTGAGCTGGGGAGTTCTGCTGGTCTTGTTCAGAATTAGTTGACCTCATCTAGGTCTTAAGCATTTGTAGTTAGCTGGCAAGTGTCTAGTGGCTGGCTTTTGGCTGGTATGATAGAGTAATTAAGTCACAAGTCTCCTTATTCAGCAGGCTGGCCAGGCTTAATTTCTGGCTTTTGAGTAATGTTCCAAGACTGGGAGTGGAAGTTCATAGGCCTCAAGAGGCCAAGGTTTGGTCCTGGGACACTATCACTTCTGTTGAATTTTGTTGACCAAAGTAAGTCATCGAGTTACCCAGATACAAGGGGTAGGGAAATAGACTTTTGATGAGAGAAACTATATATCCACATAGTAAAGGTGTGAACACAGGGAGAGGTGAGAACTGGGGAGTTTTTGCTGCAGTCTCCTAGACTTGCTTACTTCTCCATCTTCAGTTCTTGCTAAGCCCCAACTTATTTGTTATGCCCAGCAATAGTGAATTTTGTGTAGTCCTTTAAAAATGGTATATCACTGATTTTTTATTATTTTTGCACCTGATTTTCTCTTTGCTTGGAATTACCTTTCATATGCGACTGACTTCTATACTTCCTTCAATAAAAATGTAATAATAACCACAACAATGATAGTTGAAGTACCTACGATATGCTGAGCACCATTTTTAAGTCTTTTACATATAACTTTTTCTATTTGTATTTTGAGATAAGCACTATTATTTTCCAGATTTTATGGAGTAAACTGAGGCACAGTGAAGTTCCATAACTGTGCAAAGACACAGCTAGTTGATGTGGAAAGTCAGGATTTGAATCCAGAAAATCAATCCAGCAGTCACTGTTACAGCCATTGCCACAGGCTGATGCTGATGGAGAGTGTGCTCCTATTAGAAGCTTTTCTCACCTTCCTGACAAACTTAGGCTTTGCTTTTCTTGTTTCACATGTTCCTCTGTTATTAGCTCTAGCACTGTTCTTACCATATTATACTGTCCTTTGAGATATACTTCATTGTTTTTGCTTGCAGATGGTAATTCTGGAAAATAGAGGCTGTCTCCTTTATTTCTGGGTTCCCAGAATGTAGCACAGTGTCTGGCACAGAGCTGGACTCTGTGGCTTATATTTCTTGAATGAATGAATTGGGCTTTCTCAACCTTGATACTTTTGACATTATTGGTCTGATGATTTTTTTGTAGTGGGGATGTCCTGTGCACTATAGGATGTTCATCAACATTTCTGGCCTCTACACAATGGATGTCAGAAGCACTCCTACAGTTGTAACAATTGAAAATGTATCCAGACATTGCCAGATGTCCCCTTGGAGTCAAAAATTACATCTAGTTGAGAACCACTGAAATAAATGAAGGACCTAGAGCAATCATTTTTAAAGTTGTCTGAATAGTAAAATGACCTGGGCAACATTTAAAAGTCTTCAACTCCTAAGACTAATCAGGATTTCTGGGCATGGGGCCCAGGCCTTACTGGTTTTGGAGCTCTCTAGATGATTCCAATGTGCAGCCATTTGAGAACCTCTGGTCCAGTGGCTTAAACTCTTAGAATTACTGTCTTACTAGTTTCTCACCTGTGAGCTTTTTCTTAGAGTTGCAGCTGGAGGTGAAATCTCTCTCCTATTATTAACCTTTTTGAAGTCAGGGACTATATTTGATATTTTATTTTAAATTTTCTGAAGTGGCTAGCATCGTGCTTCATATAGTTGATTTTTTTTTAACCTTTCAGGTGAGATTGAATGAGATAAAAGCAAATCAAAGTCAGCCATCCCCAAAGCCAAGGAAAGAGAGAACATAGCAGACTGTCTGAAGGGCATTTTTGTCCTTGGCAATTATTTGGCTGATAATGCTTACTCAAATTTCTGAGTTTATGTACACCAAACTAATGGAGTGTTTTTTTTTTTTTTGCCCTCACATACTGTTTGCATGGTACATGATGTAAGAATATTGCTGTTGCCCCCTTTTACCTTGCTCAGTGTTCCAAATATGTTTCTCTTGGGTTGAAAGGGACCCATGGAACAGATGACATTTTGAAGGCAGTTGTGAAAATCTTCTGCATCTCAAATGGACTCAGACATAGAGGTTTGTGCACAGGCCATATTTTACTTCTCTCTGCCCCAGCATAATTTAAAACCTTTTTATTTTCCTAAAAATCCTTTTATTTTCAAGCAACTTTCCAAGTATGTTTATTGTTAAGGCTGTTGTATTATAAACTGAATAATTATATCCTGGAAATTGGGGTTCTGTACTTCTTTATATGTTGGAATATTGATTATTACCATATTATAAAATAGCTTCCAAGTAGACCACAATATATAAGGAATATAATTCTTGGAAGAAATTTATGATCATATAATTTTATTATAATGACTATCACTCTTAAAAGGAACATAAAATATATAAGGGTAATCGATTGAAATCAGTCTTCTTTATCAAGTACAAAGAAAGCAGTACATTGGTAAATGTTGACCATCTATAACATTATACAAAGCCAACAGATTTAAAAAATCTATTGAAATATGCTTATTACTTTAGTCTCAAATACTACTTTAGATTTGATTTAATTAAAAAATTTTGGCTCTTTATTGGACAAATTCTTATCTTAAGTACTAAACAATTTTGTTGCTACCTAGTTATAATAAAGCTGGTTTTTAAAAATTGTAATTGTGTCCCAAAATGAAGGGTTTTATATGTTATGACATTTTGTCTTGCTTATATGTTAAGGCACCCTAGACTTTTGTGCCTTGACAAATTTGTATTTTTGATGTTACATAAGTCCATGATAAGGGGACCTTATTTTACATCCTAGGTGTAGAATTTGGAAATTTACATTTTCAGCAGAAAAATATACCTGTAGTCATGGCGCTCATTTAACTAGGAATGATAGTCATTAGTGAGACTTCTTTTATTGCTGTAAATGACTGTGCCATAATCAGGCCATATAAATGAAAGTTTTATTCAATGATAACTGTCTAATTTCTTGCTTATATTTGATAACGCTATTGGTCTATGATTGCTTTATTGGAAAATGTACTCAATTTTCACTAAAATATAAGAAAATAATTTACCTTGAAAGTGTAACCCCTTTATGTTAAAAAAGGGAAATATGCTCAAGAAAAATCAGATATAATTTTTTCATACTAGTGTGATATTTTTATAGGCAGTGTGGTTCCTCAGTGTAATAAAGACGACTTTTGATATGAAGCCAGCGAAGAGATGAATGGGTCGATCAGAAATACAGCATTATTTGCTCAGGAGACAATTAAGAGTACAGTCACCCAAGTCAGCTACAACTCTGCAGAATGATTAGAAATTGGTTGTTGTCTATAAATCTACCTATGACAGAAAAGTGATTTAATCAATGGACAGATGGCTAGTTCTCAAGCTTTTGATGCCTATTGGGAAGTCACTTCTGGGTTCCTGTTAGCATTTGTTTAGAAATATCCATCAGTTTTGAAAGAAAAGCTTGTCTTATATTTGAACAAAATGTTTACCTACCTTAGAAATGATAAGTAATATTTGTTCAACTTCAAAGTGACAAGTCAAAGTCTAAAGCAACTGATATCTACCAAAATACATAAATAGACCTGCTTAACTCTTAAATGGTCAGACACACTTTTGTCATTTTATTTTGACCCTGTTTTACCAATGACAACCCCTCTATACAGTGAAAATTGGCCTAGACACTTTAGCAAATATTTAAATTTTTTTACATATGAATTATTTTAATGGGCAATCTTTTTTTTCTATAAATAGGCAAACATTTTTAAGGGAAAGTTTGTCTTTTAATGCTTCTGGTAAGACTTCAGGATAAATAGTCTTATAAATCTTATAAACAGAAAAACCACAGTAGATGAACCATCTTCAAGTTATTATTATTCACCATCTTTCTCCTTAAACTTTAACAAAGATGTAAACAATTTATTTTTTGTTAACAAAATGACAGAAACAATTAAAATAGAAATATTCACAGAAAGATTCATATCTCTACTTTATTTCTGCCACAGGACAAAACATTACAAATACTTCCACATCTGCACAAATTGTTTGCACACTCAGCCTGTCTTTCCATTTTTGAATGACCACTGGATAACTGGGCAGGTCCAGACTTGCTCTTTTAGTGTGGACTTGTCCTCAAATTGATTATAAACTGCTCTGAAAGGTCTGGTAAAATTTTGAAGGTGCCAAAATTTGGATTAAAATGAGATATAAATTGGCTTCAAATTCTTCATCTGACAGAATCAATGAATAATATAATAAAAAAAAATCATTTAAGTTGCAGCAAGAATTCTGAGTTCATCAGCCATCTCGATGAATTGCTACAAGACCACACATTTTCATACTACAACTGGCTGCTGCAAGAAGAGGACACCAAGAAATAAGACATTCTTCAAGCCCTACACTTTCAGGAAATATGCAGAGATCATCCAGTTAAAATGATGATCAGTTTATGATGTAAATCAAATGCACTGAAGAGGATTCTTCCATATTACAACATTTTTTTATACCTCCAAATATCAAATACTTTCTTCCTAACAATATCCCTTTCTTTTTCAAAAAACACTTTCTCCATTGGAGAGGTATACAGAAGGTATAAAATGGTTCATCATAGAATTTTCTAGTACACCTGTTTTACTACAAAAGAAGATATCTTTCTTCAGACAATAGCTTTTATTTTCAAAGATTTAATTACCCTCTTGATGGTTACAAAAGGCCTTTTTAAAGTTTCCCCTCCCACCTGTTGACTATAGCCCTTTGTTACTATTTCTATCTGAGGGTGGGACTGAGCAGGAATATAATGTGGGCCATTTCTCTGATTGTTAGCTGTGCTGTGTCTGCATGAAAGAATCCATTCCACCTTTGACAACTGTTATTAAATGCTCAGTCTTCATCAGGCATCATACTAGATATATATTTGTTTTCTGGTTCATACAAAGATCCCAGCAAAGTAGATACTGATATACCTTTTTTAATTTTATTTTTATAGGAAAAACAACTGAATATTATAAAGTTTATAATTTTCTCATTGCCCACAGCAGTAAGTGGTAAATCCAACTCTAATTCTCACTATTTCCAGTATGGCACATTGTGTCTTGGAGTTTAATTAGAGTTGACTGTACCATGGAATTTAGTCATTGGAATTAAACTGGACTGTGAAGTGGGGCAGCATGGCAAAGAGCCTTTTGAATCAAATGAATGGGTTAAATCTCAAACTGATTTGACCTTACTGAGCTTTAATTTTCTAGTGGAAATATACCTAACTTTACATAGTTGTTGAAACAATTAAAGGAGGTAAAAATATGTAGCACTTAACAGAGATTTGATGTTATAGTTTTACATACGTAGTGACTGATAGCTCCAACTCTCACATCTTTGGATTGGCCCTGGCAAGGGATTCCTGAGCCCCTAGCAGCCAATGTCTGATCACTGTGGGTAGTACTAGAGCTAGGCCAAAACTTCCATAACTGCACTGCAATATGAGGTTCTTCCTATCCAATCCTTCTTCCACCCTCTTCTTTCAGTGTCAGACCTGCATTGTGGTCTGTAGGGTCCCCTCCCTAAGTCATCTCCTTCCTTCCTTCACTGGTGTGTCTTCCAATAAAGCTCTTGCATCTTTAATCTCAATGTAGCATCAGCTTCTTGTAGGACCCAAACTAATATTAAGGAACATTTAGACATGGGCAGGGTAAAAGGGATAAAACATGAAGAGATCAGTCACAGAAATACTGTTTGATATGACTGAGGGAAATCGAGCTGGCATTGTTGGACAGTTGGATAAACAATAAAATCAGACATAGAACAGGTATGACAGGTAGATTTGGAAGTCTTCAGCATGTGGTATGTAACCAAAACTGTAAGAGTGGATGGGATCACTCAGGGCGTAGGAATAATATGAAAAAGTAAAAATTTTTATATTTGTGCTAATTAAGATGCATTAGAGCATATACAAATCAGCCTGTGAAATCCATTTCCCATTCTCTGTTCCCTTCATCCTATCTCTGTTCACCCTCTTTCCTGCTGGACCTGCTGCCTTGTGCCAATCAGCTCCTGTGAGCACTCAGCACATTTAAGGCTCTTTACTGCCAGGATTAGCACTCATCCATGCATTGATTATGCCTTATTCCTCCATCTTTTCTGGAAGAGTGATCATTCTTAGTTGTTCTCTTGAGATCACTGTTCCAGGGCCCAAGTTCCAGGTTTTTGGGGGTCTGATGCTCTTATCTTTGCAAATAGTTGAAGGCCAGTTCACTGCCTTAGGACAGCAAGTTTCTGCTGTGAATTTTCCATTTTTATTCCATACTTACTGATTCTATTCTGTGGATTTTCAGAATTTCTGGCTTTGTTTTCACCTGATATGGTAAGGATTTCTATTTGTTCACTTCCAGTGACAATCTTAGCTTTATAATCAGTCATTTGTGGCAGGGCAGTTCCTTCTTTCTTTAGAGCTCTAGCTCTAATATAAAGTTTTAACTTCACTGTAGTTTCATATGGGGAGCCTCTTATAGATCCTCTCTCAGCCAGTTGACACTACTTCATGGCTCTCCATGTTTTCATAAGGCTCTGGTATTCTGAAGGGTCTCATTTTGTCCAAGCAGCAGTAAATGTGAGGCGAATCCTGTAGTCTCATATGTGGTGATGTTATAGACTTTCGGCAAGAAGCATGTCTAAATCCACTTGTCTTTTACCCTGGCCTCATGTTCTTGGCATGTTTTATAGCATAACTGAATATGGATGAGGATGATCTAGTGCTGGGGTGGGGTAGAAACATGCAGCATCATTGTGTATGCACTTGGGCAACTTACTTTCCAAATTTCACCTTGAAAAAGTAGATTCTGGCAGGGAATAAATAAACTAGATAACATTCCTATGATACTCATAATGTGGTGCCTGCCTTTTAAGTGGATGAGGGGTGGGCTTTGCAGACAAACTTCTTTGTCTTTAATAAGATATTACAAATGTATTTTTGATATCCAGGTACAAGAGGAACACCTACACCAATTCCAGAGTTCTATTTCTTGCCACTTTCTCCAGGTGAACTGATTTAATTGGTAATACTCTCAGTTGTACCCCGCTGGCACCAATTTCAATTTTTTTCACATATATTTACTTTAATTTTAGGCCAGTAGAATCTGTTCTACACGTCTTATATCAGCATCTCCATGTGCAATTGTCCCCAAATGCAGGCCATTTAAACTTGCAAAATTTTATGACCTCTCCCCCATATCCATATAATCAATTTCATGGGATGTTGATGGGCTCTTTATTTCTCATTAAAAGGACTTCTGACAATATTGGAAATACAAAGTGAGCATTCATACCACAGTGAGGGCTAATTAATAGAGAAAATTATACCACATCTATGTCAATAATTAACTGGGTAATAGGAAGCCAATGAAAGATTTGAGTGAAATGTGAGCAGATTAGTTGTGAGTGAGTAGGATGAATTGGAGGAAGTAAAATACATGAAATGATGACATGTGAGGATCAGCTGAGACAGTTTGAAGAGACTGAAGCTTTAAACAATGTGACAAAAAGGTGATTTGGAAACAAGTTTCAGGCAAACAACTGACATTTAGCAATCAGGAATAGTTTGACACAGGCAGCCTCAAGCACAGTACAGTTCTACAAACAAATAATATATTTTGCAAATGGTGAAAATATAGGGCTATAGATTTTTAATGTATCTATGTACATAAGTAATGGTCATAATAAATAGTGTTATTTCTGGAGCAGCTAAATAATAATTACAAACCTCTTTAGCCTAAAATCTACTATTATCAAACTTTAGGTAAAATTTTACCTGTGCTGAGAGTTATATTTTAAGCTAAACTGTTTATTTATTTAACTGATGGTTACTGCTTGTAATTCTCTATTAGCACGTTAGAATACTCTGTCAACGTGAGAAATTGCTCTTGTATTTACTTTCCATTTGCTTGCTTTCCTCCCCTTTTCTACTTCCTCTGAAGATAATGGCTAGGTTTTTAAATACTCAACTGATGAAATAATATTTATCAATAGAAATAGTTAAATAGAACTTTAGGTTAACATTTAGGAAAAGATTTGCTCACTATTGATGGCCATTAGCCAGGTAATCGACTTTACATTATATACTCTAAGTATATAATTATTTTAAAATTATCTAAATGTTCACCTACTTTGAGATTTTTCTCTGAGAATGAGCTCTATGACTCATAATTAGATCACCTTCTTTCAACCTGGATTAGTTTAATCATCTCTTTGTCCCAAATCACCTTTCGGTAAATTAAACTAATGGAAAATAACTAAGAAATTGGAAATAATTCAAATTTAGGCATGAGAGGTAAAAAGATTAAACACATCTGTTCTAGTGGTCCTTTTAAATATTTTCTGTAACAGTAGCTTTGGCATAAGCAACTGTTGAAGCTGTGTGAAACCATCAGGAGAGTATGAAAAGTGAGACACCACTGAAGTTCTGTGAAATTTTGCTGTGACCTTGGGCTTAAACCTTTGAATATCTGTGTTAATTAGCTGAAAGTTGTAGAGTAATCTTTCTTACAACTCTAAGAATTGATAGTATTAAGGATAGTGAGCCTTTTGCAGACATGTAGATTTAGTCATTTAAAAAAGTATACAAGAGAATCTTTCCCACTTCATCCTCATGTTTTTCCTCAGGGAAAATAAGAGCATTTTTGTTTGAAATTACCTCTTTTATATTCCCATTTCTGGAGTCATAGTTTGAAGACAAGTTTTTTGGATATAGATAATGAAGCTATACTTTCCGAGAGGTAACGTGGTGGTTTCACTTATTTGACACTTGCTTTCTAAAGTAACCTTGCTGATAAGGCTGTATTCTTGTACTTTGTGCTTGCAAGTCAGGGGTTTTTCACAGAACGAACAACATACCTTGTTAAGCTCTAAACTTTACAGCTAGATGTCATTTATCTTCTGCATGGACAACTGGAATTTAGAATTTACCTAGATACTACCATTTTCTATCAATAGAAATTTATTAAGAGTGATCTAAAAGGGATTCTTATCAACCCTCCCTAAAATTATACGAAACATCATTGTTTATATTCTTATGTATGTATTTGTTTCTGTGTGTTTTTAAAGAGGGTCTATAGGTAGCCTTCTTCTGATATTTAAATGGGGTTTGTAATCATCCCAGATGTTTAGAATCACTGCTATAAAATACAAGAAATATTAAGAGCAAGAATGAGAATAATAAAAACATAGTGAAATTCAGTTCTTTAATCAGTGGTATCATAAATTCCAGTGTTTAATCTGAATTTTATTTTACTCTAAATTTTACTTTCCATTGACATGTGTAATATTTCATGGCATGTTATAATTAAATTATATAATGTAAAACAAATGGTATTCAAGGTTGTTGTGTAAACGATATCAGTTTTATATATTCAAGTTGCATTATTTTGTTGAAATTCTTGGGGGGGAGGAAATCAACAGTAGAAAATTACTGAATTTCAGACTACCTCCCTCCTACAAATAAGAAACATAAATTGTTTCATCAGACTGATCCTGAAAAAACTCTGAAATTCTGTAAGTGAGTAAAACATTGACTTATAATTTTTATTATAAAAAACTAGATATATTTTTTTTTGTTTGGTAGAAGTTTTTGGAATATTGTCTTAATATAATAGTTAAAAATCTAGTCTTTGGAATCATTTAACCTGACTTCACATTCCAGCTTCAGTACTTATTGACAATGTGACCCTTTGTAAATAATGTGAATTCTCTTTCCACAATAATTGAAGCAATGCACACAAAACCTGTGTTCAGTATCTGGTAAGTAAAAATGCTTCATAAATGGTGATGATGGTAGTGGTGGTGGTGGTACAAAGAGACAATGTATACAGTAAGAAGTTAGTGAGGAAGATTCTAAAGGAGAGCTGGGAGGATCAAACAACCTAGGAGTACAATTCAGGCTTCACTCTAGCAAATTATCAGATACTGTCCCCCAAATCACTTCTTTGTTAGAGGGAGTTACATCAAAATTTGTTTCCATATTTGATGTCTTTATAGCCCTGAATAAAGAACATAGGATGGTGAAATACTGAAATAAAAGAAATGGTGGAACTTTGGAAACATGGCAGAGTGAGAGACATCCCCAGATCTCTCCCCTTGAAACAACAATAAGCTGAACATCTAAAACTCAACAAAAACACCCAAACTACACACCAGCATGTCTGAGTGTGGGATATGTGCATAAGAGCTACCATAGATCAGAACCCCAGGTGTTGGGCAGTGGGTGGACTGGGAGAAAAAAAGAAGCTGCCTCTTATAGCCTCCAGAGCTCCATGTAGGAGGAGGGGGAAGGGAGAAGGTGCAGCGACTTCTCTGAACAGCCTTGCCTGGAAGTGTCAGGACTTCTACGCAGGGCCCAGTCATCAGGACAGAAAGTAGAGAAGAGGGACGGACTTCAGAAAAACAACAGTTGATTTTTACTGGCCCTGGTTGCAAAATTGAGGTTGAGCTGCAGCCCCCAACTCCCAACCTAGAGGGTCCCTCCCCCCATACCCTCCAAGATGGATCACCATAGAGCCCCAGGAGAATCTGAGCAAACATTACCAAAACTGTTGCTAACACTGACAAGGACTGAAACTGGGGTGATGAGCATGATTAAATACCAGAAAATAAAAAGGCATTTTTAAAGCTTTAATTAAGCAGGGATCCAAGAGGCTTAGATGCTACCTTCTGGAAACCAAAAGAAAAGCATCTTTTTTGCAGCAGGCTAAAGAGAGACCTTATATAATCTTTCTGGAAAAAAGCAGAATACATTTCCATTAATGCCCAGGTGGAGAAATAGTCCATTAAACACCATAAACAATGAAGGCGACAAAGCATCTTAGAAAGAAAGAGAGAAATCTCCAGAAAATAAGCTGACCGACATAGAAATATGCAATTTAAATGACAGAGAATTCAAGATGATACTTCTGAAAAAGGTGAGTTCTGAAATGAGTCATATCAACAATTTCAAGAATTGAAAAATCACCTAGATGAGCAGAGCAAGGAGTTTGAAACCTTCAAAAAGAAGCAAATAAAACTTCTGGAGATGAAGAACACACTGTAAGAATGAAAAATGAAATAGTAAACTTGGGAAATAGAATCGACCAAATAGAAGAAAGGATGAGTGATATCAAAGACAAAAATCTAGAAATCAATCAGAAGGAAGAAAAGAGAAACCAAAGAATGAAAAATAATGAAAGAGAAATTCATGAACTAGCTGATACCATCAGGAGAGAAAACATAAGAATAATGAGCATTATTGAAGGCAAGGAAAAGGAGCAGGGACTAGAAAGCATTTTCAGACAATAGTTGATGAGAATTTTCCAAATCTAAGGAATGAGCTGAAATTCAGGAAGTCAATAGGACATCCAATTATTACAACCCCAAAAGGCCTTCACCAAGATACCTTGTATTAAAATTATCAAAAATCAATGACAAAAGAAATGGTGACATTTGATAAGTGAATTTAAGTGAAAGACAAATCATTAGTTTCAGCCATGAAGAGATCCCAGGTATGGCAGAGAACCTTCCTAGAGGTAAGACTGTGAAACGCGCTAATGTACAAAACCTTGAAGATAATACAATTGATAAATCACATAGGCACAAATTTTGTGAGACAATTCAAAGTTGTCAGTGCTGTGTAACCAATGTTGTATTTGTTGTATTATTTCTAAAATGACTCTCTGTGCTATTTTATATATGATAAAATTTCACCTGTAAAATCGTTATGCATGTACATCAGGGAGTAATTGTATTTACATGCTCTATTATTTTTGTTTGGTTGTACATTTTGAAAAAGTAGCCTTATTCTAAGTGTAATTATAATTTGATAATACCTCAAACATGATATATTTTCCTTACTCTCATTTTCTTCATTTCAATGTCCAAGTTTTAGAGAGGCCTCTATTACATGTTTTGGGTCCATCTAATCTCACTCCTGGAGAGCTAATATTAATTAGAGTTAATGTTTAATTAAAGTTTTCTATGTGTAGGCACTAAGAGCTCTGTCTGTATTATCTTCTATAATCCTCATAATACTTCTGTAAGATAAGAACTACCATTATCTCTATAAGGCCAATGAGAAAATTGAGTCTTAGAGAAGGTAATTATTTTGCTTAAGGTCACCTAGTTAGTGAATGGTAAAGCCAGATTTCAAACCCCTGTGTGAATCCAGAACCCATATGCTACAACATAATGTTAACTAGCATCTCAGAAGGGAAGGTGAGATGAGCCATTAAATATAAAACCAGCTACCAGTTAAAATGTCACCTGCATCTATGTGCCCTGGAGCCACTTCTAAGACTATTTTGCAAAAAGGGAGAATATTGTCTGATCTTTATTCATAATATGCCATATGCCATGTGCTTTATCTCTAAATTTGTGAATATTTGTAAGATACATCAAAATCCCCCAAATACTGAAGTAGGATTTTTATTTATTTCACCTTTGTTGAATGTCTATTAGAGCCAGGCAGTGCTCTAAGGTCTTGGGATTAATTTATCCCTGAGAAAAACACCCAAAACAAAGAAACAAAACAGTAATTTCTTGGAGTAATTCTGTGGGTTTCAACACAAAGGAAATTGATAGCACATAAAAATTGAGAGCTTCTAAAACTGAGCACAAACTAGGTAATTGTTTAGTAGGGCTTAAATCAGAACTAATTTCTTAAATATCAGGGTCTCTGAAGTCAAATATACTGAGATTGTTTCTTTTCTACAGATTAGACTATTATTATTTTTTCTCATCTTTCATTTCCTTACCTATTAAATAGGGCTACTGAAAGAGAAACTGTGCTTCCTGGTGTCTTGGAATAGTTAGTCTTTATCTTTCCCATATTCTGATGTGTTTGTTTGATAGAAATGGGAGAGATGATCAATATTGTTGGTTCCAAGATATCAAGTAAAATTTTCATTCATCTGGACACTGCTCTTTGTTCATGTGTGGGTGACAGATGCCACAAGATATTGAGAGCTCATGAGAAGGCAAATGGTCTTCCAAGGTCAGAATGGGGTAGGAGATGAGAAGATGATTTTTCACAATTCTCTTGATAATGTTTCTCCTTTTCATTACATTTGTATTTCATCATTTGTAGTGATGAGATTGGAGGACTAAAACATGAAGATGAATTGTGAAACTTCTTAATGGGAGAACTTCTTCCCACCAATATAATGTAACCAAGGTGTACAGCTTTTATAGATGTTTGAAGTCCTCCATAACTTTGCATAGAAATGTACAGAGTGTATACTAGTACAGCCTTCTAAATGTCAGTGAACCAATATGGTTCTGTATTTCCTATGTTTTCTATACCTCCAGGAGGTTTCTGCCTAAAAAGGGAGGTCTTAGTGACAATAACATATTGAAGGGCAATAATTTTCATGAGCATTGGGAAGAAAAAAAGAAACAGTCATGCTTGAATAACTTGATAATTCTTTATGTGGAGTTTTAATCTGGTGAGACTTTCCTGGTGATATACCTGAACCTTTGAAGAACTTTCTATGTATTTATAATATGACTCATTCTACTTTATTGAGCTATTAAATGCTTGTTCAGGAATCCCAGTTAAAGCCCTTGACTCTATTCAGTATTATTAGGAACCTGAAACAGTGAGTAATTTCTCTGCCTTATGTTTAATAAAATCTTTGTCCCAATGAGACTGTATGAGCTGAGGTTTTAAATTCAAAAGCATTTTATCTTGAAAATATGGAAGTGAGGGGAAAACACAGGAAAGTTAGCAGTTGAGATATTGAAAAGAGCTAAAAGTCTTGAGGTAGAAAACTATAAAGTTTACAGTGAGTAAGATAGATAGCGTTAACTAGTGCAAGTTCATGTTCTATTGAAAATTTTACTAAGTATGTGCTCTTTTCTAAAACACTGCCACAATTTTAAAAATTATTTAATAATGAGAACATTTAGAACTTACTGTTTATCGGGTAGTATACTGTGCACTTTTTACACACAAACTGATTAACTGATTTAATTCTTACAGTAACTCTAAGGGTTAGGTACTATCATTATCCTCAGTTTACAGATGGGGAAACTGAGGCACAGAGCAGTGAGGTGGTTTGGTCACTATCATAGATACAAAGAGACTATAGTTGTTATACATGGTATAAATGTTTGTTTCCTGCTCCCCCTCTCCCCCAACCAAATTCATATGTTGAACTCCTAACCCCATTAGCTGATGAAATTAGTAAGTGGGGCCTTTGGGAGGTGAATGGGTAATGAAGATAGAGCCCTCCTGAGTGAGATTGGTGCTCTTACAAAAGAAGTCATACAGAATTTCCTAATCCTTTCTGCCATGTGAGGATATAGGAGAAGTCTGTGGCCTGGAAGAGTGCTTCCCCCGACCATGCTGGCACCCTGACCTTAGACTTCCACCCTCGGAAACTGTGAGCAATAAATTTCTGCTGTTTGTAAGCTACCCACGCTGTGGTATTTTGGGATAGCAGCCTGAACAGACTGAGACAGCAGTATAGCCTAACTTTGAATCCAGGTAGCCTTGCTCCACAGTTTATACTTTTACCCACTAAGCTACATGGTCTCTCAGTGAGTTACCTATTTTTATTTGCACATCAGACTGTTCATCAATAGCTTACATCAATATCTACACTGTTTTAGGTACTATATATTGTCGCCGTGAAAAGAGTTTTTTTTTCTATTTTTTGGTAAAATAATTTAAGAAAAAGCAGACAGGCTAATTATGTATTTGTATTCAGGATTAGAGCAGCAGGTGAGGAGACTGAGAAATAGCCATGCCATTTAACTGGAAACCAAAACCCCAATTTTCTTGCTTTAAGAGTGTTGGCTGCTTTCTGTCCCATAAATTATTTCGGAAAACAGTTCCTTTAGGAGGAAGTATATATAGTCTAGCGGTTAGACTTGAAAACTTCAGAATACATTTTTAGAGTGGTAAGGGAGAGGACAATTTTGAGTACTTAATCAGACCATGGCATTTAGAAAGAGTATATGAGAAAACAGTAGACTTCCTGGTCCACTTTTTCTTACATCAAAAACCTGCTAGCCTAGTGATAAAAGACCTGGATTTCCATCACTTACTAGACATATGTTGGTATTCAAAGAAGAGAGGAGAGAACTTGCCTTATAGAACCTTGTTACTCCAGGTGTGGTTCAGTGATATCAGCATCACCAAGGGGCTCGTTAGAAATACAGAATCTCAAGACCCACTCAGACTTACTGAATTAGAACTTGCATTTCAATAAGATCCCAAGGTAATTCTGTTGTATGTTAAAGTTTGTTTGATAAATATTATAGTAGGAAGAAGGATGCAATTTTCAGATTTCTGCTCTCTTGAAGGATAAGAAATGACCTCCAAGTCTTTTGGCATAAGCCTCATGACTCTTTAAGACACTCTGTCTAGTGGCAGTTTTCATTTTCATGAAAAAGTTCTTTCTTTTCCTTTCCCCTAATAATAATACTGGTGATGGTGATGATGACAATAATAGTAGTTGAAATTTATTGAGTGCATTCCATGTGCCAGCCACTGTTCTGCTTTATAATTTTCTTACTTAATCTTCATAGTTAATGAAAGAAATTGGTATTTTTACTTATCCTCATTTTACAGATGAGGAAACTGAGGCATAGAAATGTTATGTAACTTGCTCAAAGTCATAGAGCTATCAGAATCCAAAACCAAATCTAAGTCCAGAGCTAAGAGGCATCTTTTGCAGCCTGAACTGTCTCTCATAGTGTAATGAAACATATTCCACTTTTCCTTTAATAACTTAATTTCTTATATGATCCTCTCATTAAAAAGGAAAATGTACAGATATCTTGTATAACATCCATCCCTAATAAACTGGGACAGCATCTAGACTTGTCCAGAGCTTCTGAGAAATATAAAAATGCTACGTCCAAACTCTTCAGAAAATGTCTAATTGGTAAATGTTGACATATTCCCTTAGCCTAGATGTAGACACACATCTGTATCATAGAACATATTAAAAAAAATAACTTTAACACTTAACCTGAAACATTGACACTTATTTTTGGCATTAGAAGGTATCACTTTTTAAAATTTCTTTGATGTAATTGAGACCATCCAAACTATGACAGCACTGTTCTAGACTGCTGATGGAGGCTCTTGGAGGAAATATGATAATATCTTGATAGGAAGCAGAAGAGTCACTTTGAATGAAACACAGTAGGCCTTACCTTGTAACCTTAGAGCATAAGTCTATCAAAACTTTAAAGGCAAGGCATCCTAAGGGATGCTACCTGTAGTTTATTCTAGGGAAGCTAAGATGAAAAATATTTCCCCAAATGGGTTTTCATATGTGCTCTGACATGAAGCTTCAATCATGGATGAGGGTTTTCCAAACTGTTGCTTCAGTTCAGCAAAGATGTTTCTATGCTCTTTGAATAGTGGAATGATTTTTTTTTCTCAAAAGACAAGGACCACAATTTATTAGCTAGCAGCTGCTCTTCTTTTCTCATATTATTAATTTCCCATTCAATGTTTCATCATGTGATTTTACTCGTAAGATGCTAACTGAAAGCATTCAAATTCTTTAGCCTTGCACACTGAAGGCTATCATCAATAGATTCAAATAAAGTTAACCTTGGAGTGACATCTTCATTTCTATGATAATATACAATCTTTGAACCCTTTCCTATCACTAGACCACAGCATGATCAGATGCTCACAGGTAAAGACCTTGGAACTTTAAATAAGTTACTTCTTCATCTCCAGCCAGTTGGATTAATTTATTCACAAATAGTTATTTCAGGTTCTTTTACTTGGCTCAGGCTGTTGATTGATGTTTCATGTGATCATTTTCCTTACCAGAAAGCAAGAAGATAGCTGGGACATAACTTCCCAATAGCTTTTTTAAAATGAAAGTCTGTTTTGTGTATGGCTTTTTCTTTAATCACTTGTGCAAGACTGGGCTTAAGTGGTTTGCAGACCCCGCTGATGAATTGCAGAACAAGAATGAACTGGCAATTCTTAAGGAATGAGGTGACTTTACACTGTGGCGGATTGTATACTCTGTCCTTTGTTTCATTCTTGCTTAGGTGCTGTTTGGTGACTAATTTTAAGAGCTATAAATAGAAATCCCATAGATGAGTGCACATGGCAGATGGTACTTTCCAGTAAAAATATTCTTGTTCAGTGATGATGGGTACGGGATAGGAGCTGTTGATGATCTGTTTGTATTTCTAAGAGGAAACCTGAAGAATTCAGCTGAGAAAGAAGCTCCAGGGCCTTTTGGCCTAAAAGTGTCTCAGTTGCAGGTCCATGGAATTACATGAAGACTGCCCCCTTCTCCTCCAGGCTGCCATGGATACCCAGCAGCCAAGCTGTGGCTACCTCTTGGTATCCTGCACCCTTTGTTCCACCAACTCATTTATCATTTGTTGAAAGACCTCTTGGGGCAAAGGTGATGTTAAAAGTTTGTTTAAAACAAGGATTGATCCTAATATGAATCAGTTGTCTCAAAAATATGTGCTATTGGTTATAGGAGGCAGTAGAAACAATTTATAACCTTTTATCTTATTGCCAGAAAAGACATATTTTTAATACATATAATAATTTATATGTACATGTATACACATAAATATATGTTATATATCAAATTATATAAATTATTAATTATAAATTATATATTGTGTATTATATATAAATTGTATACATAAATTATATACATATATTTTGGATTAGATTAGATTAGATTTTCTTCCAAGGAGCCAGTCTTTGAATTAAAAACTCTTTTATCTTCTTAAAATGTATTAGGAAGGAAAACAAAAGGATAATGAAGAAAGACAGAACCTAGCAATATAATAACAAAATTAGCTATCATTTTTTAATTTTCTGTAGAGGCAGAATATACACAGACTCCAGAGTCTGGCTACTTGCTGCGAACACTGAGGTAAGTTACATAATCTTTCAAATCCCTTTCAAAATGGAGATAATAATGTACTTGCCTCATATGCTTATGGAATTTATGGTGAGGTTTGAATGGGATGATCCGTGTGAGTTGCTAAACAGTATGTAGTAAGTTTTCTAGAAATACACTCCATGAGTATATTTTCCAGTTTTGTAAATGAAAAAACAGATACTTCGAGAAGGTAAGTAAAATAGATAAGGTTACAGCTAATGGGCTCAGGCTGCCTTATTCTAAATAAGATATCTTAACTATAATTCTGTACTTAATGCTTTACATAATTTTCAGATTTTTTTCCCCTACAACTTTATCAGAAAGCTGAGAACTAGAGGGTTTATATAATATGTTAAAAAATATCCCCAAGTTACTAAGTCACAAAGTTGGGATTTGAACATTGTTCTGCCCAGATTTCAGATGTATTTTGTCTATCACCCATGGTATTGTATTTTGGAAAAGGGCTTATGTGTGTAATAATGCTTTTGCATTAGTTTTTTTTTAAATTTTTGTTATCTAAAATAAATTTACTAAATTCCAGTGATAGTTGAAAGAAACAAACTTTTTAAATTTTTTTACGATGACATTTGTTAGCGAAATCCAGTAAGTTTCAGGTGTACAACTTAACAATAAGGCAGACACACACACACACATTGCACTGTGTGTTCACTGTCCATAGTTAGATTTCTTTCTGTCACCACATATTTGACCTCTTTTACCTCATCTACTTCCCTTCTCACAAAAATACTAATGAGGATACGATTACACAATTACAGGGATGGGTACAAACTAAAAAGACTGACAATACCAAATGTTAATAAGAATGTGGAATAACTGACACTTTCATGCACTGTTTGTGGGAGTTGAAACGGTATTACTGGTTTGGGAAAAGCCCTGACAATTTCCTTTAAAATTAAACGTATACCTACCCTACGATGTAGCAGTTCTACCATTAGGAATTTACCCAGAAGAAATAAAGGCTTATGTCTACAAAATAACTTTATGAAAATGTTCATAGCAGCTTTATTCATAATGGCCAAAAATGGGAAAAAGCATAGATGCCAATGAAAAAAGACTAGACAAAAAAATTGAAGAATAGTACACAATGGAATACTACTTAACAATAAAAAGAAATAACTCACTGTTCTGTGATAGTGTGAATGGATCTCAAAAAGATTAAGCTGAATGAAAGAAGCTTTACAGGAAAGAGTACATACTATTTGATTACATTATGATGTCCCCCAAAACGTCGTGACCTACTTCTCAGAGGTGTTAGTAGAAATGTGCAAGTGTTTGAAACACCCGTGAATCATGTAGCCCTCAGATAACTGTGAGTGCTTATTTTAAATGAAAGTATCCTTGGTTATTCCAGGGAGTTTTGTGGAGGATTAACTGACTTATTTTTGTCATCTTTGTGGGCAATTTTCCCTGTGACTTGTGTTATCCAGTTAGAGAAGCCGAAAAGAAATTAGTCTCTGGCATTAGCTGAAAGAATTGATGATATCATTTCCATCCTGAAAGGCATTCGGGCCAGCTCAAAATCATTGGTCTAGGTTGTTTTGGATGTTAAAATTGCCCTTGACCTCTTTCTTGTGGGCCACGGTAGAGTCAGGTTAAATAGTAATATATTCAGCTGTACATAAATTAATGCCTTGGGGTAAGCAGAAAAGTCAATACAAAGACTTAAAGAGAAAGCTACCTAGCTTTGTAAGGTGGACGATGCTGGTTTATAAGACTTCTTTAGCTTTCTGGGTCTGGGATCCTGAGGGGACCATGGTTAAATCAATACTGCTTGGAGTTCTGTTAATAGTAGTCTTAATTAAGTGCTGTATTAGACAAATTGAGTGAATTTGGTCCCAGCCACTAATTAGTGACTGACAGAGTGGTGTACTAATGGGACAGTTCATCAGAAGCCATTGTGTTGTAGAAATGGAGATTGTTATAAGACAATTCTGTGTGTATCTTATATTTTAGCTTGTATTGAGTGAAACACCAAGTTTCTTTATTCTAGGTCATTTTTCCAAGTACAAAATTCAGCATGCTTACTACTCATTATAAAAGATTCAGGTTCTCTAAGGAACTAGTATAAATTTTGATGTTAGTTGTTACAGTGGGGCAGAACTCAGGCTGGTTGATTGGCAAGAAAATTATTCTACTCAAAGGAGAGTCAGCAAAAACAGAGCACTGTTCAGGCCATTGTTTTTGAATCTACTTTCCTTCTTTTTTTCTCTCTTCATAAGCAATGCATTGGAGGACTATTTATTGTCCATAGACTACAGTGTGGTCAACATATTTACTAATAATTCTCATACATTTCCCTCATATTTTGTTAAACTCCCTCATCTTTCTTCTTCCCCAAATCCATGTGATTGTCAGCACTCCATCTTCATTTTCAAAACTATTAAGAATATAAAGAGTTTGAAATTTTACCCTACTTGCAAGGTAATAAGTTAACGTGGCACAGTTTCATGGCTGCTGGTAGAAGACATGAAACCAGAGTCAAAAATAAGGACTGTTTATTACTCATGGTAATAGCAGTAGCCAGAACGTCAGCATTTTCTCTCATTTTCATAGTGAAGAGAGAGATGAAATCTGAACATACAGTAGGTTGCATTTTAGGAGCGAATTCCTGAGCTTAAGTTGCCTGAATCTTTTATAATGGGCAGTTTGCATGCTTGTCCTCTACTCCAGAGAGTGGTACTATTTCTGTCTTCCAAGGCTGTTCATTATATAAAAATCCTCAAAAAGATTGTCCAGAATAAACAGTGATTTCTATATAGCTTACAATATATTCAGAAATGTCACCCATGGAGAATTGTCTCCAAACAATAATCAACTAACATATAGCTTCGGAGTTTCATGGCCTGTTGACATCAGTGACCTTTACCTCCATTTTTTTCCACCTCCTCCTTCTCACAACCTTCCACTTGACTTTACCCACATCTAGAAGTTCTCTTCCTATAAAATCTTAAAACTCTGAAATGTGAAACTCTGACCAAAATCTCCCACCTCTCTTTCTTCCTCACTGAGAATAAATATTCTGAAATTTTAGTAGACTTCCTCTCCCTTAACTACCCCTTAATTTCTTAGGTTTTTCTTTCCTTTCTGGCTTCACTCTCTTCCCTTCTTAGGCTATGACTCAACTACTCTCTTACCAGTGTCTTCAATGCCTTTGCCCCTATTCCTTCTGTTATACTTGTTTCGATACTTTACAACTCTGTTATCTACCGCTTGTTTTCTCTGTTTATGATATCAAGGTTTCAAACAGATGTGAAGAAAATTGAATGACCTTGTTGATGAAAGCATTAAAAACGATGTTTTCCAATTTCAGCAGCTTCATTCCATCTCCCTAGTTCAGACTTCTTGTAAAATATTTTGGAGAGATGGTAAGGACCAAAGCAATGAAAACTGGAATAGACCTCAGATAATGGGCACAATAAAATGTTTATTATAATGCTAACAATAGATATGAGGCACTTTTCTGTCTTACATCTATCTGGGTAATGGACCAAAACTATTTTAAGTTTACTAAAGTGAAAACAATCCTTTCTTAAAGGTAGATTAAAATATAGCCCAAAATAACATACTTGATAGATCTATACTGTGGTTATCTTTACTGAATTTCTGTCCAACTTCAGGGTAATAATTTTGCAAGGTGACTTCCAAATTTTTCTGTTTTTCATCTTGTTATTTTCCATTAGACAGCTAAACACACTGCTGAGTATCAAAAGCTTTTGCTGTTAAGGCAGATGAAGAAAATACAACGGTGAATACTCTGATGATAGTTTTAGTTTATGAGGCATTTCAAGCCGTGCCTCTCCAACAGTTAAATCCTTCAGAATTTTTAGTGGGGTGAACTGTCATGAAATTTAGAAAACGTAAGCACTTTTGTTTCAAAGAGAAAAAGTGTTGTTTTATGTCAATTGGTGAAAATGTAGAGTATGATGGGTTTTAGGAGAAAAACCTGAAACTGTACAATGTATAAGCATTTTGACATTCTTTATGATGTCTCTCCCTTATGATTGTTCTTACTCAATGTCAAATTTGTGCTGACACTATCTAGTAGGCTTCCAATATTTGCATCCAAGATAATTACTGAGCAAAAAATTAAAAAATACTAAAGTAGACACTGTATCAAACTGGGACAAAAAAGGAGGAGGAAGTTACTAGCCAAAATAAATGTTAGAAAAGCCATACGATTAACATACAAGGATAGAACTAAAAAATGGGTTGTGTTAAGGAGGTTTTATTAGTAAATTTTCTTGAAATTTAGAAAGAATTTTTTTTTTCTATAGAAGCAAAGTTAAAAGTGGTAGATTCCTAGTCTTGGAAACAAAAGCTTATTTAATTATGAATGTGAGCCATGGGAACTACAGTGCTATCAATACAACAAGAGATCTTAAAGTCATGGGTGTTGTTTCCCACAGTGGGGAGAGTTTTAGACTTGATGGCTATTCCTGGCTCTTCTCAATTTAGATGAGCTGCTTAATCTCTGTAGATATTCTTGAAATAAAAAAGGTGGATTTGATAATCTTTAAATTCACTTCCAGTTTTCAAATTCTTTTGTATTCTTATCCCTATTACCTATTTTTCTCTTTTTAGAAACATGAAGACCTCACAGAATTCTTCGGAAGAAATTCTTTTGTCTTCATGCTGGCAGTAGGAAAAAAAAAATTAGAAAGTCAGTATCTCTCTCTCTCTCTCTCATAATAGATTATAGGTTCTCATTTTATGGGCTATTATGTATTTGAGTGGTATTCACCTTCTTTAGGCTTCTGAAATAATGGCAATGCCATGTTTGTGCTCTAACAGTTTCCTTTGATAAAGATAAAAGAAGATTGCGGGAAGCTGTGATGATCTCAGTGACAGTCTCTAGGGTTTTTCTACAGTAACTGATTTCAGAAAAGCTCAATGATTTAATGTACATTAACTCACTGATGCTCACACGGCCCTGTCTGAGAAATGGGAAGGGCTGGTATTTTACCATTATGTGTTCTTATAGACAGGTACAGAGGAGCTACTGAAATGGAATGGAGTGAATTTAATCTGACTAAAAGGTATTTTAGGTTTTAACCCCCTCCTCTGTGGGAAGAGAACACCCGGTGTGTGCCCCCACATAGCACTTAGCACATTGCATTGCTTTTACTTATTTATGGGTCTTTCTCACCTGTTAGGCTGTGAGCTTTTCAAGGACACTGCCTAGCACATAACGAGCCCTGCAGTGTTTTTTTCCTGAAATGATATGGTACTTACCCTGTGTAATCTGAGTTTATTATTGGTCCTGGGCCATATTTGCAGACTCACTTTTGCCAGATCCTTAATATACTTACCAGGGGTAGAGTCCTGAGATCCCTGTCAAATCCCTAAATTTCAGAGCATGAGAATATTTGTTTAAGTAATTGACTTTTTACAATCGCATTTCTGTATATCTTGTGTTAAATAAAGCTTTCTCTTATTAGATATTTATTTTTCATTAAATAAATTTCATTAAATAAAGCTTTCTCTTATTAGATATTTATTTTTCCTAAAGTCACAAATTTCATTAAATAAAGCTTTCTCTTATTAGATATTTATTTTTCCTAAAGTCACAAAATTTTATCACTTTGTGAGATTGACTACTGGTAAGAAAAATGTCAGGTTGAAATGCAGATTACGTACATCAGATTTTTAAATTCATGGGCTGATGATGATGATAATGATAATGATGATGATAATATTATTAGATAATGACTGCTGCTTCTTTCTTTGTGCCAGGCACCATTGTGTCTTATTTTTATTCATTTACTTCTCAAAATAACCCCGTTCATTTTCCATATGAACAAATTGAGACACATAGGTTTAACTTAAGTTCCCACTAATTCACCAACTACTTAGGGCGAGTAGTCTTTAAACCTGCATATTCTTGATGTAGAGTCTCTGCTTTTCACTGTGTTTTAACCACCTCTTAGATGTAAATTAATGTCAGTTTTTTCTCTTTACATAGTTTGGAAGGAAAATGATTGACATTTTAACAAAGATATCAGGAGATTTTGGGAATAGCTGAATTCTTTGATAGGACCCCCTAATAAATAGGCCAAAATTTAGTTATAGGTTATTACCTCAAAAGAGATACTGTCAGTGACATATTGTATATTTTTAGCATTTGAAATTTAAAAAAACATTTTAATTAAATTTATTGGGGTAACATTGGTTAATACAATTATATATTTTTCAGGTATACATTATCATTTGACATCTGTATATTCTATTGTGTGTTTACCACCCAAAGTCCATTTTCCTTCAGTTATCATATATTTGATCTCCTTTACCCACTTCACCCTACCCCTAAATCCTATATTTGATCCCTTTTATCCCTTTTAACCCTTCCTTCCCCACCCCACTAGTAACCACTAGTTTATAGTCCTATGGTAATCACTAGCCTATAGTCTATGTCCATGAGTCTCTGTTTGTCCTGCTCATTTGTTGCTGTTAGGTTTATATCCCACATATAATTGATATCATGTGATTTTCAACTTTTTCTGTTTGGCTTATTTCGTTTAGTATGATAATCTCGAGGTCCATCCATGTTGCCACAAATGGCAGTATTTCATCTCTTCTTATGGCTGAGTAATATTTCATTGTATATATGTACCACAGCTTCTTGAGCCAATCATCTATCATAGGACACTTCAGTTGCTTCCCTGTCCTGGCCACTGTGAATAATGCTGCTATGAACATGGGTGTGCAAATATCTTTTCGAATATGGCTTTTAAAGTCTTTGGGGTAAATACCCAGTAGAGGGTTTGCTGGATCGTATGGTAGATCAATTCTCAGTTTTTTGAGAAAACTCCATACTGTTTTCCTTAGTGGCTGTACCAATTCGCAGTCCCACCAGCAGTGTATAAGTGTTCCTTTTCTCTGCATCCTCTCCAACATTTGTTATTACTTGTCCTGTTGATGATAGCTATTCTAACAGGTGTGAGATGGTATCTCATTGTGGTTTTGATTTGCATTTCCCTAATAGCTAACGATGTTGAGCATCTTTTCAAATATTTGTTGGCCATTTGTATATCCTCTAGGGAGAAGTGTCTGTTCAGGTCCTCTGCCCACTTTTTGGTTGGATCATTTGTTTTTTTGTTATTGAGTTGCATGAGTTCTTTGTATATTTTGGATATTGGGCCCTTATCAGAGGTGTTGCTTGCAAATATATTTTCCCATTCAGATGGTTGTCTCTTTACCTTGTTGATGACTTCTTTTGCTGAGCAGGGGCATTTTAGTTTGATGTAGTCTCATTCATTTATTTTTGCTTTTACTTTCCCTTGCTTTTGAGGTCAAATTCATAAAATCCTCTTTAAGTCCAAGGACCTTGAGTTTTGTTCCTGTTTTCTTCTATGCATTTTATTGTTTCAGGTCTTATATTTAGGTCCTTAATCCATTTTGAGTTAATTTTGGTGTGTGTTGCTAGACAACAGTCTAATTTCATTCTTTTGAAGGTAGCTTTCCAGTTTTCCTGGCACCGTTTATTGAAGAGGCTTTCCTTTCTCCACTGTATGTTTTTGGCTTTTTTGTCAAAACTTATTTGCCCATATAAATATGGGTTTACTTCTGGACTCTCGATTCTGTTCCACTGGTCCATGTGTTTGTTTTTCTGCCAATACCATGCTGTTTTGATTACTGTTGCTTTATTGTATAATTTGAAATCAGGCAGAGTGATGCCTCCAGGCTCAATCTTTTTTCTCAGGATGGCTTTGGCAATTCGGGGTCTTTTATGCTTCCGTACGAATCTGATGATTTTTTGTTCTTTTTCTTTAAAAAATGCCCTTGGGATTTTGATGGGAATTGCATTAAATCTGTATAATGCTTTAGGTAATATGGTCCTTTTAACTATATTTATTTTTCCAATCCAAGAACACAAAATAACTTTTCATTTCTTTGTATCTTCTTCAATTTCTTTTAATAGGGTCTTGTAGTTTTCATTATATAGGTCTTTCATGTATTTCCTTAAATTTATTTCTAGATATTTTATTCTTTTTTTTGCAATTGCAAAAGCAATTATTTTTTCCATTTCTTTTTCTGACACTTCGTTATTAGAGTATAGGAATGCTCTGGATTTTTGCACATTGATTTTGTATGCAGAAACTTTACTGTTGTTCCTTATTGTTTCTAGTAGTGTTCTCGTGGAGTCTTTAGGGTTTTCTATATAGAGAATCATGTCACCCTCAAATAGTGACAGTTTGACTTTGTTTCCTATTTGGATGCCTTTTATATCTTTCTCTTGCCTGATTGTACTCGCTAGGATCTCCAATATTATATTGAGCAACAGTGGTGATAGTGAACAGCTTTGCCTTGTTCCTGATCTTAGATGGAAGGTTTTTAGTTTTTCACCATTAAGCATAATGTTGGCTGAGGGTTTGTCCTATATGGCCTTTATTATGTTAGGGTACTTTCCTTCTATACTGAGTTTGTTAAGTGTTTTGATTATAAATGGATGCCGTATCTTGTGGAAGGCTTTTTCTGCATCTATTAATATGAGCATTTAATTTTTATTTTTTAGTTTGTTTATGTGGTATATCACATTGATCGCTTTGCGTAAGTTGAATCATCCCTGTGCCCCTGGGATGAAGCCCACTTGATCATGGTGTATAATCTTTTTAATATGTTGCTGTGTTTGGTACACTTGTATATTATTTAGGATTTTTGCATCTATGCTCATGAGAGATATTGGTCTGTAGTTTTCTTTTAGTGTTATCTTTACCAAGTTTTGGTATCAGAGTAATATTGGCCTCATAAAATATATTGGGAAGTATTTCCTCCTCCTCGATTTTTTGGAAGAGTTTGAGGAGAAAAGGTACTAAATCTTCTTTGAATGTTTGGTAGAATTCACTGGTGAAGTCATATGATCCTGGACTTTTACTTTTTTGGTACATTTTTGATGATTGTTTCAATTTCTATATTGCTGATCAGTCTATTTAGATTTTCAGATCTTCTTGATTCAGTCTAAGAAGGTTGTATTTTTCTAAGTACTGGTCCATTTCTTCTAGGTTATTAAATTTGGTGTTATATACTTTTTTCATAGTATTCTTGTTCAATCCTTGGTATTTTTGTGATGTCAGTTGTCATTTCCCCTCTTTCATCCCTAATTTTGTTTATTTGTGTTCTTTTATTTTTTTCTTTAGTGAGTCTAGCCAGGGCTTTGTCAATTTTATTAACTTCTCAAAGAACCAGCTTTTTGTTGCATTTATCTTTTCTATCATTTTTTTTCATTTTCAATTTTATTTATTTCTGTTCTATTTTGGTGATTTCTTTACTTCTGCTGACTTTAAGCTTCATTTGTTCTTCTTTTTATGTTTTTTTTTTTTAAAAGATGAAATGTTATGTTGTTTATTTGAGCTCATTCTTGTTTTTTAGAGATAGGCTTGTAATGATATGTACTTTCTTCTTATGACTGCTTTTGCTGTGTCCCAAAAGTTTTGATATGTTGTATTATCTATCATTCATTTCTATGTATTTCTTGATCTCTCTTTTTATTTCCTCTCTGATCCAGTTATTCTTCAGTAGCATGATGTTTAATATCCATGTATTTGTGGTTCTTACTTATTTCTTTCTGCAGCTGATCTCTAGTTTAAAAGCACTATAATCAGAGAATATGGTTGGTATTGGTACAATTTCAACCTTCTTATATTTGTTGAGGCTATCTCTGTGTCCCAGTATCTGGTTCTTGAGAAAGTTTCATGTGCTCTAGAGAAGAATGTATAAGCAGCTGTTTTGGTATGAAAGGCTCTGTAAATGTCAATTACATCCAGTTGGTCTAATGTGTCATTTAAGGTGTTATTTTCTTGTTGATTTTTCTGTTTAGATGATCTGTCCATATCCGCAATGGAGTATTTAGGTCCCTGATTATGATAGTGTTTTGGTCTGTTTCTCCCTTTAGTTCTGTTAGTAATTGCTTTACATATTTTGGGGCTCCCTGATGGAAGCATAGATATTAATAAATGTTATGTCTTCTTGGTGTATGATTCCCTTTTTCATTATGAAGTGTCCCTCTGTATATTTCTTTACTTTTTTTTTATTTTGAAGTCTATTTTGTCTGATATTAGTACCGCTACTCCTGCTTTTCTCTGAATGACATTTGCTTGAAATATCTTTTTCCACACTTTCACTTTGAGTCTATATTTGTGTTTGGAGCTGAGATGTGTCTTTTGGAGGCAGCACATGGTTGGTTTTGTTTTTTGATTCATTCTGCAGCTCTGTTCCTTTTTATTGGTGAGTTCAATCCATTTATATTTAGGGTGATTATTGAAATATGAGGTCTTCTTATAGCCATTTTATCTTCTGCTTTCTGGTAGCTTGGTGTTTCCATTGCTTCCTTGTCTTTGTGCTTTTGTTTTCTTGATTTTGTTTGGCTTTTGTGAATTTCCCCTCTGGTCCTTCTCCTTTTATGTTATGTACAACGGTTCTGAATCTTTGGTGTCTGGTTACCATTATGGATATGTAAAGGATAGTTATATATATAGTCGTCCATTTTCTTCTGTGCGTACCTTATCTCCATTCCCTTTTGAGAATTTAGATCTTTGAATCCCCTCTTTTCAGTCATTGTTATCTAAATTTGTTCCTATGTATGCTGAATGTTCATTACTATCTTGTTATAACAGTTCTCTTCTTATTATTTATGCTTATAATGCCTGTTCTTAGTAAGAGTTGCACTCCTCTGCTTCTATTTGCCTGATAGCCACTTTATTCCTAATTATGTAATTTTTTTTTGGTCGTTTTGTTTTAGGTGAACTGACCCCTTACAGTATTTCCTGTAGTGCAGGCCTCATAGTGGAGAATTCTCTCAAGTTTTGTATGTCTGGAAAGCTCTTAGTTTATCGTTTATATCTAAAAGAGAGCTCAGCTGGATACATTTTTCTAGGCTGGTATTTCCTTTCACTTAATAGTTGAAATATGTGATTCCATATCTTTCTGGGTTGTAAGGTCTGCACTGAGAAGTTCAGGGACAATCTACTGGGATTTCCTTTATAAGTTCCCGTTCTCTTCTCCCTGGCTGCCTTGAGAATTGTCTTTGTTGTTATTTTTGATAATTTTAATACAATGTGTCTTGGTGAAGGCCTTTTTGGGCTGAGATAATTGGGTGTTCTGTTGACTTCTTGAATTCCAGGTCCAGCTCATTCCTTAGGTTTGGGAAATTCTTGTCCACTATTTGTCTGAAAATGTTTTCTAGTCCCTGTTCCTTTTTCTGACCTTCGATAATGATCATTACTCTAATGTTTCCTCTCTTGATGGTATCAACTAGTTCTTGAATTTCTCTTTCATTATTTTTCATTCTTTGGTTTCTTCTTCATTCTAATTTATTTCTAGATTTCTGTCTTTGATATCACCGATCCTTTCCTCCATTTGTTTGACTTTATTTCTCAAGCTTACTATTTCATTTTTCAACTCTTGCAATGTGTTCTTCATCTCCAGAAGTTCTATTTGGTTCTTTTTGAGGGTTTCAGTCTCCTTGCTCTGCTCATTTAGTTGTTTTTTAAATTTCTGAAATTGTTGTTTTGAGTTGTTTTGCATCTCATTGAGTTTTTACAGAAGTACCATCCTGAATTCTCTGTCATTTAAGTTGCATATTTCTACATCTGTCAGCTTATTTTCTGATATTTTTCTCTTTCTTTATGAGATGCCTTGTCACTTTGGTTGTTTATGGTGTTCAATGTACTATTTCTGCACCTGGGCATTAATGGAAGTGTATTTTGCAATTTTTCCAGAAAGAAGATTTATTATATAAGATCTCTTTCTTTAGCCTGTTGCAAAGACGGTGCTTTTCTTTTGGCTTCCAGTAGGTGGCGTCTAAGCCTCTTGGATCCCTATATAAAGTCTTAATAACGCTTTTTAAACTTTTTTGTAGATATATATATTTTTAAGGACCTTGTTAGCTTACAATTCACTATTTTTTATTTTTCATGCCTACAGCCCCTGGTCTTCCTAGGTGATCTCCCATCCAAGTACTTACCAGGCCCAACCCTGCTTAGTTTCTGAGATCAGACGGAAAATCGGGCTTGTTCTGGGTAGTATGGCCGTAGTTCTTATAGATATTTAATCACGCTAGCTACCCTCAGTTTCAGTCCCAGTCAGTGTCAGAGACAGTCTTGGTAGCATTTGCTCAGATTCCCCTGGGGCTTCATGGTGCTTGGTCTCGGAGGGTACGGGGGAATGGGCCCTTTGGGTTGGAGGTTCTAGGCTGGGGCTCAGCCTTGGTTTTGGAACCGAGGCCAGCAAAAATCGGCTGTTGTTCCTCTGTGGTCCTGTCCCACTTCTCTGCTTTCTGTCCTGATGACTGGGCCCTGCAGCCACAGCTATCCCAGGCAGGAATGTTCAGGGAACTTGCTGCATGAACTTGCTGCTCCTTCTCCCCCAGTGCTCCTCCCACCTCCTTCAGGGAGCTCTGGCAGCTGGAGAGGCAGCTTCTTTATTACTCCCAGTCCACCGCCGGACACCCAGGGTTCTGATTTGTGGTAGCTCTTATGTGCAGATCCCATGCTCAGACGCGCTGGTGTGCAGTTTGTGTGTGTTTTGTTGAGTTTTAGATGTTAAGCTTATTGTTGTTTCAAGGAGAGAGATCTGATGACATCTCTCACTATGCCATGTTTCCAAAGATTAGCATTTGTAATTTTAATATGTGTAACTTTTTGATTATTTGCAGGCATGCTCATAGGTTCCTGATATAGAATTATTTGTCATTTGGTCGAGGCAAGAATTTAAATCCTATATGCTTTGATGTGAGTACAAAGGAGTCAATAGCATAGTATTTACTATGTTTTGGCTGCTGGGCATTTATTTCTTTTTTGGTAAAGAACTCTGAGCTTCAGGGAATCACTTCTGCTCTGCTCTCAGTCCCTGAACTTTCAGTGAAGCACCTCAACATCTCATTGTTCAGAGAGTAGAGCATATAACTTTAGGTTATTCCAATCAGTCATTTCTGTCCTCATTACCGTTTTTGGTTCAGAGATGGGCACTATAACACCTACCAAGGGGTCTTAACGGCTATGCTAGATATTTAAACTCCTTCCTATACATCACCACGGATACCAGACTACTCAGATTATTATAGGAGAGGAAATACAGCTTGCTTGTGGCATTAGACATTATTTATCTGTAAGTGTCCTTGCAGCAGGAACACAGCTCAGGTGTAAGAAAACAAAATCTGTATTGCACAGTTGATGAAGACATGCCCTTTAAGAGTCACTGTCTTTTGTAACAAATCCATAGGCTTAGCTTCCAAGGGAAATACTATGTATAAGAGTCACTGAACTCAGGGGAGCTCAAAACATGGCAACCTCATTAAATGTTAAGTTGATTCATAGTTCCTCCAAGTCCTGATGCTGTTTACTAATCAAAGATCATTTTTATTGTAAGAAATATTGTCTAGCAATGTAGTTGACCCTTGACTCTTATCAGATCACTAGGGGAAGAGAGCTAGACAGTTAACCAAAGGTCAGGTTCTCATTCAGCAGAGGAAATGGTTTTGTTAATCCTGTATTCATAGACACTAAATTCTGGGATTTAAAACAATTTATCAGGGAAGCAGGCACAAATTTTGTCTCTAGAATTTGACCTGAAAGGATACATCACAGGGAACTTCTGTAGGCACATTACTGCTGCTGGAAAAGAGGCTGTCTGAAAATAAACCTTCTCCAGAGGAAACAAAGCTTGCAAGCGGGAAGAAAAACCCAGTCCTGGTGACTTTAATAAGGCAGGACTAAGAGCTGTTCTACTTCAGGCTTTTTCAGCCATTTAAGTCAAGAGTTTCACTTATGGCTTAAGTCAGTATGTGTTGGACAAATGGAATAGAATGGTTATTAATAAATGCTTGTTATATGAATACATCTACATTGCTGACCATTTTTGTTTATTTCTTTTTAATTTGCAAAAATGAGGACAGTGTAATCTCCGATTCTAATTTAGTTACCTTAGTTTCTTTCTCCTGAAGTAGCAGAAGATCCAACGATACTGAAACTATTTTCTATCTTTCAACAATTGACAGGAACTAGGAGGCTGCCCTCTTGTGAGAGGACGAGGACATATATGTTTTGTCCTGGTTTGTCTGGGATAGTCTGGTTTATAACTCTTGATATAACCCAGACTATCCCATAATAATGGTGCTTCCCTTTATTCTTATAAGTGTCCTGGGTAGGAAAACAAATTACAGATTTGCTCTACTTTTTGCATATTGTAAGTGTCCTTTCATCTGACTCAATTTTGTTATATAGGTCGACTAATTGGAACTTATAAGCATTTGAATTTAGAAATAATTTTTTTCTAGATGAACATGAAAATAAGGGATATACATTGACTTGAAAAGTGTGGAGGAAATTTTGTTTCCCTTCTCAATATCGCATCTTTTACTGATCTGGATAATAACTATGAGGTTTGGTTCAGATTTCATAGGTATCTCCTTATTGGCTTAAGTTAATCATCACCTGGCATTTTCCTCATATGACTGGTAAAGAGTGGAGCACATAATGTAAATTTGACACATTAGAAGTATTTCAGGTTTTTATTTGAAGTTTGTCAAAGACATACCTTTCCCATCCCCCCTACCCACAACGTGAACAAGGAAATTCGTAGCTCAGGGAGCTTTTGGTAACTAACTTTCAATCAGGAAAAAATCAATCATAGAATAAAGCTAGCAACATGCAAGAGAGAACAAAAGTATGGAAAAAATAAATCAACTCTTTGGACATAAGGCAATAAGTTAAACCTACCTTGATTTCAATTTTCTTCTAGACTTACAGTTATATAAGCCAATAAATACCCCTGTCCCTGTCCGTAATGCCATTGTGATTTAATTTTATGTTATTCTTCACATTAAGTGTCCTGATTAACACAGGAAGAAGTAATGTGATTTTTAAAATATTTTTTCTTCCCAGTCAGGAAAGGACTATGACCTACATATGTTTACATTTTTTTCTGCATGCTTCAGTAAATGTTTGTTCATTTTTCTACATATCTCCTATTTTTACTATGTTTATTCCTTGTGTTTTCCTAAAAAGGATTACTATATTAAAAATGTAATTTGAACCTCAAATTTTATATATATTAGTTATACATGTAAAATGGTGAAGGAAAGTATTATTTGGAAATTCTTTAAAAAATTCAAAATTGAGTTCATATGTAAGAAATAAACCAAGTGCAGTGAATTTCCATTTCTGAATGGTATATATAAAAAAATAAGACTGACATATTTGAACAATTGGAGAACATATCATGATGACACATGGCTCATAAACAGAAACTATTTTGCAAACTATTCAAAATAGATTAGCAAAAATTGAACTTTATACAAAATGATGCTTAAATTTAGCCTACAGTTGAGAAAAACAGGTTTTTATGAATACTAAATGTATTGAAGGAAGTTTAAACTTACCTATAGCCCTTAACTTTGATAAATAAAACATTTCTTAAAATGCTACTATGAAGACAAATTGAAAACTTCACGGAAACCTATGAAAGTTATTAGAATATGAATTGGTGTCAAATTTATAAATTCTTAAAAGAAACATTGCTTTAGTAAATTAAAGTAGTGACAAATCTTTTGTTGAATTGCTCATTTGGTGAAATGATCATTTGGTGAACAGATTTGGTGAAATGATCAATTTCTACTGCAAATAATGTTCTTTTTTCTCTAAATCTTATTGTGAAAATTCTGTTTTTATGTCTTTTCCTCTATATTGTATTCAGTAACTGTGCTTAATATTTTTTTTAAAAAAGTGCAGTAGAAATAAGCTATACCTGCTTTTAAAAAAATGAGGACTGATTTTATTTTATTTTTTTACAAGTAAACAACATCTGTAAAAACATTGATGCTTAATGAGTGGCAAATATAATTGTTTTTTCTATTCACATCCTCACATTCAGCAGTAAAACTCAACAAAATTAAGTTGAATAAAAGTCACAAGAACTAGAAAATCTCAGCTGAATGATGGGATTGGAGTTTAGTAATATTTGACTGATTAGTTGATTTACTCAGTGCTTTATTCAACAATTAGTTACTGAATATTATATGCAGAAGACAAAAGCCTCTTGATTTTAGAAAGTAGAAATGACCAGGGTAACCTAATTTGACAAGACACTCGTCTAAGATACAGGAGGCCCAGTGCTTAGTTTTGACTTTGTAAATGGTTAAATCAAGGCAGTGGTCTTCAGCATCTCACAGGTTGTGAAAAGATTCTACCTGCAAATCTCCTGGCATCAGGGCTACTGTGTAGCCCAACGCCAGAGGTAACTTTCACACCATGTCTCTGTGCACAGTCTCTCCTGGAGTTCTATTGTGTGGTGGCTCTATCTAGCACAGCCTCTGCTCACCCATGGTATCTACCAATTAACATCAACTTATTTTGAATAAGCACAAATCATGGGATAGAATCAGAAAGCAATTGTTTTAATCTGTTTAGGCTGCTGTAACAGACTGTCATAGACTTAGGTGATTTATGAGCAACAGAAATTTCTTATTGTTCTTTTGGTTGAGAAGTTCAAGGTCAAGGTGCAGGCAGATTTAGTATCTGATGAAAGCTGGCTTCCTGGTTCACAGATGGCTGTCTTTTCACTGTGTCCTCATATGGTGGAAGGGGCAGAGTATCTCTCTGGGGTCTCTTTTATAAGGGCACTAATCTCATTCATAAGGCCTCTATCCTCATGACCTAATCACATCCTAAAGGCCCTACTTCCTAACGCCATCACAGTGGGTGTTAGTTTTCAATGTGTTCATTGCAGGGGGGCACAAGCATTCAGTCTATAGCAGCAATTTTACTTTGTCTTCCTTACTCCTTTAAAATTCATTCAGTGGAAATATTTCTTTTCCTGCAACTGTCCAAAAAGGAAGAAACTCAACTTTTCTGGCTATTCATATGTAGTATAAGTTGTACTGGTCCAGAAATTAAATTGCCCAATGCCAAATGATGGTCAAAACTTCCAACATGATTTAAAATAAAAACTTCTGTCCTTAAGCTCAAACTTTCCATGGGCAGGCTGCATATAATTAGAAAGGGAGTATTATTGACAACTTCTTTTTCCATGCCTTGTGTTTATTATTCTCTCTATGCCTGTTAACCATGGTTTAATGGTTACAGTGGGATGAAGGGTGTAGTGAGGATGTAAAAAGGGCAGAGAAATTTTTCCCTTCCCTGGACTACAAAAATGGCCCTGGTATTCTCTGAGCTTGGTGGATGCTTAAGTCTGACTCTCTCTGCTGTGGGACTTATTTGTGGCTTCTTTAGAGACTCTCCATGGGACTCTGAAGACTTCTTAACCTGTGTTGCCTTGACAAGGGAAGGACCTCTTTGTTGTATCTCGTCTCTTACAGATTCTGCAGAATTCCGAGAACTCAATCATTCACCTTTAGCTATTTTCTGCTGAGGACCCATCATCTTTTCAGTCCACCCTCTTAGAACAAAGCTGAAATGATCCTACTTTAGCATTCTCTTGCACATGGCTCCCAGAAAACCTTCTAGAATCTTTTGTTCTTCTAGGTGGGCAAGTAAATCACCAAATTGTTATCTCACTTTTGCTCTGCCATCAGAATTTCTAACCTTAGATTTCTCAAGTGTGAGTCAGACAAAATTCAGTCAGTCTCTTTCCCACTCCAAAATAGCAATTATTAGGTTTTTGAGTAGTCATGTTGAAACTTTTTCATTAAATTTAAGGCTAGAGAAGACATACTTTACCTCAGTTTTTAGAAATATTAGTGTACACAACATCTAAATAGTTTTTTTTTGAAGATTTTTTTTCATATAGCTGTCTTCACTCTTGACTTTTTAACCTCAATGTGGGTAAGGAACTTAAAAACTGTCTTACTGTTTTTTTAATACATTTTTATAAAAATCAGTTTTAATGGGATATAATTTATACATGATAAAATATACCCATTTTAAATGTACAGTTTAATGAATTTTAACAAATGAATCTACTCATGTAACTTCCATCATAATCAATCTATAGAACATTTTAATCATCCCCCCAAAATCCCCTCACACACTGGTGAAGTTAATTTACCCCTCCACCCCTGGACGTAGGCAAACAGTGATCTACTTTCCATCACTATAGTTTAGATTAGTCTTTTCTAGAATTTTCTATAATTGTAATCATACAGTATATATTATTTTATATCTTGCTTTTTTTGCTGAACTTAGTTTTGAGAGTCAGTCACGTTAGTTTATTTTCTTTTTGGCTGAATAGTAAGTATTACATTGTATGGTTATACCACAATTTGTTTATCCATTCCTACTTTTGGCTATGTGGGTAATTTCCAGTTTTTGGCTATTAGAAATGAAGTTGCTATGGCACAGTCTGATGAGGTAGAGCTGGTTCTCTCTATGGGATGTATTCTAGTTTATCTTTGTTTTAAGCTTTCATTTTGTTTAAAACTTTGCAGTTTTTACATTGTCACAGAAGACTGACTATGACAATGTCCATCATTTAAATTGCTTATTTTGTTTACTCATTTGCTATTGTGTTTTATATTTCATTGAAGTGCAAGCAGTTATATATTTGTCACCTTTGAGACATCTTTGTGAATGTAGCCTTTATAACCTTGCAGAAGTGCCCTGGGATATGTACTTCTCTATCCTAATGTGGAGATTTTTATCTAGCTCTTCACATGCCCTCACAATAACTAGTTGATAAAGAAGAACCACCAATACTGTATTGCATTCCAAATTATTGATCTGGGTGTCTCCAATCTGTTCTTGCGTCTGCTTGGCCATACACTCTAGGCTCTGATTCTTGTTAATAATCCTCTTCATTGATTCTAAAGTTATTATTGGTATTGGTTGTCATGGGCTTAGATTCTTAGTTTTCCTTCAAGTATTTGGCTCAGAAATTCCCTACATGTAGCCACTTAGGGTAGATTACCTTCCCTGGCTCAATGCAGGTTCTAAATTTTAGTTGGCCCCCAAAGAGGTGGGTGTTAAGATGTAGGTGCTTGAAATTATATCAGTATAAGAATGGAAACAAGTGGACATATGTAGGATAATGGAGAGAAGACCAAAAAAAAGACTGTTTTCTTCAAATGTTTGAAGACCTGATGAGAAAGAATAATTTGATTTTTTCTTTTTCCTTTGAGGGAGGGCTCCAGAGTTCGAAACAAAGATCATTGTGTAAAAGATCACATTTTGTCTTGGTCATCAGAATCAGCTAAAAATGGAATGGCCTCTGGTATAGAAGTGGAGAGCTAATGTCATTGCAGGTGTTTTAAAGTTAGGCACTTGGTGAGCATTAGAATGATTGGATTAAATAATCTCTAAATTCCTTCTGTTTCTGAGTTTTTATAAATCTATGAAACATGTTTGTTTTTGTGTCTTCTTGTGGGAAAATACTCAGACATATTACTGGCTAATGTAATATCCTTAATTCATCAACTCTAAGAAAAGAAATATTAGAACACATGAAGAATTTGCTTGGAGAACCAAAAAAGTAAGAGTTACAAAACAGGCAAATAGGCCTTAAGATTACAAGTGGCTATGAGTAGATGATTTCTTATCTTAGAGTGATGAGGTGGGCAGGTCCAAAAACAAACTACCAAGGAAACACACAAACCTTAGAAAAATGTTGTCATGAGTAAATTTCTCACTCTAGAGTTGTGGGACAGGTATTGTTAATATAATCTCTGACTTTCACTGGAAGAGATCAGTGTGATAGCTCTTTCTTGTAATTTTTACTTTATTTTCATAAACCAAGGTCATCCTTTTCATTACAATGTAGAGTGAAATTTCTATTATTAGCTGTCCCATAAAATTTTGATAGCAACAATAAAAAGAAATTCCATGTTTTTACAAAAAGAGCTTCAGGCTAATAAGATTTTAGGGAGACGCTGTACTTGGTAATCAAGATGGAGTCACTGAATTACTTAAGTAGATGAAAAACAGCTTGTTTCCTTTTCTTTCCTGTAGTATTCCCAGATCAATTTTTCTGAAGCTTCATTAACTGATTTTACACTGTTATAGTTTCTTGACACAGAGTTGATGTACAAGTGCTTATTTAACAGCACACTGCAGTTTAGCAATATGCTTTTAAAAATTACTTTCTAGAATACACTTTGTACTTTATTTGTTTTTTAAAAAAAGTCAATGTATTTTCATGATTACAAGTGATGTCTATTTTCTAGTTAGGCAAGTTGTTTTCTATTCTAAATGCTGCTTTATGTCTATTTTATTTTTTTTCTCCTCTTGTTTTAAAGGATACTTTCATCCTAATCAGCTGAATTTGGAATTCCATAGTTTCTATGTACCTCAGCACTATTTTGTGGGCATAGCTAATTAATAAAATTAGTGGTTGGGCTTCTTAATTCTAATATTTTACAAGAAGGTACATTTCATTAGCAGAATATCCTCAAGCATGGTACACAAAGAATCCTGCCAAATGATGCATTAAAGGATGAAGTAATAACTAACACATCAACCTCTGGATCAGAGCCTCATGTTATAATGACTCCTAGACTTCATCAGTGATAGAAAGACACGAGACAAGTAAATTGTGATAGTGAGATTTTTTTTTTCAGTATGGAAAGGTAGACATTCATTCTCTTGAACATTGAAGATAGCCTGGAAAAATGGATAAGAGCTATTCCAGGGCCTTAACCCAAAGTGATATTTTGGTTAGAGTAGTAAAAGTGATACCATATATGTTCATGGTAAACAATCCCCCCACCCCCCGAAAAGAAAAAAAAAAACAAATAAAAAAACATTAATCTCAGATAATCATAATAAAAATTCGGTTAATTTACATGTCAATTTTAAAAACATATTAAAGAATAAAAGCTAGTTATAAACAGAGTTAGAAACTGCTACTAGTTTAAAGTTGATTTTGGTGCTAACCCTGTGTATTTTTTCCATATTTTCCCCTAGTAATTAAAAAATAAACTCCCTGAACAGATGTTGATCACTACGATATTAAGATTTCATGTGGGTGGGACTTTTATCTCATTTGCTTTTTTTTTTTTTCAGTTTGTGGGGAGGAAGGGAACAGTGAGCTTGCATGCATGGGCTTTAAAATAAATTCCAGGTGGTGACTAGAGAACTACTGCTATGTTAGATCTAGGTAGGAATATAGAAGAAAACCCAAATTACCAATGGTTGAGCTCAGGTTTATGTGTGCCTGCTGGATGTCTAGGTGGGGATGGCCATTGGGTTAGATAAAATTACCCAGTGAAAATAAATGTTAATCAGGGACCTAACTTAGAGTATAGCTTCATTCACTGTTATTCATCATTATTTTGGTTATCTTTGAATTTTACTAGGGCAAATATATTTGATATTTTATTATTCCTGATGCCCAGCACATATCTCTTGAGTAGAGCCGAATATAGCCAAGCATGTCTTTCTTAAATTCCTAGATAATAATTCACTAGGGAAATGCTTTAATGAATGTTTGTTTTAGAGACAAAGAATTGGATTGGGCTTATACTCTTCTAGTTTCTGGTGTATGTATGTGTGTATATTAGAAGCATGCAAAACAAAATTAAAAAGAGAGGAAAAAAGAATGTTATGTTTGTTAAAAAAAGCATGTTTTCCTAATTTGCAGATTGATAAATATACATATGTACTCTCTAGTTCAAAAGATAGAATTTGGTGTTCTCTTCATTGTTAGTTAAAAAGTCCTTATTTTAAAGGAAATTAATCTTCCAATTTCTTACTCTTTAATACCTTCTGAAGTACTTATTCTTTGATGAACAAAATACCTTTTGAATCTTGTCACTGAATATTAATCCTGCTTGAAATTGGAATTTATTTTTTGTTAAGAGTCATTTAACTGGAATGCGGAACAAGTCATAACTTTGATGGATTTTAAATATAGAAAAAATATTTCTCTGAGAAACATATTTCACATGATGAAGCATTATTTCAGAAAAATAACTTCATGAACCTTAAATTAGATATTTTTAATTATCCTTTATGTGAGATAGGATTTGTGTCTAATTTAACTGAGGATGACTACAGAATCATTGGGGACAAAGGATCTTTTCATTTTTACAGGTTGTCCAGGGATGTTGCCAATGAAAAGAATGCTAATATTAAGAACATTTCCCCAGAATCAATTCCTTCATGCATAAAGGCCTGTGATTTAATACTAAAAAGTCATAGAAACTGATATACGCAATATTTTATCTCTCCCAACAATAGAACATATATAAAAGGTTTTTGGTGTAACAAATGCTTGTTCTCCCCTGGGAGACATTTTCATCAGTATGAGGTTAGTTGGAGAACTAAGGACCTAATATGTTAAAAACATTATGGTCTAACTAATTATGCAGTATATATCTAGAGTGGCTCAAATGACTGTGTACTAAAATCACATTCATGTCTATAGCCAAAGTGATGTTGCAACGTGCATCATTATCAGCTGTGAGGCAATCGTCACATGTCCTCATACATCATCCTCTCTTTCCAACTTTCTACCAGGTTTAGAACTAGTTCTGCATTGTGCTAGATGAAAGAGTGTAAAATCATAGGGCTCACAGAGTGCTACCAGAAATCCCGAGAGATCTTGACATGTTTTTTTCTAGTAGAGAAAAGGTCATATACAATGCTTAGAGATATTTGATGTAAAACAATTCCAACTTCTTCGTGGTCTGAGGCAAGAATCTCTTGAGTATTTTAGTAGCCTTGGCTTAGAGCTAAGATACAGGAGAAAAAGAATAGTAGAGTGAAACTGATAGCTGATTCACAAGGAATACTAGAAAGAATGCCTTTGGCTTTTGCAGCTAATGGCCCAAGAGAGAAGATAGACAAAGCTTTCAAGAAAGACAACAGTTTTTGTTATGTAGTGTTGATGGAACATGGGAAAGTTCTAATTTACATATTAAATACTAAGTACTGAAGGAATGAAAGAGCTGCAGCACAGTATAGTAAGAACAGACTTATGCCTGTTCTTACTATCTTTAGTTTTGTAATCATGGGAAAGTACAAACTCTGAGCCACAACTTCCTTGTCTGCTTAAATGAGCGCTGGTTTATATCAGTGGTTTTTAATGTCCTAGGAGTATTTTGGGAACGTGTGGGGATGTTTTTAACTGTCAAAATGATTGGGGAAACTCAAGTCACAATTATTGGGTGGAAATCAGAAATGTCTAATGTCCTAAAATGGAAAAAAGGGTCGTATACAACAAAAAATTGTCCCGCATCCAGTATGAGTTTTGAACGTCCCACTGAACATTCATGTAGGCAAACAAAGCCTGTTTATAATTTTCTGAGCCTAGAAACTAACTCATTTTATGTGTATAACAAAGTATTTTCTGTATGGCTTTAAGAAATATAGTCACCAAATTTAACAGATGTTATAGTTTATAAGAATCAGTATGTGTATATTGGGAGAAAATTTTAATTTGCTTTCTTTGGGACTTTTCAAAGAGCTGTTAACCATCTAGGAAATGATGTTTTGACAGCACGTTTCTTACAGATTTTGAGTTGCTAATGCTCTTATGTCAGTCTGCATTTGTAGCAGAGGCAGTCACAGTGATTTATGCAGAGCTTAAGGGTCTGGCAACTTTGTTGTGTTTCCTAGTGTAGTTGTACCCAAGAATCTACACTTTGGAATACATATTATTTTATTTTAAATTAGTTTCTTGTCATTTTCCCTTTTATTACAGTATGGAATTATGCACACATGTTTGAAACGGTATGCAGGTTGGTTATACTATCTTTGAATATCAATCTCATGATAGTAAAGGGGCTACTATTAAATATTTAGTGTAAAAAGAGGTGATGTTGGCTCTGACAGGACTGAGATCCACTGGATTAGATGATCAAAATTGCTTTCATTGTTGTTATTAAGCTGTGTCCCTAAATAATCTGACTACAGTATATTGCTTTCTAATCAATAGGTATCTAAATTTACATGTTCTTTTTAGTGGGAAAAGGTAACTTCATGGAAAGGACCCCCCCTCCCCGCAAAAAAATGATGAAGAAACAACCTGGATTAGGGTGTGGCGATAAAGCAATTGGGGAGAGTCTAATGTCTCCTTTTCTTGAATTTCATTGATTTTAAAGTTACCATGATATGCTTGCTTTGTGTTACTAATTGGGGTTTTAGATGATCTATGGTTTTAGAATACATGATTATTGAATATATAGCTAAGAAAACAAATATTTCTCAGGTTTTACATTTCTTGAGCATTTATTATCCTATTCACATGCTCACCAGTTTACAGCCTTCTGGATGTATTACTTCTAATCTGTAAAATTGTCACTACTGGTTTTAATACAATTATTGGAATAATCTATGAAACTTAAACTGTTCATATAAAATATTTTTAATGCAAATTATTTTTTGGAATTATATCATAAATATCATTATGGATCATTTGTATTAGAGAAGTTGATACTTTCTCATGCTTCATGTCTCCGTTTAAACATCACTTACTAAGAGAGGTCTTTTCTTCCCTAAGAGTCCTACTTGAATTAGTACTATTTTTAAAAACTTTTTATATTGAACTAGTTCTAGACTTACCCAGGAGTTGCATAGATAGAACAGATTTTTCAATTGCCTGTTCTCCTTATATTAACATTTTATGGCACATGGTACATTAACCATGGTACATTAATTAAACTAATTTAATATTGCTATGCTACCTACTAAACTCTAGACTATATTTGAATTTCTCACCAATTTTTCTACTAATTTCTTTATTCTGTTTCAGTACCCAAACCAAGATTCCATATTGAATTTAGTTGTCATAACTCTTTAGTTGCTTTTGATCTGTAACAGTTGTTGGCTTTTCTTTCATGACCTTGACATTTTAGAAGAGTACTGGTTATATTCTTGGTAGAATACATCTCTACTGGATTTCTCTGTTTTCTCATATTTAGATTGAGATTATAGACGTTGAGGAAGAATGACACAGAGATAAGATGACACAGAAGTGAAATACCCTTCTCAGTGCAGCATATCAGGAGATGCATGATACCCATATGTCTTATTACTGGGAGTTGACCTTGATCAAGGTGATTGGTGGCTGCCCCTTTCCTTCACTGTAAACTTACTGTTTTTTACTTTTAAATTAACAAGTTCTTGGGTTGAGGTACTTTAAGGCTATGCAAATATGCTTCTCCTTAATCTTTCACCAACTAATTTTAGCATTCTTCAGTGGATCTTGCCTGCAGCAATTTTTACTGTGGCATTGTGATGATGATTTTTAATTTCTCTTATTTCTTCTATATTAATTGGAATTGCTGTGAAGGGATAATTGCCTCTCTTTCTGTTTATTTGTTCAATCATTTATTTATATCAGTTTGGACTCTTAGCTACTTATTTTATTCTTTGGGTTAGAATCCAGTACTATCATTACTTATATTTTTGCTTAAATTGTTCCAACTTTGGCTATTGCAAGCTTTCAGGTCAGCTCCCATACCCTTTTGACATCCCTCCACTTTTTTTTCCTCTTTCCTTTAAGCATTTATTTTGTTCAGGTATCAGAAGAGGCTCTAGGCATATTTAGTATTTTTCCTGCCCAGCCATGATTTCGACCACTTCTTTAAGGAACTGTATTTTAGGGGGATATTTTTATCTACGAAACTATCAAAACTCCATGCCATTCAACAAGAATGTATTTTTATCAATGGTCACTTCTCTTGGACTTGACAATTTTATTTTCTGTCATGAAAAAATGTTTGATTGTCTCTATCCTTACAGAAAATTTATGGATTGCTAAATGACCACCTGCATCATTAAACATTTAGTAGTTTACACTTGTCTACTACTCCCCTTTTTGTAATTACTTTTGTTTCTTCATCTTTGTTACTTTTTGGAATTTTATTCACTCATTCAGTGAGCACCAATGTTCTAGGAACTGGAGATATCAGAAACGCATGCCATTTGAACATCTCTTCTCTTATACCACTCTCATTAAAATAAATGGCTTTCTTAAAAAGCAAAACCAAACTCTTTTTGGAAAGTACATGTATGATTGTACCTTACAGCTCTCCTGAAAATGCCAGAATTTGTGTGTCACAAAAGCCACTGAACCTGACCATGGAAAAGAATCCACTTGTTTACATCTTAAAAACAGAGCCAACATAGGAAGTGGTATTTAGTTTAAACTCTAAAGTAAATGTTATGTATTTTTAACTAAGTTTAAGACTCTCAGTGCTTCTCTGGATGTCCACATCCAAGACTGTCTTCCCCAGGTATGTCTGTAAGATGTTGGCCTGGGCATTATAGGATTTATAGCATTTGCCTGGAGGCCCAGCTATGTTATTTTTAAGCTTTGTGACTTGAGATCACTTAGTTTTTTGATTCTCTATTTGCTTCCAAATGTGAGCCTAATTCATTTACTACTAATTATGAAGATTAATGAGGCAAAATTCATAAAGATATTTCCTAGAGGAATAAGAATTCTTAACATTAGTAAAATCTGTGCTTGATATATGTGTTTTAGGAAGTAGATCTAATAAGAAAGCTGTGGGAAAGTAGGTTAGAGCTTTTGGAACTTTTCAATTCATGACATGTGGTTGAGTCTATCTATACCCAAAGCTGATCCTGACGTGCCTTTATAACCCAATTTCATTAGTTACAGCTTTGAATGAGGCTTTGTAATGAAAGAGCAGGAATCATGTCTTATTACTTTTTAAAAAATCTGCAGTATCATTAATGTCTGGCTAGTGATATTTTCTAAGTAAATGTTTATTGAATAAAAGCTCTTCTTTGCAAAAAATAATTTGTATTGATTCAACCATAGAGTGTATGTAGGGATATGTATGTATACAGATGGGAGGAAGTAGGAATAAGGGTGGCTCAAGTCACCCCCCAAATTTCCAAATGAGGAAAAAAAATGTTGAAATTTGACACACCTGTAACAAATATAGGAGATTAACAAATTGTGCAACCATTTTAGTTATGTCATGCTTATGGATGTTCTTTTTCTACAAAATTATGTTTTCTGTTTTATAGTTTTGGAGAAATTACTATTTGTATTTATTAAACATTTATATTCTAGGATTTAATGTATTCAGATTATTTAGTTGTTTAGAAGAATATATTGACATGTATTATGAATAAATTGATGTCCACTTTTATATTTTGCTAATTACCTGTGATTTCTACAATGAATTTCAAAGTGTTTCCTCATTAATCTGAGCAATCAAATTGTAGACTGAGCATTGAGAAAACAAGTAATGATTAACTTATTATACCACAAAAATAGTTTATTTTTACTTAATGAAAAGACCATCCACTCCTAGTTCATGTTGAGTCAATAAAGAAATTAGAAAGGCAGCACTAAGCAAGTGGAAAAGTTGTTGAAACAAAGCCATGTGATTATAATTTTCTTTCAAATTTCTAAAGTGGTCATGGCTCATGGTGTGGGGATGTTTTCTGGAAGGCAAATAAGTCTGTACTTTTAGAAAATCTGGCTTTGTAAACCAGTGTTCAGAGTGTGCTGAGGGGCTGGAGAAGGGCAGTGTTTAGATGGGGCTCTTGTAGTTCCATTCAGACCTCTTTCTCTTGGTTTGCTTAATATTTCATTTGAATAAAGCATTTGAGGGAGAAAGAGGTTTAAAACATTCTGTAAGTGCACTTGTACTTAATAGGGCTTCTGAATAGAAGATATTCAGGATTTTAAAAGAACCATTCAAGAGGGCTAAAACCACATTCTGTATGTCTCCTAAAAATAGCCCTGCAAGATGCAAATAAAATGGAAAATAGAGATTAAGAAATTCTTTGATAGTCATGTAAGCTCACTGTTCAAGTGATGATCATGGATATTGCAGTGAGTAAAATGTGGTCATCTGCTTGTTATCTGTTGACCTCAAAAGCTGTGGTATTTGTCAGTGATTTTTCTCATGGCCTTATATTCAATATCTTTTTCAGCCTCAGTGTATCCCAGTGATAAAATACAAAGATGTTCATGGGGTGAGACAGGGCTGATGCTGTTTTGGTATAATGGGAAGGACTGAGTGTTAGGAAGCATGGCTGAGTACCAAATAACCATGCACTCTTGAGTGATTAGTTACCTGGTCTAAAACAGTGCATTGAACAGCATGAAGTCTTAGCTTTCTCCTGGGTCTAAATTTCTTTGGTTTCTAAATAATCAGGAATGAGGTTCCCAGTGATGGGTTTCCAATAACATTATGTAAAATATAATATCCATATCTAAACTGCTAGGCCTAATACGTACTTGTCTTTTAAGGATTTCACCAATGATTTTTTTTCTGCAGATGATAAGCTAAAGTGATTTGGAATTGAGGAAGGAGAAAGGATGTATTGGAGACTGCTGACCTCTGTCTGGACTCCCCTCAGATCCCCCGAGAGAGAAGAAAGTTCAAACGTCACCACTAAATGAGGCAAATGGCCAGTGGGGAAGAGAACCAAAAATCTCTGACATTTTCTAGTATTCAGGTCTCCTGGGGCCAAGTGACATTTAACTCCTTTCCCTTAGTCAATTAGATCAAAGACATGGCTGCATCACTCAACATTAGGATGCCTCCTGTCAATACCTCTCCCACTAGTTTGTCTTTGCTTCTGTTCTGATAACTGGTTACCTTCAAGCCTAGGAAGTCAACAGCAATCTGCTGTACCAGTCCATTGGCACCTCATTCTCTATAGTTCCCTACACCCTGCCCATACTTTCATAAATTGTTTATTCAACTCTCCTCAAATTTCCCTATTTGAGTATATCATCTCTTCTGTTATTGGATAAAGTGAGAATGAATAAGGATGACTGTTACTCAGAGGGTCCAGATCCTTAAATGAGACACAGATTTGGGTAAGAATCACACCATGGGACAGAGTTGCTGGTATTACCAGGTGTAATGGGCTGAATAATAAACCCCAAAGATGTTTGGTACTATTCCCCAGAATCTGTGACTATGTTACCTTATGTGGTAAAAGAGACTTTTACCATATAAATTGATATGTGATTAAGTTAATAGTCTTGAGATGGGAAGATTATCTTGTCTAATCCAGGTGGGCCCAATTAATCATATGAGTGCTTGTAAGAGGAAAGCAGGGGTATTAGAGTTTGAGGAGATGTGACAGTAGAAGCAGAAGACAGAATGATGCCAATGCAGGAAGTTGGGCATGAGCCAAGAAATACAGGTCAATCTCTAGAAGCTGTATTCCTCCCTAGAACTGATGGAAGGAATAATGACACAATCACTTTAGAACTTCTGACCTCCAGAACTATAAAATAATAAATTTGTGTTGTTTTAAGCCATTATGTATGATAATTTGTTATAGCAGTAATAGGAGACAAATACACCAGAGACTAGGATCAACACCTGGTTGGTTGGTTGGTTGGTTTTTTATTTATTTATTCACTTACATTAAAAAAAAAAAAAAAAAAACTTTAAACCACATACAAAAATGGAGAGAATAGTATAATAGTCTCTTCTGTTGAGATTTTAAAACTTATAGGACCCAAATTTTCTCACCTGTAGTGGGTATTCATCTCCCCAGCCCCGCCGCCCTCCCTTGGCTTCCTAGCATCTGAATCTCCTTCCTATATTTTGAGGAATTTAGCATCTTATGTTTTCTTGGGAGGGGCAGACCCTATCTCCTAGTATCAAAGTTGAAAGTTCCCATTACTTGCCTTACGAATGTTTCTTGCTGCTGGGCTATAGGCCTAAAACCTAGATTTTTCCAAGTAGATGCACTATGCCATTCTTTAGAATGAGTGACAGAAGCAAAGGAATAGCAGCAGTTGCAAATGGAGTTCTTAGCCCAGCAGTGGCAGTGAAGGTAACTGCAGCGAGACTGAGTTTCTCAGTGACAGTAGCAGTTTACTCACTATACCAGTTCTGCTGTATAGTTTGGAGTTTTATTGTTAGTTGTATAGCTTTGAGTCTAATTTCCAGACTGAATGATTTTGACAAATTATCTGTGTCCTTCAATCAGCCACAGTTGATTTATTGGTTTATGTTGCTTGAAACTAAGAGCCTGGTTAATACACACTTTTCCATTCTGGCATCTTTATTGTGTCAGCTTTGACCTGAGGCAAACTTTCCTCTTGACCTTATGATAGCTATAGTTGTTGTAGGAATTACAGGCAGACACAGTAACCCTCAAGGGAGAAGAAATCACCTATATTAATGTTTCTCTCTTAGGAGTAAAGGCTCCCTTACCTTAAGCCTCTCAGCAGATTTTTTTTTCTCACCCCTCATAGACTAGAGTAGCATCTGATGCCAGTACATAACACTAATCACTAGCCAGGTGAAGGAGACCGTCATGATTATCTTATAGCAGTGAAAATACACATGGCTTTGTGGAAGAGGGTGAGTCTCTGCACAAAATCAGAGTTTTGCTTAAAAAGAAGGGTGGCAAATGCACGTTGTATAATAAATCAACATTGTCAGCCACAAATAAATTATCCGTGAAGAATAAATAAGACAAAGCGTAAAGCTCGTTGCACTGTACCTGGCATACCTGAAGCATTCACATGAAAGTTTCCAATACTTATAACAAAATTTCTTAGAAAGCTTTGCAGAATACATGTAACTCAGGCTTCACCCCAGACCTACTGAAATAAAATATTTAGATGTGTGGCCTAGTTATCAATATTTTAAAAAACTTTCTCAAGAGATTCTCAGTATATCCATGGTTAAGAATCAGCAAAGAGGAATGATCATAGCATTTTAAGTAAGATGGAATAGTGTTTCTGGTGGAGCAGTGCTTTAGAATGAGTGAGAAACCTATTTATTAAATATTGTATTGTAGAGGGCAGGTGACAAAGGGAATCCAGAAAAAGCAACTCTATTGTACCTCATATTAACAGTAGGAATTTTAGAGCTTTTTGACCTGAGGTATTTTATCTAGGGTCTTTCTACCTAAGTGAAATTGCCTATTGCTTCTTTCTGTTATGTCATGGGTTAATGTTAAATGGTTGGCAAATATAAATGTCTAATCACCGTGTTGTATACCTTAAACTAATATAATGTTGTACATCAACTATGACTAAAAAATAAATTAAAAAAAAAGACTAAATGGTAAAAGATATCTGTCTTCAAAAAGAGCTGTTGAAAGCAGAGATAACAAAGATTTGAGTTGCTCTCAGGCTAAGCTGATTGCCAGTAATTTGTGAAAGGTGGAATGTCTTTTGGTTCTGTGGTTTTTGGTTCTGTCCTTCAGCTCAGTGGTTTTTAACTTAACTGGCACCTTTTTAATTGGCTGACATTATTGTTTAGGATTTCACCTGAAGATATTTAAGGTGACTGGTGCAGGATATTGCAGTGCAACTGGAAAAAATGCATTTAACCTTGTTTGCTTTGGGCATGGCTAACCCTGTACTTCCTGCTAATTATTAAAAAGTAAAAGTTAAAGAGTTGCTTAAAATTAGTCATACATTTAATGAAAAACACAATAAGATGAAAATGGATACAATGACAAAAGCAATCACATCAAAGGATCTCAAGTTTGAAGAGCACATGCCCAAGTAGAGGACAGCAAATGCTCACACAGAGGTTTTGGAATATTTAAGGATATAAGCCAGCTGTGTGTTTGTGGGTTGCAAGTTAACAGGAAATGCATAAAGCAACCCTGACCAATTCTATTAAGACATTTCACCAAATTAAAAATGAAGAAAGATAAAGTGATTAAGGAGTAAGAGGAAGCTTTTATTTTTCTTAAGATGTGAGAAACTTAGGGATGTTTAAAGGCCCTGACAAGGATTCTTTAGAGAGGTACAAATGGCAGATGCAAAATTTCAAAGGAATTATTTACAGTATAAGTTCTAGAAATGGGCGGAGGAGCGAAGATAGAGTACATGTACAGGGATGGGTCTTAGCTGGGAGGAAGAGAACCTCTTCAGGTCACTGGGTACACATGCTCTTAGAGTTTCTGTTTTATAATGTGAAGCTGAGGGAGATTTTATGTGGCAGTATGTATTTTCCTTATATGGTGAGAGATCCTTTGCTGGGACTAAAGGGAGAGGTAGAAAAAGGCACAAATTCAGGACACTGGAGGGAGTTTGAAATATCCTTAGCATGATGGTGAAAATGTTACCTAAAGAAAGATGATCTATTTAAAGACAGTGTCAGGGGCTCAAGTGAGTTGATGATCACAAATTTATAGTGACCTCAATCTGCCCCATAAATCTGTTCTATAGTTTCATCTAGCAGTACTCAGGTTCCTGAGAGCAGGCAGCAAGAGAGACATATTTGGGTTTATGTAGGTTTGGGTTTTCTCTAGACAGATTTGAGGAAAGGATAAGAGGTCAAGGAGGAATGGTGGCATATAAGCAGGGTAAAGAAGGCAGTGAAAAGTAGAGATGGCAGAACGAGAAGAAGGAAGTGTTAATGTGACTCGAGGAGAGGTAGCTGTGTAGAGAGAAATGTGGAAACTAGTTTCGGAGTGAAATACTTGAATCCATAACTTTGCAGGTGGTAGCCAGATTCATGGTGTACTTATGGGAATGAGTGGCTGAGGTGTCACTAAGGATGATGTGATCAAGAAACCAAGCGGTCATGGTTTTGTACCTTAAAGTCTTCCAGGATAATATAAAAATTGGGATGAAAATGAGGAATACTAGGTAAGACTAGCTAGCTGAAAGACTAACTGAAAACCTTTTAGTAAATGAGGGAAAAGGTCTAGGAGGTAGGTAGATAACAGCAATGAGAAGGGCTGGAACATGTTATAGTTGAAAAATATGAGCCCGAAAGGAGCCACTTTTAATAAAAGTAATATTCTAGAAATAGAAATAAGGAACATGGATGATTCTGAATCATTGCTGGACCACAAGGTACAAGGGATGCATGAGAATAAGCAGCTTCCTCTTGATGGTAGTGCAGGAGAAAAATACAGCATTTGTGCAGTGTCAGGTTTTAGTTGAAATGAAGATATGGCATGTCCTTTTCCCTCCCCCTCATTATACTATCTGGGCAACCATATCCACTCCCGTTGTTTCAATTATAATGCAATGATGACTCCCAATATTAGATCTCTAGCTCAGGACTGTTTTTGAGCTCTCTCCAGGCATGTATAACCTACAGCTTATTGAACATCTCCATTTGATGTCCCACAGGCATCTCAGTCTCAACATTTCCAAAGCTGAACTCATTCCTAGCTTTTCTTTCCTTCACTATTCTATAACAGTGCAAATACCATACCATCAATCTAGTTGCCTATATCTGAATTCACAGCAAAACGCTTGACATCTCTTTCACCCCTACATCCAATCTTTCATCAAACCTCGCCAGTTCTATTCTGAATATATTTAATCTCACTGCCACTGCTTTTAATCTGGGACAATTTTTTTTCCTGAATTACTAAAGCATCCTTTTCACTGGTCTCTGCATCTAGAGTTTTCTCAAATTCTTCTGCACACTACAGCCAGAGTGTTATTCCAAAAGACAAAACTGATCATGTTATTACATGATCTATTATTAAAACTATTGATGGCTCCCCTTTGTCCTTAAGGTAAAGTCTAAACCAGCACTGTCCAATGGAAATATGAGAGCCACATATGTAATTTGAAATTCTTAGCGATCACATTAAAAAATTAAAAACAAAATTAATTTTAATATACTTTAACCCAATATATCTAAAATAGTGCCATTCTGATACATAATTAATATCAAAAATTGAGATAATTTACTTTTTTTTTGTACTAAGTCTTTGAAATCCAGTGTGTATTTTACATATGCAACATTGGACTAACCACATTTCAAGTACTCAATAGCCACAAGTGACTGAAAGCTGTCATCTTAGATAATGCATGCCTATACTCTTTAAGCCACATACCAACTCTTTCCTTATCTGGTGCCTCAAATGGTTGCTTGCTTATTCACCATTTTTTCTTCTTATACTCTTTGTTCTAGTCACATCAAATTACAAGCTCTCTGAACTCTAGATTTTGTACTTGTGGTTCCCTTTCTGGAATATAATTACTCTACTTTTTCATGGTATTTTAAGTTCCCGAGAAAATGAGTCTGAAGCAAAGGCTGATGAGCTACTCCGCTGCTAGAGAGCCTAACTTCAGGGAGCAGGAGTGAGGAACAAGGAGGCGAAGCAGAGGAGGAAGGAGAAAGAATCAAACAAAGATGTGAAATGGGGTCTCTTCAGGGAGACTGCTTATACATATTAAACAGCCATCTGAGAAGATAATTCTTTCTGGAACAGTCCATAGCATTGGGGAGAAAGAGGGCTTTATCTACAATCCTTCCTTTTTCACTGGTCAAAGAATCATCTCCTGTGCTATTTAATCCTCCAGACTTCAGGTTGCCTGTATGTAATTACCAAGTGAGTTCTGAGGGATTAGCAGGGAAGCCTCAGTGTGGGAGCCGAGAGACATGCAGGCCTGAGGTGAGGTGGTTTGAGCTTTTGACTGCATTAAGTTGGCCAGAGCCTGCCAACAGTTGGCCATCTCTGTGACAGCTGGAACAAAAGCTGGATGAAGTTGAGAGTGTCTGAAATTGGGCATAAGATGTCTGACACATTGGGTAACCTCTACTTATCCCAGAGAGGTCAGCTCACTTGTCACTTCTTCGGGGAAGTGTTCCCTGATCCTAAAACAAAATTAGATCCTTCCAGTATGTTCTCAAGGTTTTCTACACTTAATTTTTCTGTTATAAAACATCATATTTTATTGTTATAGCTTGTAGTATTGATTTGTCTTTCCCACAAAATGGTAAGATCTGTGAGGTTAGGTTCATGACTATCTTTTACCATGAGATCCTGCCCCCATCCCCCGCACTCTTGCCTTCTGCCTTGCAGTGCTTCACACAGCTCTCTCTTTGATATAATGTAGGTGCTCAATAAATACTTGTAGCATGAATGAATAAATGTTTGAGTTAGTAAAACATAAAATTTTGTGTTTTTCCAGAACCTCTTTAGAAGTACTTTCAGAATATAAACTGATTATGAAACATTAGTTTGCCATGTTAAGCCTTCCATGGGCTGTCAGGCTCTAACCTGGAATAATGATGCAGGTGGAATGCTCACAATGACCAATGAAACTGTATTCCCTTAGGTTCACTTATTTAGCAAATTAGATTTTGTCAGGTTAAAAGTTCAAATGAAAGCTCTTTTTTTACCAGTGCTCTTTGGCACATTGTGATGAGAGCCATAGCTCCTGAGTTGTTGCTTCAGCATTCACATCTAATATAAAAGAAATTGAAGGTGAAAAAGAAAGGTTGAAGTTCCAGAACAGCAGGCCTGTCAGGCAACATTCTCAGCCCTGTCGTTAAGTTAAGCTGCGTCTTCAATGAGAAAAGCTCCAACTATTGCATTGTGCTGGGGAGGAGAGCTGAGTAAAGCAGATGTCACAAAGGGAAGCAGCAAAGTTCATTTTGAACTTTTTCTGTGCCATCTTCAGGCAATTTATGTCATAGGGAAGTCATGCTGCCTGCAAATGCTATTCCCACCTGAGTACCCCATCGTTGAGCGATATTCTTGACGCCAACTCACACATTCTAGCTAATTCCAAGTCTATTAAATATTCAGTATCTATCTAAAAACTAATTAAGCTAATAGGAGAAACAAAATAGAACTCCCTTTACCCAAGGAGCCTTTCAACCAGAATTTTTATGATAAAGAAGAGATTGAAAACTGGGTATATAATGCCAAATCTAAAATGGCATGAAATGATTCACTTTATCTTGAGGAAGACTGACAGAAGAAGTCACTTGTTTAGATTGGTAGCCTTCATTTGCCTAGTAGAGGTATTGCATTTTATTGTTCTTTAGATATTATGAATCTTAAAACAACAAGACAAATAAAAAACTTATTGAAAGTAATAATAATAAGGTATTGAATTCTAATGCTATGGAAAACTGGAAGATTATGAAGTGGGAGTCACTCATTGCCTCATGGATGAAAAGAGACAAAACAGTACTCACAAAGTGTAGACTATGGGACTCAATTTAAAGCACGTTATATCAACAAATGTTAAATTATTGAGTGGGAAAAGCTTTTCTTCTGGATCACCAGGTCTGCAAAGTCTAAACACAAAGTACTAAATAGATATGCCCTCTCAGAAACATTCATTTAGCAGGAGTTCAATAAATATTATTGACCTATTTATTGACCTGATGGTCTTGTTTGTAAAAATAGTCTGCAAAGGAAATTCCTAGATAGTGAATTTCAGTTTTTAAACATGTTTTTATCTGAAATAGTTTTATGAGATCTTAAGACAGATTTGATAGTGGAGCTTCCTGCTCTTATGGACTATAAGAACATAAAGAGTATAAAAAGATAATAAATCACATTTTAATATTGGTTGTCTCATCTTTGAAGATCTCCCCTTGAGAGTGTTAAAGGAAAACTTCCCTTTTCTTCAGAAGGAAAAAAATCTATTTTATTTTTTACAACATAAGATATTCAATGCATAGTAAAAGTTTGGGATGCAAACACAACTTTGGGATTCAGAGGAGGCTTTGAGCATCACATTTTGGTAAAGAGAACAGCTCTGACATTCTCTGTTAAGACTTGGGAGGCTTGCTTCTGTGCAATAGATACAATGGTGAGTTCATGAGAATATTAGCACATGTAAAAGTGCCTTTTCTGGACTCTGATTAGCACATGGTTAGTATTTAATAATAATAAAGTATAATTGTTAATGATTGTCATTGGTGATTGTTATTTTTTGGTGGTGGTGGTAGGGAGAAAAACCAAAATGTTCTGTCTTCTGTCATTAACTCCATGTGGCATTTGATAATTACAACTCTTCCATTTCCTTTGAACTAAGCAGATGGCAGGAATGGAACTGCATGGTTTATGAGTGTGATCTAATGTGACCTAACAGCAAACATAGGAGTAGTACTAATTTGCACACTGCTTTGAGGTGAGAGAGCTGAGGCTTAGAGAGGTAATGAATCTTATTCACAGTCACAGGGCAAATAAATAGGAGAGCATAGATAGACTCCAGAGAGGTTTTTCCTCCTCCTGTTTTTTTTTTTTTTTTTAATTCCACCAGTCACTTTAATCAAGCCCGAAAACCACAGGGCAAACATCACTGCATTCAGGTAACTTCAGAGAGTTTCAAATGTAGATTCCTAGGCTTTACCCCTGGAGATTCTGGTTTGGTTCTATGTCTTGTATTTAGTGCATTTTAAATAAGTTCTGCTGGAGAATTTTGAAATGGAGGTCACACAAAGCTGACGCAGAGTATGAAAACATTTATATCTAATTATCTGCTCATTTATTCAATTAAATATTATTGAAGTTCTACTATACAGTAAGGATATGGTGTATAAAATTTAAGAATAACCTAGGTATTTAAATAATTATTTCTTGGTGTTCTTGGACCTGTAATCACCACAGTGAGAGAAACATTACCTTAAGCCAGCAACGTTCTGTTAGGACTCATTATTAATAGTAATATCAGTTGTAGCCACCAGGTTATTATGTCTTTTTATATCATATCTGGAGAAATTTTTTAAAAATGAAGACAATTGAGAGCTATGTTGAAATAACTTTACAAACAGGGTTCTGATGATTCACATAAATGTTTTCTTCTCAAGGCTCCGTTGCATTCAGAATAATTCAAATCAGACAACTTATTCAGATCTGGCTTGGAAAATAATTTGTCATATTTAGTTCTCGATTTCTCCCCTCACTTCATCCAAATGCTGTTAATTGCACATTTGTTTTACACTAGCCTGTGTAGGGATAAAACATCCTGAAGTTTTTAATGTCATTCTTTTTTTTTTTTCTGTGTTTACTGAGAATTGTCTTTGAACATGATCATGATCCCTTGGGTTCTCAGGAACGTGCTACCAAATGTTTACTTAAGAGTGGTCTTTTTTGTTCTTCTTACCTCTGCTTTTTGAGCAAAGTGCCTGCTGTATTCCCTGGGGCATACTTCCCACACCTTCTTCTCTGCTGGGATGATTTGAAGAGTCAGGTCCACTTCATTTCGAAACTTCACAGACATCTTGCCACTCTCTGGGTTATTCAGTAAACATTCTCATGCCTGAAGGAGCTAAAGCCCAGAAGGTATGGGATATATCACTGCAATAAAATCTAACAGCTTTTAAAACATGATGTTCCATTACCGGGAAAAATATAAGTGAGAATATATAGATTTAAACTAATTTGTCATTTCAGGAAAAGTCTGTGTCAGTTCCAAGAGGAGCATTAAATTACCTTAAATTTTACTTTCTATTTTCTTATTCAGAGAGCTGTCATTGAGATTCATTGGTCCCTGGATCAATTTGTACATTTCTTTACTTTACATTTCTCCACTGCATCTTCTCGAATGGTCTCCATACCAAAGACACTCATAAATTTTATTGACTCATTGACTGACTTTTTGGAACATGACACAGGCTGACACATGCTTTACTAGCCATCTAGGGATTGTATACCACTGGTAGAAATTATTAACTTGCAGAAATCGATAGCTCGAGTGTGCCATAAGCACTTACTTTGAAGCACAGGTTTTATAGAAAGAAATTACATGAATTTACTTCAGATAGAGGAACAATTTACTTTTCATTACTTTATTTTGTAAATATTAACTTTATATTTCTCAATGCCATCTTTTTATGAGTTCAAAACACATTTTATGTACTGCTGACATAAAATTAGCTACATTCCCAGTCAACACCAACAAAGCACAACAAAGTTAAGACAGACTGGTAAAGTTTTCTGATCTCTTCTTCAAAATTCTTCACCGTGAAGAATGGGAGTAGTATTAAAAGGATGAAAGGTAAATGCTCTTCAGCTTTTCTTAGGGGACAAAAGGTTTCCCATAAACTATAGTCTGGGCAAATAAATGACTCTAGGTAAGATTTTGTTTGGTGACAGTCAAGAAAGGAAGCATTGATTCATAGAGGCTGATATGTATTTATTAAGTAAAAAATGATCAACTAATCAAATTTCCCTCTTTTGGGTTATTAAATCAGTAGGTCAGAGGAATACAAAAAACAATGTTTTGGGGCTAAAGCAAGGTATTGACCATTTCTTTAAAGATACCTTTGGGTAAAAATGCTGGAAGATTTAGCTGAGTGGTAATAATATTATGTGAATACTTGAAAAACTATACCAGAGATTATTATTTACTGCATCATTGTCATTAGGCAGTTTTCATAGAAACAGATATTAGGATTCTGTCCTTGGTCATATTATATTCATTTTTTTTAATGGCTGACAGAGACAATTCAGTAAAATATAGTTATAGTGATTACGGCTCAAACTATCTGAGTTCAAATCCTGTATCTGTTGCTTATTAGAATATGACCTTGGGCAAGTTACTGAACCTTTGTGAGCCAGAGTTTCCTCATCATTAAAATGGCAGTAGTAATAGTGTCTGCCTCAAGGAGTTCTTGTAACAATTAAATGGGATAAATCATGTGAAACAGTTATTAAAGCACTAACACATGGTAAATGCTCAAAATGTTAGCTATTGTTATTAACTACTTGGATATGAGTATAGAATTTCAAGTCATCAAACTTGTAAATAGAGTAAGCTGGAAGTAAGAGAATTGATATTGCATGACAGGATCTTGACTGCTGATGGATGACTACATTTTCACCTTTACATCTTCTCCTTAAATTCCAGTATCTATGTTGTTCTAAGGCAACATTTGAAAAACTGAAGTATTATCAGGAATGCATTTAAGACCCTGAATACATATCCAAAATTTATTGATACAATAAAAGTTTCATTTAAAAAAAAATAATCTCCAGTACATATAGTTCAGGGTTAATTATCATATTTGTAGCACATTGTTGAGCCTTTACACAAAAGTATTCATCACTACCTGTGTAATCCCATTAGGACATTGCTTTTCTGAGCCTCTAGAGTATCTGGTTGGGGGTCATTTTCATGAACACGCCCTTATAGTTTCAAAGTATATGTTATAGTTTCTGATCAAGATGGCAGAGTAGGAAAATGCTGTACTTGCTTCCTCGCATGACCACATAAAAATTACAAGTAAGCTACAGAAAAGTCATCAATGGGAACTGCCTGAAATCTAGCTGAACAGAAGTCCTACAACTAGAGACATAGAGAAGAGGCCACCTTGAGATGGTAGTGGGGGCAGAGATGCGTATTGGGCTGGTTTCACACACACGTGTGGTGGTTAAAAATTTGGAGGGCTATCTCAGCTGGGATCCCTGAGGATCGAGGGGATCCAGCCTCACACCAGGTTCCCCATCCCAGGGTTTTAGCGCCAGGGATAGAATTCCCCACAGCTTCTAGCTGTGAAAACCAGAGTGAGATGGAAGGTGGTATTAGTTGTAGACATTCCTCAGATGTGGTCTGAGCACAGACTTACAGACAGACTCACTTGATCTGAGCTCCAGCACTGGGACAGCAGCTCAAAAGGTACCAGGGACATACAAGGAAGAACTGAATTGTCTGGCTTCAGAATGAGGGCTGGAGGGGTAGCTTTATCCCAGGCAAAAGTGCTGGCAGAAGTCGTTGTTTCTTTGTTGAGCCCTCCCCTGCCTGGTGTGCAGATGCAGGCAGCCACCACAGCTAAGTCTCCATAAACCTGGCTAACACTGGTTGCTCTGTTCTTCTGATTCCCTGAGACCTTGCCCCCTGTAACTTGTGGGCCAACCCAAGATGCTTCTAGTGGATTTCCTATACAAATGGTCTGTCTGGCTCACGATGTAGACTTTCCTAAAAAGCTTTCAAAGGTTTGTAAAACCCAAATAAGCAGCATCTTGCCATGGCATGCTCTATACCTCTGCTGAGTGACCCCAAGCCTGGCACTAGTGGTAGCTGGCCTTGGTTCATGGATTGGCCTCTTAAGGCACCTCCAAGCCCAGCATGGATGGCAGCTATCTGTGGATTGATTGGTGATTCTTGCCAGGTGACCCCAGGCAGGGCACAGACTGAGGCTGGAGCCCCTCCCAGGAGGTCCTGGAACCGGTACACCTGGTGGCTGGCTTCAGACTAAGCTGGAACACCACCAGGACTGCATCTAAGAATGACACACCCACAGAGTAGACTCAGCAGGCACCAGAGCCATACTAAAGTGATTCTGCTTTGTGGGGTCAGTCTCTTACCATCCAGTCCTCATGACTAGTCAGCCCAAGAGTCAGACCCTCCCACTGACATGCAAACAGCAACCAAGGCTCAGCTGCAACAAGAGGGCACACATAATACATATATAGGATGCACACGGAGCATCCAGTTCAGGTGGCCAGGGACACTGTACCATTGAGCCCTATTGGAGACCTACTATATAAGGCCACTCTACTAAGACCGATAGACATAGCAGCCCTACCTAATACACAGTAACAAACTCAGGGAAGCAGTTAAAATAGGAGGACAAAAATCATGTCCTAAATGAAAGAAAAGAACAGAGTTCCAGAAAAAGAACTCAACATAGTGGAGATAAGCAATCCACCAGATGCGGAGGTCAAAATGCTGGTTATAAGGATACTCAGTGAACTTAGAGGAAGAGTAGGTGAACTTAGTGAGAACTTTAACAAAAAGAAAACAGAAACATGGAGATAGAAAACATAAAGAACCAGTCAGAAATGAAGAGTAATGAAAATAAAGAATGCATTTGATGGATAACATGAAGCAGAAGATTAAATCAGTAATTTAGAAGATAAGGTAGTAGAAACAATCAGAACAGCAACAAGAAAAAGAATCTAAAAAAAATGAGGATAGTTTAAAAGGCTTCTGGGATAGCATTGTTACCAACATTCATATCAAAGGGGTACCTGAAAAGAAGAGAGAGAGCAAGGCATTGAAAACCTATTTGGAGAAATAATGATGGAAAACTTCCCAAACCTGGTGAAGAAAATAGATGTACATGCATTGAGTCTCAAACAAAATGAACCCCAAAAACGCCCACACCTAGATACATCATCATTAAAATGTCAAAGGTTAAAGACAAAGAATCTTAAAAACAGCAAGAGAAAAGCAGTTAGTTATCTACAAAGGGAGCTCCCATAAGACTGTCAGCTGATTTCTCAACAGAAACTTTGCAGGCCAGAAGGGATTGGCAAGAAATATTCAAAGTAATGAAAAACAAGGATCTAAAACCAAGGATCTACTCAGCAAAGCTATCATTTAGAATCAAATAACAGATAAAGAGCTTCCCAGACAAGACAGAGCTAAGAGTTCATCAACACCAAACCAGTGTTACAAGAAATGTTTTAAGAAAAAGAAAAATAAATGATCAAAAACATGAATAATAAAATGGAAATAATAACATATATCAACAATTACTTCATATGTAAAAGTAATTCTCAAATTAAAAGAAAGGGTAGCTGAATGGATAAGAAAACAAGCCCCTTACATATACTGCCTACAAGAGACTCACTTCAGATTGAAAGACACACACAGACTGAAAATAGATGAAAAGGATATTTCATGAAAAATTAAAACAAGGTTGGGGTAGCAATATTTATACCAGACAAAATAGGCTTTAAAGCAAAGGATATAACGAGAAAAAGAAGGACTCAGTAATCTTACTTCTTGGTATTTAGCCAAAGAAACCCAAAAAACTACTTCGAAGGAATATGTGAATCTATGTGTTCATTGCAGTATTATTTATAATAGCCAAGATATGGAGGCAATCTGGGTGTCCATCAGTAGATTAATGGATAAAGAGGTGGTATGTATATACAATGGAATATTACTCAGCCATAAAAAGAATGAAATCTTGCTATTTGCAACAATATGAGTGTACCTAGAGTATATTGTGCCAAGTGGAGTAAGTCATTCAGAGAAAGACAAATACCATCTGATTTCATTTACATGTAGAATCTAAAGAACAACATAAACAAACTCACAGATACAGAGAATATTTTGATGGTTGCCAGATGGGAGGGGAATTGAAGGGCTGGGTGAAAAAGGGGAAGTGATTAAGAAGTACAAATTGATAGTTAACAAAATAATCATGGGGATGTAAAGTATAGCATAAGGAATATAGTCAATAATATTGTAATAACTATGTGTGGTGTCAGATGGGTATTAGATTTATCAGGATGATCTCTTTGTAAGTTGTATAACTGTCTAATCACTGTTGTACATCTGAAACTAATATAATGTAAGTCAACCGTAATTGAAAAATTAAAAACATTATTTAAAAAAAGTGCGTTATTACTGATTTTCCTGTCCAGGTGTTTCCCTAGCCTCTCCTTCCACAGACACATTCGATTAACTTTTTATGATAGAAGTTCAAGTTGAGATAGACCATCTCAAATTAATGAAAACATGGAGTGGCTTTTTTTATAGTAATGAGTTCCCTGTTAATATGTTTGTTCAAGTTCAGACTAAGCAACTACCTTGATACTACAGAGATTTGAAGTTAACTTGGGTTTGTAGAGCATATCACCTATCTCTTCTAATCATTTTAATCTAAAATATTAACTATAGGTAACCATAGAGTATCTTCTGTCTATTTTAACTCTGACATTTTACAACTTATGCTGGGGATAGTTTGAAGGTATAGAGGGAAGAAATGTGCATTTTGGGCTAAATGTTATTTTAATTTTACATAAACATTAGATGTGGAAATCTCTGGCTTACAAACTTTTTACTATTTACCTAATTATTAAAGTATATAGATTTATCTATCAGTAATTAAAGAGTTGAGATTATTCTTTGTTGAATATGGTCATTTTTTTTTCATATTCTTAGAGCAATTTTGTGATCTTTCATGAATTTTCCTTCCTAAGAGTTCTAATACTAATTGTGTTAATGATATCATACTTTATACTAACTTGACATTTTAACTTTTATACATGTATTTTCACATGCATTATTTTATTTAAAAATTCTCCCAGCTGATCATTTAGGCAGATAATAAAACAGAGTCAGTGAGGTTAAATGATAAAGTTTCATGGCTAGCAAGGGGCAGAGCTAGGACCAAATCCTCATTCTTCTTACCCATACTTTAATTCTTTTTTTTTTTTCCTTTAAGTTAATGTTTTTTGATGTCAGCAATTTTATCAGTGAGAAAGGATTTTTCCCTTTGGTTGGAGAAAATTGCCTTTCCCTTTCACAGTGTCCTTTTGCTTTATTGTGAAGTATATTTGTAGAATAATGCCAGCTTTGAAATGTCATGTACATCAGATTCAGAAATCGTGCTCTACTTGAAGGGACATGATGTTTGCTGAAGAAAAGGATGCCACTGCATGGGCTATGGAGGCCATAAGTTGAGACAGACGAGGTAGGCAGCATAGGGAGGCTGGTCAGACATGTGAATCATGCCAGGCTTTCTAAGGATAAGGTCCTGATAACTTATACTTAAGAAACACTTCAGAAATAAAGGTACAGCATGAGTGGGTTAAGAAGGGTCATCAGTAGACATGGAGACTGGGATGAAGTATTGTATCTAGTCTAGTACATCTGACAGCAGACTGTGTGATCTAATTACAGGGACTATCGTTCAGAGGTGTATCTTGGGCTATTGCTATGCTCATGGCCGGTGGGACTCAGACAGTGCAGTGGGCATCAGAAATTGAAGAAGAAAAGGTCAGAAAAGGACCAATGTTGAGATTTACAACAGTTGAGTCCCTCAGCTCAGAAATGAATCCCCAAGAATTTGAAGAGGTTTGGTGTGACAAGTGACATCAGCAGTAGGATTGGAAAAATGCAAGATCAGTGAGTTAGATGGGTCATTAGAGCTGAAAAATAACAACTCAATTTATAAATGTGGATTTTTTTAGAATTTCATTTTGTTTTTAGGTTTTTATATGTGTTTAAAAATATTAATGCTTTTAAATATTAAATAATGAAACATTTGGCCATTTTGTATTTTCCAAAAACATCTGAGTTAAAGTTTAAATGGGAAAATATCAGGGCAAATGTAGATAACACATTGAAGAATTTACTTTTTTATAAAATTTTTCAGTTGTGAAGGTAATACATGAAAATGGCAAGATAGTAAAAAAGGGACCTTTCTTGGTTTACAAATAACATAAAAATCTTCCAAATTATGGCCAAGAAATAATAATTTATTATATAAAAATAATAAAATACTCTAAAAATTTTCCTAAATTTATAGCTGAACATGCAAAAATGAAAGAGAAATCCCTAGTTGCCAGAAGTGAAGAGGGAACTGAAAACTAGAGCAGAATGTTTGAGCCTGGGTTGCATCTACTTTGGTGGGGAGGCCTGGAGAATTACAGTGTAGGAACAGGACAGAAGGCCTTGGGCCTGAAGAAGGCAGAGTGGAACTGTGATCTCAGCAGTGAAATGTACTCAGGAAAATTACTAGAGATCTTTTCTTAGCCTGGCTTATGAGTGAAAAAAAATGTCTCGCCTGAAAAATCTTAAGACCACGTTTTGAACATTATTCTCTTCCTATAAATTGATTCTACCAACCTCACAAGGACATCAGAAAGGTAACTTTAATAAAGTATAAAGATATCTTAACCTTTTGACATCACTTTTCTATACAAATATGAATATATACACAGTATAAAAATAAAAAATAATTCTCTTTGACCAGTTTTGGTGTTCAAAAGCAACATTTGAAGATCTGTTAGATGCATAGTTCTTAAAATCTGGACTCCTAGGTCTCCTTGACAACAAGGGTATGTGTGCGTATATTTGTTTGGAGAAGTAATGTCTGAGTTATTTTTAGTACTTCAGAAAATGGTTCTGTACTTAAAATGATTTATTCACCAGAGATAAAGTTGCATGGGCCATTAAATAGAACTTTTAAAATAATAAAATATATTAAAACATTGGTTTTATGGGAAAATACTTATTAAAAATTATACTTCAAAGTCAAAATCTTTTAAGTTATGAATTAGTTAACATCAAGAGTCTTTAAAGGCAAACACAGGGCAAATCCTATGGTCTTTCTGTCATTGGTTAATAGCACACGCTGTCTCTGTGCAGTATAAAGGAAGTTACTAGGTGATTCTTAGTTTGAAGAACTGTAAATATACAGAACTCTATAAAATGAGTAGTGAGTTGATGATAGAGTTATACCCATCATCCCTGGGAGCTCTAGTATTGTACTGTTCCCACACTGAAAGGTCTACCAATGAGCTGTCAGTCAGTGGTTGAGTCAATACAACTCCTGGGACCATGACCTGACAATAAAATCTGACTAGTGTCTGACATGCCCAGGGCTCTCTTACCTAGCTTATCTTCTGCTACTTTTTTGACAGCTCCAGAATGGAGTTTATTTCCTGCATTTAATGGATTTGTCATAAACCTTAATTGAATCTTGCAGATAAAAGGAATTTAGGACAACTTCAATAGTCTACCTTGTAGCTTTGCTAGATTTCTCAAGACTTGCATATCAACCTGGGCACTCAGAAGATGGGCTAGGATAATTGTAAATCATCCTTATCAGGCAGAAAGTATAAATCATTTTTGGTCTCTTTAAAGGTTCAGACTTATGTTTTTAGAAAGGAGAAGAATTGCAGTACAGTAATTTGTAGCTAGAGGATCAAATTCTCTAACCATTTTTTCCCTGAATGAATATCAGATAACATTTAATAATTAAACTTACTATTAGGACAATACTCTTTAGGCAAAAAGTGTATTTTGCAAATACGATGTAATTATTTTTTTGAAATAACCATTTTTTAGAGTATTTTTCAAAGTTAGAATAATCAAATACATGCATACTCAAGATACTATTTTATTAATCATGTCAAACTTTAAAATTGGGCAGGATAGTTGAGATATTAACAGCTGTTAAAACACACATAGGTCTTTTTATTGCTCAGGCTCAAGTGTTTGATCAAATATTTCCATGAACTGACAGAATTTCGGATTCATATGTTAGGATCTAAAATCATATCAAAGAGCACCTGTATTTGCAGACCAAATACAATTTATTATTTTTTCCCATGGTCAATATTTTTCCTATTAGGAATAAGAAGAAAAATAAAACATTGGAGCTTTATAAAATGAACTATTTCTATAAAGTGCTTATTTCGTTGGTCTTAGAAATCTTGGATATAATAAAATCAGTTGTATATTTAACAGTTGTTTCTGAAGTCAAATAATGCAAAACCAAAATTTCTGGGGAATGGAAAAGAGAAATGCTATATCGAAAAATGCTAATTTTCTAGCAAAAATAGAGATAATTGATATGGAAAATTGATACCTAAGAATATAGGGATATTTTGCTCTTATTTAAGACTTTCTAAATAGGCAATATCATTAGTGCTCTTCTGCTTCTAAAATGGTTGTGCAAAACATTCAGTTTTGAGAACAACTTCTCCTGTGTTTTTTAGATCCATTTACCAAAGTTGCAGCATTTTTATATTGTTTTGAAATTAGACTCCTAACTCAGCAATTGAAGTATCTCATTTCTGTCCTTTAGTTATCTTGACCACTAAGCTTTTTCTTTTTATTTATGTTTTTCTATTCTCCTAGGAGCTACTGCAGTTATTTATAATCAAGGATTTTTGGAGATTTAAGAAAATTGTAAATTAATAAGATTCATTTTTCTGCTTTCAAACATTCTTTGACTTCTTATTAGTCTCCAGTGATAAGTTAATAACATGGTATTGAAATTATCTGTTCATATATTTCTTCTACTAGATTGCAACCTCCTCAAGAACAGGTGACATTTTAAAATATATATGTCTCAGCTAGAGCATGGTGTCTGGTCCATAGAAAATGCTTAGTATTTGTTGAGTATCTGAACAAATTGATGATGAAGAAGCAAGATTACTTAATGTTAGTAGGTGCTTGGAACTACTTTTAGTTATTATAGTTTTAGGGATTGGGCTAGGTCAGGTGAGCAGAAAAAATGGCTTCTCTCTCATATTTAGGTCCAGAATTATGAGAAAATTTCTAAATGGAACATATTCTAATACATTTTTAAACTTGAATGGTCTGAAAAGTTTGGGTAACAATGACATAATTAATTGTGAGCAATGATATTGAAAATGCAGATAAGTTTTTAATGTACTTACAGGATTATTTGGTCCCACCCACATGAGATATAATTGTTAATATCATGTGCTAGGTCAATAAGGATGATTTTGGGTATAAGTAATAGGTAATCCCAACTCACATAGGGTTGGACGATAAGGAAATTTATTATTTCTCATAATTGGAAGTCCAGAGGCAAGACGGATCCGAGACATCAATAACATCAGGACCTTGTTTCCTTTAATCTTTTCATTCTCTTTTCCTCAACATTAACTTTATCTTACAATTGGTCTTTCTTAGAATAATGTGTTGTTTGCTGGATTTCCAAGTACCAAATTCCAGACATGATAAACTGCATCTTTCCTTGGTTTCTTTTTTAAGAACTAGGAAACTTTCCCCAGGATCGTTCTAAAATATTTTCTTATGTTTCCTTTGCCAATTTTGGGTCTTATGCTCCTTCCTAAAGCAGTCAATGGCAATGACAGTGGGATTATCTTGATTGGCTTGGTTCAGTGGTTCCCAACCCTGGGTGCACTTCAACACCATGAAGAGATTTAAAAATTATCAGTGCTTGTGCCACACCAAGATTAAATGAATCAAAATCGTGAGGAGAGGGGATGTCCTAAGCATCAATATTTTTAAAAAGCTCCAAGCTGATTATAATGCACAGCAAGTGTTGCAAACTAGGGACTTAGATGCAAAGTCTGAAGGGAACTGGTAATGGTGATTATCAGTTATTTCTATACACAGAAAGAGGCTTTTGACTTCCTTCAGGGGCCTTTGAATTGAGATGAGGAAACTGCTTACAGCATTTACTCTCACCCAGCTTCTCTTGTGAATATCAGTATCTATGTACATGACAGCTGACCAGAGTTAGAATCTGTGAACTGTGAAGATAATTTGATTGATCAAGAATTAAATTCAGTTCTTTGCTTGCCTTAGCAAAGAATGTTAAATTGAAACAATTAGTCAAGAATGTTCCCAAAAGATTTACTAAAAATGTATACTATTTCCCTATTTGGTGTGTTTTAGAGGAATATTTAGGTCAGATCTTCAAATAATCTCATTAGTCTCTCTTGTCAGTCATAGAGGGATTCATTTTCAGCAAGAATGAGTACCTTACACAGGCTTAGGTGTCAGAAACGCCTGGGCAAAAGGGCTAATTTTATAAATTCTCTAAGCCTCGTTTTACTTATTTGTAAAACTGGGATAGTAACTTTTATATTAAAGAGTTATTTCAAAAATTAAATTTGTTTATGAAAGAGAAGCATGTGGGCCAGAAAGAGCACAGTAAATGAGCTGATGATTATTTGATCTGCATTTGGAAGGCGATAACTAATCCATTGCTAATACTAACACTCCCTAAACTTCTATTATCTATGTCTCTACATTTTTTTTTCCTTCTCCTGTGGCACTTTTGTCTATCCATAGGATTTCTTTTTATAGATGCAGTGTAAATTCAAATCATATTTAAATTATGAAATTCTCACTTCACAACTGAATTTTGTTTACAATATTGATTATTCAATTTGTTGAATTGTTTTTCCTCATTCTCTGGTTCCCTGATGGGACTTTTGTGGGTGATACATATATCTTTGATGAACTGAGCTTCTAGCCAACACATCCATTTTGCTCATTTGTGTTTTCATTTTATGCTTTATTACTTTTTGTCTGGATCAAGTATTTTCAGATTGTCTTGAATGTTTTTAGTATATATTCTAAGAGGGACCAATCTGAAAAAAAATACTGCATTTTTATCAATATAAAAATGATGGCTGTAACAGTATGACAATTTGGCATTTCTGTAGTTTTGGCAGAATATTGCCTAGAGGACTTTTCTTCTCTCCAACAATATCGACTCTGTGAATGCTGAATGACTTTAGGTCTCTTGAACCCTCTGTGCTCTCTCACTTCTAAACTTTCACAGGTTGTGCCCCTTTTCTTAACAAATTATCCTCTATTCACCCCGCTGTCTGCTAACTACGTTTTCTCACCTTAGCTTCTGTTTCCTGGTCAGAAAGACTTTTTTGACCTCTTGCCTTGTCCAGAGATGAGGCATACTTTCTAATGATTTCCATAACACCTGGTACCACTGTATCACTATTATGCTAAAAACAATTGCTTAACTGTCCTCTTCTCTGGACTCCATACTCAAAAAGACATCAATGAGGCCCAGTGCATAGCATAGTGCTGGGTACATTCCCACTTTGAATGAAAATTGTTCCCTCTAACAACTTCATACATATCAAAGACCTGTAGAATTAAAGATAGATGATTGTATATCTTCAGCATATTCTCTTTGCTTGTAGATTTATTTCCTTAAGATCCCCATAACAGTAAATGTTATTAAATTTGTTTCTACCTTTGATTTAAAACTTATATTTTTGTTTTATTTAGTACACTGGTATGTTTTTTTCCTTGTTTCTGGAGGCACCTCCCCTCTCCCCCCCGCCCCACCTCTGGCTAGTGGAATTATATTTCTTGCTTTTTTAGTACCTCTATCTTAATCCCAGCATGCTTTGAGGAGATTTATATTATGTTTCCCTGCTGAATGATGTCTTTTGAACCTATTGCTAAGAGGTGCAATAACTTGATTTTGAGATTTCAAGTAGAGGGTTTTCATCCTGGACTTAGTAGTCTAACCTTAGAATGCTTTAGCCACTTTTTAATGCCTTGTCTTTTTTCTGTTCTTTTCTTGCTGAAGGCATATAAATTTTACAAATATATTGGGCCTTTCAGCAAAATCATCCAAGCAAGAATTCTCTGGGATATTCTTTAGATGTGATCATTCTGGATTAATAAAATAGAATCTTTTCTTCTACCAACTTAAAAAAATACATTTTCCTATTACAGTTCTACTCTTGTTTTCCTTAAAACTATAGTACTAACTTTTTTTATTGATTTTTTTCTCAATGTATATTCTGTTTTAAAAGTATCACCTCTCTGGCTTCTTTTAATAGGATATTTTTACATTCAAAGTAATTATATGATTACTGCCTCTTACAGTGTCAGAAGAGATAAGAAAAAGAAGCTAGAAAAAATAAATCAGCATTTAAAACAAATTATTTGGGTGGCAGAATAAAAAAAACTGAAGAATGAAGAAAATGCATTCGGAGATATTGATTTTTAGTAAAGTACCTGGTATACGGCCTTATGAAATTTTATTTACTAAATTAATTAAATTGACTTAGCTAGAAACATTAAAAATTAGATTGAAAATTGGCCTAAGTATCATAAACCAGATAATAATATATATTACATATTGAAGTAGATAGCTTACATTACAATTAATAGAAAAACAGCTTCACATTTTTCATAGCTTTTTTTTTAATGTTATAGAATTGGAAATAATCGATAAAAATTTCAGCTTATATATAATTGAATAACAGAAAATATCACTAAAACCTTAATTATGAAGTTTTTGTGGACAGTTAGAAGTATGCATACAGAACAATGAAGCAAAAGTTAATTTGGAAAATGAAATTAAAATAGAGGATAAAATTTCAGCTATGACTACAAATAAGTTAAAACAAAGTGTAAATGATATTTCAAGTGGTACAGGTTTCTTTTTTTAATGCTTCATTTCCTTCCTATTATTCCAACTGATAACTCAGGTTGTTTGCATGATCTTCTTTTCTCGCCTCTCTGAGAAAAGCCATCTACTGTGGGGGCTTCAGAAAACACACCTGGGATGATGACTTGCTCTCAGATCTGCAACACCAGTCACAATTTGGTCTTATATCTTCTTCCGCCAAAGGGTATTTTCTCTTTTAGTATTGTCTTCATATCAAACACAAAACTCTTAAAACTCCTTAATATTTACCTTATATTTCACATTTAGGATTTCCTTTGCCCACCAAAAACTAACCTATTTCTCTAAAATGTCCTACATGACTGACATCTTAAACTTATTTTTTATTTTTTTCTTCATTATTTCTCATATTCTTTTTTTCTAATGGACCCTGTCACTACTTCCACAGTATTTTTCTCATCAGGGATATCCTCAGTTTTATAGGAATTATCTCATTTATGAATCTCTGTAATAGTTTTCAGGCAGTTTATTCTATGTCAGATTATCAGTGACCTTTGTAATTTCTCTTAACCCTTTGAGTTATATTATCCCTGTCTTCCAGACTGTATGATGACCGCCCTTACTTTGATCAAATTATTTTCAGCTGTTTATCTTCCCCAATCTTATTTATTTACAAATTATTTATTTAATTAATTTTATTGGGAAACATTGGTTAATACGATTATATAATTTTCAGGTGTCCATTATAATTTGACATCTATATATTCTATTGTGTGATTACCACCTAAAGTACAATTTCCTTCAGCTACCATATATTTGATCCCCTTTACCCACTTCACCCCCCCCCACTCTCTGTATTTGACTCCCTTTACCCAATTTACCTCCCCACTCCTCTTCTACCCCATACCCTCTGGTAACCACTAGTCCATTGTTCATGTCCATGAGTCTCTGTTTGTTTGTCCTGTGCATTCGTTGCTTTTAGGTTTATATCCCATGTATAAGTGATACCATGTGATTTTCAACTTGTTCTGTCTGGCTTATTTTGCTTAGCATGATTATTTTAAGGTCCATCCATGTTGTCACAAATGGCAGTATTTCATCTCTTCTTACGGCTGAGTAATAGTCCATTGTATAGATGTACCACAGCTTCTTTTGTCAATCATCTATCATAGGACACTTTGGTTGCTTCCATGTCCTGGTCACTGTGAATAATGCTGCTATGAACATCGGTGTGCAAATAACATTTTGGATATGGGTTTTCAGTCTTTGGAGTAAATACCCAGTAGAGGGATAACTGGATCATATGGTAGATAAATTCTTAGTTTTTTGAGGAAACTCCATACTGTTTGCTATAGCAGCTGTACCAATTTGCAGTCCCACTAGCAGTGTATGTGGGTTCCTTTTTCTCCGTGTCCTCTCTAACATTTTTTATTACTTATCCTGTTGATTATAGCTATTCTAACAGACGTGAGATGGTATCTCATTGTGGTTTTGATTTGCATTTCCCTAATAGCTAGCGATGTTGAGCATCTTTTCAAATATTTGTTGGCCATTTGTAGTTCCTCTAGGGAGAAGTGTCTGTTCAGGTCCTCTGCCCATTATACGATTGGATCGTTTCATTTTTGGTATTATTGAGTCGTATAAATTCTTTGTATATTTTGGATATTAGGCTCTTATTGGAA
>CM053509.1:75351401-75363916 GCA_028627145.1 Eidolon dupreanum
TCTGATCCAGTTATTCTTCAATAGAATGTTATTTAATCTTCATGTATGTGTGGTTCTTTCTGATTTTTTTCTGCAGTTGATCTCTAGTTTCAAAGCATTATGGTCAGAGAATATGCTTAGTATGATTTCAACCTTCTTATATTTGTTGAGGCTATCTCTGTGTCCCCATATGTGATCGATTCTTGAGAATAATCCATGTGCACTAGAAAAGAATGTACAAGCAGCTGTTTTCAGATGGAAGGCTCTGTAAATGTCTGTTATGTCCAGTTGGCCTAATGTGTCATTTAAGGATGTTATTTCCTTATTGATTTTCTGTTTGAGTGATCTGTCCATATCTGACAGTGGGGTATTTAGGTTCCCTACTATGATAGTGTTTCTCCCTTTAGTTCTGTTAGTAATTGTTTTACATATTTTGGGGCTCCCTGATTGGGAGCATAGATATTAATAAGTGTTATGTCTTTTTGGTGCATGATTCCCTTTATGATTATGAAGTGTCTCTCTGTATATTTCTTTACCTTTTTTATTTTGAAGTCTATTTTATCTGATATTAGTACCGCTACTCCTGCTTTTCTCTGAATGACATTTGCTTGAAATATCTTTTTCCACACTTTCACTTTGAGTTTATATTTTTGTTTGGAGCTGAGATGTGTCTCCTGGAGGCAGCATATGGTTGGTTTTGTTTTTTGATTCATTCTGCAGCTCTGTGCCTTTTTATTGGTGAGTTCAATCCATTTATATTTAGGGTGATTATTGAAATATGAGGTCTTCTTATAACCATTTTATCTTTTGCTTTCTGGTAGCTTGGTGTTTCCACTGCTTCCTTATCTTTGTGCTTTTGTTTTCTTGGTTTTGTTTGGCTTTAGTGGATTTCCTCTCTGGTCCTTCTTCTTTTATATTATGTACAACGGTTCTGAATCTTTGGTGTCTGGTTACCATTATGAATATGTAAAGGATAGTTTTATACATATACAGTCGTCCATTTTCTTCTGTGCATACCTTATCTCCATTCCCTTTTGAGAATTTAGATCTTTGAATCCCCCCCTTTTCAGTCATTGTTATCTAAATTTGTTCCTGTGTATGCTGAATGTTCATTACTATCTTGTTATAACAATCCTATTATTTACGCTTATAATGCCTGTTCTTACCTTTTTTATTTTGAAGTCTATTTTGTCTGATATTAGTACCGCTACTCCTGCTTTTCTCTGAATGACATTTTCTTGAAATAACATTTTCCACCCTTCCACTTTGAGTCTATATTTGTCTTTGGAGCTGAGATGTGTCTCCTGGAGGCAGCATATTGTTGGGTTTTGTTTTTTGATCCATTTTGCAACTTTGTGCCTTTGTATTGGTGAGTTCAGTTCATTTACATTTAGGGTGATTATTGAAATATGAGGTCTTATTACAGCCATTTTATCTTCTGCTTTCTGGTAGCTTGGTGTTTCCATTGCTTCCTTGTCCTTGTGTTTCTGTTTTCTTTATTTTGCTTGGCTTTTATGTGTTTTCCTTCTTGTTTTATGTTATATACTTTAGTTCTGAGTGTTTGACATGTGGTTACCGTTATGAATATGTAAAAGATCATTATATATATATATATATATATGTATATATATATATATATATACATATATATATATATATATATATACATACATACAGTTGTCCCTTTTCTTCTGCACTTACCTTATCTCCATTCCCCTTTGAGAATTTGGATCTTAGAATCTTCCCCTTTTCAGTTATTGTTATCTCAATTTGTTCCTGAGGATGTTGAATGTTCATTGCTATCTTGTTATAACAATTCTTTTCTTATTATTTAAGTTTATAACGCCCTGTTCTTAGTAAAGATTGTACTCCTTTGCTTCTATTTGCCTGATAGTCACTTTACTTCTAAATATGTATTTTTTTGTCATTTTTTTTAGGTGAACTGCTGCCTTTCAGTATTTTCTGTAGTCCTGTCCTCATAGTGGAGAATTCCCTCAATTTTCATATGTCTGGAAAAGTCTTAATTTCTCCTTCATACTAAAGGAGAGCTTAGCTGGATACATTATTCTAGACTGGTAGATCCTTTCACTTAATAATTTAAATATTTGATTCTATTCCTTTCTAGCTTGTAATGTTTGCTCTGAGAAGTCTAAGGATAAGCTAATGGGTTGTCATTTATAAGTTACCATTTTTTTCTTCCTGGCTGCCTTGAGAATTTTATCTTTGTTGTTGATTTTTGATAATTTTAATACAATGTGTCTTAGTGAAGGCCTTTTGGGGTTGAGATAATTGGTCTTCTGTTGACTTCTTGAATTCCAAGTTCCAGCTCATTACTTAGATTTGGGAAATTCTCATCCACTATTTGTCTGAAAATGTTTGCTAGTTCCTGTTTCTTTTTCTCACTTTTCATAATGCCCATTATTCTTATGTTTACTCTCCTGATGGTATCAGCTAGTTCTTGTATTTATCTTTCATTATTTTTCATTCTTCAATTTCTCTCTTCTTCCTTCTTATTTATTTCTAGATTTCTGTCTTCGATATCACTGATCCTTCCCTCCAATTGATCGACTCTATTTCCCAAGCTTGCTATTTCATCTTTCAACTCTTGTAGCATGTTCTTCATTTCCTGAAATTTTATTTGATTCTTTTTGAGGGTTACAGTCTCCTTGCTCTGCTCATCTAGTTGTTTTTCAGTTCCTGAAATTGTTGATATGATTCATTCCAGATCTCATTGAGTTTTTTCAGAAGTACCCTCTTGAATTCTCTGTCATTTAAGTTGCATATTTCTATGTCTGTAAGATTATTTTCTGGAGATTTTTTTCTTTCTTTCTGAGATGCCTTGTCACTTTGGTTGTTTATGGTGTTCAATGGACTATTTCTGCACCTGGGCATTAATGGAAGTGTATTCTGCTGTTTTTCCAGAAAGAAGATTTATTATATAAGGTCTCTGTTTAGCCTGTTGCAAAGAAGGCACTTTCCTTTTGGTTTTCAGTAGGTGGCATCTAAGTATCTTGGATCCCTGCTTTACATAAATCTTTAAAAATGCATTTTTATTTTCTGATAGATATTTGATCACGCTTGCTAACATCTGTTTCAGTCTCTGTCAGTGTTAGCAACATTTTTGGTAACATTTTCTCAGATTCCTCTGGGGCTTTGTGGTGTTAGGTCTCAGAGGGTATTGCGGGAGTGGCCCCCTGTGTTGAGAGTTGGAGGCTGGGGCTCAGCCTTGGTTTTGCAATCACAGTCAGTAAAAATCAACTGTTGTTTCTCTGCTGGCTACTTTTCTGCTTTCTGTCCTGGTGACTGGGCCCTGCAGCCAGCTGGCCAGAGGGAGCTCACAACTCTCCCAGGCAGGGTTGTCAGGGAATTCGCAGCATGAACTCGCCACTCCTCCTCCCCTTCCCTTCCTCATGCAGGGAGCTCCAGAGGCTGAGAGAGGTAGCATCATTCTGGACAGTGTTTACTCAGATTCCCCTAGGGCTCCGTGGTGAAGGTATGTGGGGAGGGGCCCTCTGGGTTGGTGGTTGGGAGCTGTGGCCCAGTCTCAGTTTTGCAACCAGGTGGTAAAAATCAGCTGTTGTTTCCCTGTGGTCCCACCCTGCTTCTCTGCTTTCTTCCCTGATGACTAGGATCTGCTGCTGACTGCGTATAAGTTCCAGCACTTCCAGGCAGGCTGATCAGGGAAGTCGCCAAGACTTCACCCCTCCCCCTCCTCCTGCAGGGAGCTCCAAAGGCTGCTAGAAGCAGCTTCTTTATTTGTCTCAGTCCACCACCTGACACCCAAGGTTCTGACCTGTAGTAGCTCTTATGTGCAGATCCCGTGCTCAGACATGCTGATGTGCAGTTTGTGTGTGTGTTTTTTTTGTTGAGATTTAAATGTTCAGCTTATTATTGTTTCAAGGGGAGAGATCTGGGGATATCTCTCACTCTGCTATGTATTTTTGGCACAACTTTTAATGCATTTCGTGTGTGTGTGTGTGTGTGTGTAAGGCCTAATAATGCTAAGGATAACTAACTCCTTACCTTTGCAATGCTTATAAATCTACATTAGTTGAACACTTAAAAATAATTCTGAAATAAATCAAATATAGATGCATAATTCATAAAACTTAACAGTGAACGTAACATTGCACAATTCTGGCTATTGATTTTTTAAATAATATGATCCTCCTTGGCATTTTCTGTTGACTACTGTTGAATAGCTAAGTAGATTATAATCATTTTATATCTTGTCTTTACACTTAGTTACCTCCTCAGTGAATTCATTTTATTGACTTGTAGGTTTTTCAGATCTAGTTTAAGTTCAATGATTTTCTAGCTATTTTGTTTTTAATGAGTTTTTATTCTGCAAGATATTCTGGCAGGCTTTTTGTTAACTGTTTTTGGAATTTTATGAGCATGCTGTTATGATCAAGGAAATAGTTATGTTAGGTAAGATTACTAATAAAATGTTACATTTGGAGAAAAATACCCATATGCAAACACAGTAGCAGCTACATGCATGGCTTTCAGGATGGGTCGTGTGAAAAGCTTTCAGCTGGGCATGGTGGCAAGGTTGGCTGTGGAGGCTGAACAAAACCCACTGCTCTGAGGCTGCTGTTTTTGTTTTCTTACTTGTTCCCAGTGCACTACTGTACTGCTGGTATTATTGTTCCATGGTTTATTTTTATGTACAAATTGTATCTTAGAATATATAGCAAAGTGCAGGGCATACTCTTCATCAATTTGCTAATATACTTGTCTCTTGGCTTTATAAGGTGAAGATAAATTTAACTGTATTCATGACCCCTAGAATGGGGTTATATATTTTCCTCCCCCATATGTATTTTCTTGTAATAAACACTTTTATCCCAAGTGGAACATGCTATTTTCCTTCTCTCATGAATAAACTTTGTAATGTTTTGAGAAAATATTGTGGAACTTTCTAAAGATTTTTATGGTTTTTAAAAGAAAATTAAATAGCTTTATTCTTACTACATGTTGAGTATTGTCCCCTGGGGAATTCAGAGATATGAAAAAATACTGCAGCTATGCTAAAACTATACCCTTAAAAGCAATTAAAGATTAGGTGGTACTTATGGTGACAAAGATGATGTGGATGATCAGAATAATAACCATAATTCATTGAGTACTTATTAGATTTCATTCATTTTTTAAAGTACTTCATATGCATTATCACATTTCATTGTAACAGCAATCTAAGAGATAACTAGAATTATCATTTCCACTTGGCGAATGATGAAACTGAGACTTGCGAAGATTAAGTGACTCTGTCAGGGCTGCACATCCAGTGTGGGTCTGCTTTGAAGGCAAAGTAGAGAAAAAAAGTCTCTGCAACCATTTCCCAAACACAGGAACATGGATTTGAGAGAAGCAGCTTTGACTTGGAAATGATGCTGATAAGCAGAGCCCCCAGGTTGCACATCATTCCGAAGGGTGAAGGCAACATGTATGAAAGTGTAAGTTTTGACAATAGAACGAACTCTCCAGAGGGTATAAAAAAAGTTCTGAGAGAAAGATCAATGGGAAGTTGAGTCAAGGGGATGGGGAGAGAGCCTAGAGTATTTCGTGGATGTGCATATTTGAGGGGGTTGCTTGTGTGATGAGTAAGAGTATCAGGAGTCTGAAGCAAGCCATGTTTACCCCGTCATGAGTTTTCCAAGAGAAACGTATAGTGAAAATCAGTAGGGAGAACTCAAAACTTTCCATGCTTAACCCCAGCCTAATGTGTGCTGTTGAGTCACAAATTCTAAAGGAGTGGTCAGAAGCCTGATTTTTATTGCCCATGCTTGCGGGAGGAGGCCCTAGTAATCGAAATCCAAGCTCTAGAAGCAGAGGACTATGACTCGAGTCTTGTCCTCATTGCAGCATGTCTCTGTGTAGTGGTGTGTTCTCCTGAGGTTGCATGGTCCCTGTGTATTGAAGTTGTACATTCTAGGGGTATAGAGTTATCTTCTGTGTAAGATGAATCAGTGAAAGCAAGAGAAAGTAAAATCTCACCATTTGAGTAAGGGAAGAGGGGTGTGGTTGAGAAAGAAAAGAGCAATAATTTTGATTTGCCACCCTAGTGTCAGCAACTATACATACATAATTTATTTTAATTGGGAACAATGTGTTGATTTGATAATATTATTTCCATTTTGTAGCTAAGAATAAAACTTGGGGCTTGGATAGATTTAAAAATAATAGCCCAAGGTCGTATAAGTAGTAGGTAGATCTGGGATTAAAATCCAGTTTATCTGACATAAATATTTTAGTTTTTACATAACAGTACATTGCAAGACATTTTTAATAGTAGGCAGTCGAGAATCTGAGTCTGTTACTATAAAATATAAACATATATTCACTTCTGAATCTTGTCTATTGGTCCAGACTTTTTTGCCAAGACAACCAACATCTGTGACCTATGATGTCTTTCTTTTCCCTAAAGTTTGACTCAGTATTTTATGAAATCAGGGGTTCTACATTTAAAAGCAGCTTTCATTCAAGGTTTTTCATTATCATCAGTAATAGGTAGATGATGGGAGGAGGCTTCAAGAGTGGGATCGAAATGGAATTTAGTTACTTTGGAGGAAGATCTTGACTTTACACAGAGACAGAAAACATCTGCTCTCATCTGCTCTGATTTCAGCATTCCTCAGTCCTACTCACCCAAGCCATTGACACAGCCTGACTGAGCTAAGGCCAGGCCCCTTAAACTAGAAGTAATAAACAAGGTAGATGAAGAAAAGGAAGAAAGTGGGTCTTAAATACTATCCCAGAATACCAAGAGGACATTCAAAGCTTATAATCACTGCTGCACTGCTGTAATAATTTCTACATGAATCTAGCATAGCACTTTCCACACCACATTATTAATCTGTTTCATCCTCAGCACACAACAAGTACCCATAGCTGGGGAGCACTATTTTCGCCCCTGCACATTCCTATTATTTTTATAGGTATTTAATAAGTCTGTTGAAATGAACAATCAGCTCAAAGGGTGAGTATATCGTTAGGGAAATTAGAAGGGCCTACTTAAAGGCTTTTAATTTGCAGGCACTTTACTCTGATAAGAGATGATAAGTTCCTAACTAGAGATATTGAAATTTGGGCAAGAAAAGTTGTAGGTAGGCAAAGCATGTTGTAGATGACATTGTAAGTTTCCTTTCTCAAACCAGAGTGCTGATTCTGGAGTCTAGGTACTTGTCCCACCTCTGTCACTCTCTGTAAATTTTCATAAAACCCTCAGCCTGTCTCTTTAGTTCTTTGTTTACTACATAACCAGGGAACACTTAATAATCTATAAAATCATTTATATTTTGAGAATTCTTTGACTTTTATGAAGTACCATATGAAAAATAGATGTATTTCTTGAAATAAGTAAGTCTAGTCTCAATAGGAAGAAGTATAGAAAACCAAACCTAAAAGCTTAAATCATGATGAACAAATTGGAAACAATAGGGACATTGGAACTCTGTTTACTTTAATTTTAATGTCTGGAAATATTTTTTAAAATTGCACTTCAATGGTAGCACCTTACTTTGAAATGTTATTGAAAATCTACATACCATATAATCACTTATGCCTGCTACATTCTAATGAAAATAAAGTGATGTATCTTTTGAAACATTCATCCCTAAATGAAAATCCTTAGCTATAAACCAATCATTCAGTTGTATAATAAGACATCTGCCTTTCTGTGTCCCAGTAGACAGGGAACTGGAGAGGAACAGAATATAGAGGGGAGGGGAAATGGGAAATGAATGGCATATCTTTCAGTATGATTTTTATTTTTCATCACTACTTCTGCCTGAAATAGCTTCTTTTACTCTGGTCCTGAGCTGAACTATAGCTTAGACTCTAGATTTACACCACCTGGCTCTGAATCCTGACTTGCCACTTAATTTCAAGAGTAATCTTGAAAGTTACTTACCTGTGTGTCAGTTCCTTTGGCATAAAATGGGCACAATAATACACCTATCTCATAGGGTTGTTGTGAGGATTCAATGAGAAGAATACATGTAAGGTACTTAGGAGAGTACTTGGCACATAGTAGGCATTTAATAAAAGTTAGCTGTCATTGTTGTTAACTTGTATTCTAGGCTGAAATTAGTGTAGTAGGGCCGGAGCTACCCATCTGCTGCTCAGATATGTTTTTAGAAATTAAATGGCTCAGAGTTATCTTTAATCTCATGCCAAATGGAAACCTCTGCAAGTGTCTGCCAATTCCACTCCAAACTTTTCATCTCCACTGTTCACGTGCTTAGTTCAAACCTTCATGATCACTTGTGCTATGGTATTTGTCTCTTAATTGAACCCAAAAGTCCTTATTTCTCTAATTCATCTCCCACATTGATGTCAGATCTATCTTTTTAGTTGCAAAACTGACACCTGCTAGAAATATGCTCTAGCACATAGTAAGTGTTCAACAAAAATAATTTTTTTCTTCTTATTTCCTTCCTGGTGATGATACAAGCTACTTAAAGATAAGCAAGCTCTCCAACATCGGTGACATTTAGGTAGTTACTGAATTAAATGTGTCAGGGATTCTACAGCAGGGGTTTTCATACTGTTTTAGAGACTTAACTGGAATGACTAAGTTGTTTTCCAGGTCTGGGGATTCAATAATTATATGACATAGACATTGGCTGAGTCTAAGAGAGTTGTTTACCATTTTGAAAGAGTCATAAGAAAAATATTTGTTAGTTTCCATTTTAGATTTTACATTATCTACATGTGATAGGAAATATCATTTGAGAAAAGTAAAACAAATATATTGTGGCACTGACCACACATTGAATTATTACTGTGATAATCAAATTGCTGCCTTGCTTGTATCTACAATTGTATAGTGCCTTTGATATGCATACTTCATTGTATAATTAAAGGATTTTTGCTATATTTTTCAGCCTAGGATTGCCATTAGACCCCTCTCTACACCAGATAGGCTGAGTTACTCCCTGAGGATAAGGTCCTCACAAGTTGCTGAGGCTTGTCTCTCACACCAGAAACTAGAAAAGCATGGGAGCGCATGCTTGTGCATTAAAATTAGAATCTATCTTGGACTGTGGAGGTATCACAGTGATTCAGAAATTAGAAAAGCATGGGAGGGCATGCTTGGGTATTAAAATTAGAATCTATCTTGGACCATGGGGGTATCACATAACACATCCTGGGATCAGGGAAGGGAGAAATATAGCATGGGATTTGTGGCTCTAAACCAGCCCTTTGGTCATTCTCTTTTCTCTGGGTCAAGAGTGTGGAATAGCCCAGATTTTAAAAGCAGGAATTCAACCTCTACAACAGCTTACATTTTTCTAAACTGAACTATTTTATTTCTTTGACTTTTGTTTATTTCTCACTTTCTTCTAAACATCTGTGAGGGTTTGAATTTTGCTTCTCTCTCCAAATTCCTATATTAAAGCCCTAACTCTAGTACTTAGAGTGTGGCTATATTTGGAGATAGAACCTTTAAAAAGATGACAGAGCAAAACAAGGCCATTAGAATGGGACCTAATTAATCTGACTGGTGTCCTTATAAGAAGAGAAAATTTGGATGCACAAAGGGACACCAGGAACTCAGAGATGTGTGTGTACAGAAGAAAAGACTATGTGAGGACACAGAATGAAGATGTTTATCTGCAAGCCAAGGAAAGAGACCTCAGAAGAAACTCAACCTGCTGACACCTCGATCTTGCACTTCCCACCTCTGGAACTGTGAGAAATTAATTTCTTTTGTTTAAACACACCAGTCTGTGATACTCTGTTATGGCAGCCCTAGCAACTAATGTCACATCTAACTTAGAAGCATCAACTGGGTTCATCAGCGCTGAAGGGAACCCACAGAAAGGGTAAGTCACCCCATCTCAGGAAAGTCTTCACTGTGGGAATGGGACAACCCAGGGCACAGTAATCAGTGAGTAAGAATACCAAGGGGCAGGTAAAATGTGTGACCTCTTTATCTTGTTGCTTTTTCTTGCTGAACATGGGACTTCTTTTTTTTTTAAGAGGTAATTCCTCTCTAATTACCAATTATAAACTAGCTGTAAAAGAAAGGAAAAGTGGAGGATTAAAATGAATTGTATTGATCAAATCATTCTTCCTGTGTGTAGTTTTAAATATAGTTGTTTAAAATCTATGTGTAATTTTTAATAGAAAGCAAAACTGATTTTGAATTTTGGGAAAATGGTTTCCTACCAACTGCTAAAATTCAGAAAAATAAGCTTTCTCTTTAGCAGATATTTTAAGAAACCAGGACCTGAAACAAAGCAATGGTTCTGACAGTGGAGACCAACACAGATGACCCTATAATCTAGAGACCTATATCCCCTGGCTGAAATTATACTAAGTATTAATAGCCTGAGAATTGGAGGGGAGTTTTAAAAAAGGAACCATGTTTTTAGTTTCTACTCAGAAAAGTATTATATGAGATGACTCTATACAACTTACAGTTAATAGAAGATAGTTTTAACTCTTTTTTTTTTTTGTATTTTCTATACTTTCATTTTTGGATTCTCTGTATTCAAATATTCTTCTCGACCCTCTGAATTATTAAATTCCTGAATTATTATTATAGACTGGATTATTAAATGCTAAAACAATTTAAAACATCTGTGTTTTTATACAAACCTCGATTTTCAAAGTTTCCGATAGTTTGGTTTATTTACTTATTTTTTTTTTGCTTGTACCAATCAAAAGAAATACATAATGAAGAAAAATCACATATCGTTTGTGATGTATTACTTCCCTCTTCTTTGAATCAGGAAAAGGACCACAAAGTTCCTATAGGTAAATATTTTTCCATGCTTTAAGGAAAAATTCTGTTATTGGTTTAATCAGGCTAAATATTGGTAGTTAATGTTGGCATTTGTATCCTAACTGCCTTTCCTATTGTATTAATTTTCTGTGGTAACAAATTACCACAACCTTAGTGACTTAAAATAATGCGAATTTATTTTCTTACAGTTCTGAAGGTCAGAAATCTGAAATTGGTATTACTGGGTAAAAATGAAGGTATCTACCACTCTGAGTTCCTTCTAGGGGCTCTAGGAAAGAATTTATTTCCTTGTCTTTTCCAGCTTCCAGAGGCTACTTACATTTATTGGCTTGTGGTTTTTCCCTGCATCTTTAAAGCCAGCAGTGTAGCATTTTCAAATCTTTCTTTCTCGCTGACCTCTTCTTCTGTCATCACATTCTCTGACCAATTCTCTTAGATTCCTCTTGTAAGGACCATTGTGATTATACTGGGCCCAATGGATAATGTAGGATAAACTTTCATCTCAAGATCTTTTACTTAATCACATAAGCAAAGTCTCTTTACCATTTAATGTAACATGTTTACAGGTCTGGGTAAAGGACATGGACATCTTTGGGGGGACCATTATTCTGCCTACCATACCTATATCATCTGAAGCCCTTCTCTCAAGACCCATAAAGAGTGAGTTGAATGAATATCTCTGGAATTTAATGTCAAGGTTATGGACTTTGTGTATGTAATTGTGGTTAGATTTAATAGGTGTCTCTAATTTAGTGAAGAACTGCTGTTGTGACAGCTGAGCCAGATGGGTGAGAGTTGTCAGAGGAAATACAGGTCTACAACCCATTATCTGAAACTCTTAGGACAAGCTGTGTTTCAGTGTTTTTGAATGGTAATGTGGTATATAACTGTGGTTACATAATGTTCCCAGTGGGGTCTGTAACTAGATTAATTACTATTTCTGCAGTGTAACATGAATATTCATACTAAGTGAGATAAAGACCATATATAGCCTTATATCAGTTTATGTCAGAGTTTTGCCATGTATTGAGTTGCAAAAAATGTTCAGTTTCTGGAGCATTTTTGATTTTGGAATTGTGCACAGTATAGAGAAGACCAAAAGCCAGAAACACGTGCACGCACACGCACACATACACACACGTACACACATACGTGCAAAAGACTTTAATGTCATTGGCTGTCAAGTGAGGATTCAGTTGAAAATCATACATGGAAATGAACCAGAAAAAAGCTGGGTCAAATATTATCAAAAGTTAAGCAGGTCTTCTATGATAGATTAAACTTCTTTTACCTCTTAAACAAAAGAAGCTGTTCTTATATAGATAAACAAAGATATGATTAAACTATTAGAACTTTTCCTTAAAGCAGCTCTCTCTTAGTTTTGCCAACATCTATCTGTTATGGACTTTGTCCTGGAAAGAGACTTTTTCTAGACAGTGGACACCAGCTCTTCCATATATTACTGGAGCTCTGGGGAGGGATAAGGGAGATCCATCAATATGTTTTAGGGAGGCTCTGAACAAGTCTCATTGTAGGGAAAACACAATAGGGTCCCTGATGATGTTACCATGAGTAAAAAATAAAAAGATTGGACCTAGTCTTGACTTGGCTAGTGAGCTAGTCCTGACTCCAAGTCCAGAATTAGGATGAGGTGAGTCTTAGGATGAGTAGTCGTAAGTGTGTGGGGTGATGGATGCTCAAAACCTAGTCTGACACAGACTCCTAAGTGTTGCCTTGAACCTAGGAAGTAGCTGAATGTGTGAATTGAAAAAATTGG
>CM053509.1:75364016-75418962 GCA_028627145.1 Eidolon dupreanum
TCCAAAAACAAGGAGGCCAGGAAATGCAATCCCACCATGTACTCAGAAGGCAGCAGAAGTAGAAATATTTGGCAAACTATGCTGATGACTGTAACTTTCTTCTCTAAAGAACTGATATGTATTGAAATGTTCTATCAGCAAGAATAGAAGATATGGGCTCAATCTCTAGTTCCCAGAGATTTCAGAGGTAGTTTTACCAGCAAGAGTGGTGCCATCTCTCCACAAGCCCTGTGTCTCTTGGAGGAAGATCAACTCCTGCTGTTCTCCCTGCTTTGCCCCGCAGTGGTTCAGTTTCATGGTCCCATTTCCTCACCAAGCCAGCAGTCTGGAAATGAACTGATTCTGACCGCCGCCCCAGGGCAACTTCACACGGGGTACCATAATCTAGAAATCAAGAGTTTTTACCCCGAGGGTCAAATTTTTGAATGAGAGTTCTTTCTGTTGAGGAGGGGAAGTAGAACATGATTGTCCTCACTCCTAGAGTCAAGTGCTTTGTCAAGCAATCACACACTTCAGATGTGATCCAAAACACAAGCTTCCGCATTTCCCTACAATGCATGCGTTGCACCAGACTGTTTCCTTCCCCATGGCATGCCCATCTCTTCCTTCCCTTCCTACCTCCACATACACTTGCACACTCTACTAAGTTTATAGTATTTGGGGAATCCCTGAATGTATAAAATGCCGAAGGAGTTGAGGCCAATAGTTACATGGGTGCTGGAGCCTTGCACCCAGGGATGTGAATGAGGCCCCCTTTTTGCACTTCAAACTATAAAATTACAAAATCAGCAGTTCAAAAAAACCTCCCCTCTTCTCAATTACAAATAAGCATTCTCATTTGCGTGATTCTCTTGAGCGATATTAGAATTGCCCTTTTAACTGCTGAATAGCGATGCCATGGAATTGGCTTATAACAAGCAATATGTAAAGGATTGTTGCTTGCAAATGTATTAACTCAAAACAGTCTATTGCACATGCAAGGGAATATTGTATTTATGAGCTGTGCAGTGTTCCAAGTTTATTTAACAGTAAGAATCTATGTGGTTGGAGTCAAATGTTAAGTGGTTAAATAAAGTATGCATTACTGACTCACCATATCCAATTGGTATTGATTAATGCACTGCCACTGAATATTTTCCTGTTACAGATGTTCATAAAATATCTTCTTTTCTGTTATCACTGGTCTTGTATTATCATCTGCAGGTGAGAAATTTTTCTCTTTCCACAGTGCAATTGTGTAAAGTGCTTCATCTCACTCTGGTAAGACAAATGAGGACTTTTTAAAGATGATTGCTGTAAATGCCACAATATACTATCTGCTGCTTCCATGATTTTGCCATTAAGTAGGATGAATAAATAACTTATTTTTCAGTCACTCATTCCTCTTGTAACGAATTATCTGGCATGCCACATTTTCAATTTACTGAATTTTATTCTACAAGTATATTTGTGTTCCAGTAATTATTTAATATCAGAACAGGAATACTAATGGCTCAGGTTGTCTGGAGACTGAGAGTTGAGTTCCAGGTCTGTTACTAACTATTTGTAATATTTGGTGTCAATGAGCCTCTGTGAGTCCTGTTTTCATCTATAAAATCAATATCTTAAATAATTGAAGGTTCGCTTTAGTTTGAAAATGATCTGATTTGGTATATTTATATTTATCATCAATTAAAGATTCTAGGAGATTAGCAGTTACTGTAATTACTTGGAATCGACTTTAAGTCATTTAAAATTTTTATTTTCTGTCAATGTAATTGAGATTAATATTTCATTTATATAATTTATATACATTTTATGATTATAGATTATAAAATGAAATGTTACATATTTCATGTATAAACATATACTTTTTGCTTCTCTATTATCTATACTGATATATAAAAATATAAGTCTTAACTTATTAGTAAAAAGGACAAACTGAAGAGAGGTATAATTATTCATTATAGCAAAAATTTTAATTTAAACATATTTCTCAAAGGGTCATACTAAAATTAACTTTAGACCATAATGAAGAATAAAAGGCATTTATGTGAGCCAAAGGAGCTGCAGCCCTGAAGATACAGATTCAGGTGGCAATTTAATTGTGTTTAAGCAAGACAAAGGGGAGGCCATCTTTTATAGAGAAAATTCCTGTCCAAGTTCTCAATTTTATGCAAATGAGCTTTCCAAATTGTGCAATTCTCATTGCAGGTCTCAGTACATTGGTAGAAGTACGAAATGAGGGTTTCCCTGCAATGGTTGACTTGGATGGCATAAACAGCAAGGAATAGTTTGGGAGGCCAAGAGTTCAGTCTGAGAAGTCTGTCAGTAAAAAGCTAGCTGCTAGGCTCTAATTATTCATAAAATCTGGCCCTTGTTTGACCATGGGGAGTTCATCTCAGCAGGTAAATTCCTTCCTAGGGTGCTCATCAAATAAATCTTTCATCTTGGGGTCCACAAGGTACTGAATTGTTTGCCCACAAATCATTGGCTCTTTAAGGTAAAAGCTTAGAGGGAGAAGGAGCCCCTAAGAAAATTTGACTTTGAGGTGTTGGGAGTCATTCCTCAATAAAGTCTCACCAGATTTGAAGGAAAAGGTGAAGAATTATAGCTTCTTCTTCAATTACTTAAAGGATTATTTTGTACAAGTAAGTTTATTCTGTGTGGCTCTGGAGGAGAGAAAGGGGCCAGTTGCTTTTGACAATATTTATTTGTCCCTTTTTCCAATAAATATCGAGTGGTGTCTCTGTGCAAAGTGCTTTGGTTGCAAGACAACACCCTATTTTCAAGGGTGCTAACTGTACCAGAAAGTTAGGGAAAGGCGATTCTTGTTACGATATGAAAAATAACAATTTTTGCATGCTGATATGGCAACAAGTTTCCCATTACTGGCAATAATTTAGAAGAGAATGGATACCAATTTGTTAAGGGTGTTATAAGAAAGAATTCTTGTCTTATGAAAGAAAGACTAAGTTAATCTTTAAGTCATCTGATCTGACTCTGTGAAGCTCCTAGGGGAGTACAGGTGGCTTAATTTGATTTGATTTACAATTCAAAGAATACCTTCTCACTGAATACTTCAGGTACATTTTTTTTTTGAAAAGGTGAGGTAAATTAACACACCTCCTTTTTGCTATATATTAACTCTAAAAGAAAACCATGATTGGCCTATGAGAAAAGGTAAAAGCAATCCCAGTTGTGGAAACACCACTGGTCTATTTGTCCTGTAGTAAGATGTTTTCTGATTACAGTACCAATTAAGAATCTGAGAGTAATGAGAATAAAAGCAACAACATGGGGGGGGGTTCTAAGTAGATTAATTTTTTTTTTATGTTTTAACAAAAAATCCAAGCATCCTATGTGTGTTCTACGTTACTTGTTTGAAACATTGGGAAAGAAGCATACTCTTAGAGGATGCATACTTGGTACATTTTTCCACTAATAGCATGAAAATATTTAGTTGTCTTGATACTTAATACTTACATTAATTATGGCTATTATAAAATTCTGCTCAAATATAGTACTAATACAAAAACTTCATTTATTTTTTCTGATCCTCATCTGAACCTCACCCACTGTGTAATAATACTCGCTCCATTATATTGTCATAAGGAGTAAATTACATGATAATTTATTAGTGTATGCTTTTAGACAAAAGTGATTTTTTTTACTTTAATTAGTAATTAAAAAAATTTTTGTAAATAGTATTTTAATGTTACATTAACCCAAGAAGCCAATTTAAGCCTACCATTTATAAAAATTCTTTGAAACTCATTTACTTGGATGTTTAGAGTTTAATTATGCCTTTTTTGATTATAGCTTCCCACCAGACACAAATTTTCCAGACACAAATCCACTCATACATTTATGGCACTTCTGTAACCACAAAAACAGCTGCTGATGGGTCCTGTCCTATTTAGCAAGATATTGAGTTGCTTTTCAGAGATAACAGACCAAAGCTGCAAGTTATGGATCTGTAGCATGTGCAGAGGAGAGAACTTTGACCTCCAGCTGCACCCAGAAACAAAGCCTTATTTATGCTCCCCACCCCTCACACTCACTGAACCAATGGACTAGAACATAACTGGAACTTGAACACAAACCCTTTCAGAACCAAAGAATCTGTTGTCCAGGAAGATCCAGTGCTGACACCCCTTACTATAAATGGTCAAGTTCGAAGGTCCTCCAAATAAAACTTGCCCTACCAGCACTTCTGCATATGTATTCTCCCTAACCCCTTAAAAACCCTTAGTCTAGTACATGAGCAAGGTGGATTTGAGCCACTATTAAGTCTTACATCTTCTCAGCTGACGCCTTCTCGATTAATATACATTTTCATACTCTAAACTCTGATGTTTTTAGTTTTTGGCCTTTTGAAGCTTCAGTTATATAAACTTGGGTTTGATGACACTTCCATAAAAAGAGGCTTTTTATTATCGCTGAGAAATAAATAATGTATATGTCTAGGAGAACAATGGAGAAATGTTTCATTTTCATCAGTAACTGATAACAGAATGTGAAGTAGGGAAGGGTAGTGGGGAAGAGCTTAGATTCTGGTGTAAAGCAGACAGGTTTGGATCTAAACTTTGTCATTTCATTTATAAATGATGATAAGTATGTTACTTAATTTTTGAGTCTATTTCTTCATTCGTCAAATGGCAAAATAAAAAAAATTAAAATTAAGTTCATTGAGGCAACATTGGTTAATAAAATTATATAATTTTCAGGTGTACCTTTAATTTGACATGTATATATTCTATTGTGTGTTTACCACCCAAAGTCCAGTTTCCTACAGCTACCATATATTTGATCCCCTTTACCCACTTCAACCTCCCCCTACCCCTATATATTTGACCCTCTTTAAGCATCTACCTACTCCCTTCTTCCCCACTCCCTACTCTCTGGTAACCACTAGTCTATAGTCCATGTCCATGATTCTCTGTTTGTTTGTCCTGTTCATTTGTTGCTTTTAGGTTTATATCCCATATATAGGTGATATCATGTGATTTTCAACCTTTTCTGTTTGGCTTATTTCGCTTAGCATGATTATCTCGAGGTGCATCCATGTTGTTACAAATGGCAATATTTCATCTCTTCTTATAGCTGAGTAATATTTCATTGTATATATGTACCACAGCTTCTTTAGCTAATCATCTATCGGACGACATTTCGGTTGTTTCCATGTCTTGACCACTGTGAATAGTGCTGCTATGAATATCGGTGTGCAAACATCTTTTCGGAGATGGGTTTACAAGTTTTTGGGGTAAATACCTAGTAAAGGGATTACTGGATCATACGGTAGGTCAATTCCTAGTTTTTTGAGGAAACTCCATAGTGTTTTCCATAGTGACTATACCAATTTGCCATCCCACCAGCAGTGTGAGGATTCCTTTTTCTCCGTATCCTCTCCAACATTTGTTATTATTTGTCCTGTTAATGATAGTTATTCTAACAGGTGTGAGATGGTATCTCATTGTGGTTTTGATTTGCATTTCCCTAATAGCTAGCGATGTTGAGCATCTTTTCAAATATTTGTTGGCCATTTGTAGTTCCTCTAGGGAGAAGTGTCTATTCAGGTCCTCTGCCCATTTTACAATTGGATCATTTGTTTTCTTGTTGTTATAGAGCAGTGGTATGAGTTTTTTTTATGTTTTAGATCTTAGGCCCTTATCGGAGATGTTGCTTACAAATATATTTTCCCGTTCAGATGATTGTCTCTTTACCTTGTTGGTGATTTCTTTTGCTGAGCAGAAGCTTTTCAGTTTCATGTAGTCCCATTAATTTATTTTAGCTTTTACTTGCCTTGCCTTTGAGGTCAAATTCATAAAATCCTCTTTAAGTCCAAGGTCCTTGACTTTTGTTCTTATGTTTTCTTCTAAGCACTTTATTATTTCGGGTCTTATATTCAAGTCCTTAATCCATTTTGAGTTGATTTTGGTGTGTGGTGATAGACAACAGTCTAGTTTCATTCTTTTGCAGGTGGCTTTCCAGTTTTCCCGGCACCATTTATTGAGGAGGCTTTCCTTTCTCCATGGTATGTTTTGGCTTTTTTGTCGAAAATTATTTGCCCATATAAATATGGGTTTCCTTCTGGATTCTTGATCCTGTTCCATGTGTCTGTTTCTGACGTACTATGCCATTTGATTACTTTTGCTTTGTAGTATAATTTGAAGTAGGGCAGAGTGATACCTCCAGCCTCATTCTTTTTTCTCAGGATGGCTTTGGCAATTCGGGGTCCTTTGTGCTTCAATACAGATTTGATGATTTTTTGTTTTATTTCTTTAAAAAGCGCCGATGGGATTTTGATGGGATTGCATTAAATCTGTATAATGCTTTAGGTATTAAACAATTTTTTTAAAGTTTTCTGTAGGAATCAAGTAAGATAATGATTCTGACTTGCTTAACATACGCTATCATTGCAAATAATAGTAAAACATGTTCCACAGCCACAACTGTAAATCTTATATGGTAGCATTGAATCTAAGCTCCATTGAATTTAGAGGTACAAGAAATATAATTTTATTTTTCTAAAAAACACTGAAATCTAACTATAAACCACTTTCCACTATGGTAGAACTCCCAGCCCTGAGTTTTCACTTCTTGCTCACTAGATTCTAATGGGCAACAACAATGTCAAGACTGTGGGAAGAAATTTCTTGATCACACACTCCCATACCTACCCAGTTATCATCATTCTGCTTACTCTGGCGCTTTGAGTTCAATCATTATGTCTGCAACTTTCCTACAGATCCTAGGACACAAGATGCCATAAATATGTCAATAATTTCATCTGCTTATGGTTCATATAGCTGTTCCCTCTCTTGGATCTGGCCTTGAAGCACCCTTTGGCTGTCTCAGGAAAAGTCTCCTTTTGTGGACTCACAGCCTTCTCTGTCTTTGTCTCCTTTCCTCCTCCTTTCTCTCATGAGTGCTAAGGATGTTTCTTCTTCAAGTCAGGTAAGGTTGGAAGTGTCTCTGCTATTTTTGTTTTATAGAAAAGAAATATACTTCTGCATTTGGGATATATCTGTATTCTAAATTCTTGACACATCTAAATTTCCTAACTGTTTAATGTTTTTGGAAAATATAGAAAAATTGTCAAGCCATTTTTCATTTCTCCATACTTCAACTCAAGAGTGAGGAAATGTAGGGAATATATATATATATATATACTGGGGGAAATAACATTAGTTATCAAAAATTTTACTGTACACTTGCAAACTTGATATTTATTGGCATTAATATGCATGTTGTTTAGAATTTCATCTTGCTACATACTCAGCAAATTCCAAGTCCTTCATTAGGACTCTGATAGTTGCTCTTGGAAGAAGTGTAAAAGCATATGGTCTTGCTACTAAATAACTTACAGACTTTGGGGGGGGGCAATAAAATGTATTCACAGGAAAAATTTTTACATGGAGAGCTATGAATTAAAGTTGTAAATTATAAATTGAACAAAATGTGCTGTCCCAGGATTTTCCTAGTGGGAGGAGGGGAGTGATCAATATAATTCGACAAAAATTCCCTGGAGATTCTGTTTTGATATTCTTCATTTTAGAATTAGTACGTAAAAAGCTAAATTGGAATTCACCAAGTACTAGAAGATGATTGACAGTCTGTAAAAATAAGGACTATTTGCAGACTTCATTGATAGCTTCAAGCAAAATGATAAGAAAGTAATTTAGCTAGAGTCACCTGGCAGTAGGGCTTACTCAGGATCTAAGGGAAGAAGAAGATACTGGGCTGATAGGGAGGAACAAATTGCAGACAATTATATACGTGAGGCGATGAAGGGTGGACTTGGGGAATGGGTGGCGACCAAGACTAAAGAGAAGAAACCTACTGAGTAATCATCAAAGCCAACGATTTTATAGATCTTATTGTGTGGTAGATGCTGTTCTGAGCACTTCTCTCATATTCACTCATCCTCACAACTCTCTGAAGTACATACTCTGAGACACATAGTAAGTCACTCAAGTTACATGGGTAAAAGCAGTGGAGATAAAATTTGAACATGAGTATTGTAAGTAGATAGCTTATGATTTTATCAATTACTTCTCAAGCAATTTCAGGGTAAATAAAAAGAACCCAGAAGAGATAAAATCTGAGTGGTAAAGAAGAAGTCAAGGCTGTCTCCCTGCTTTTCATCCTTTGTGATTAAAAGAGCTGTTGCAATAATGATACAGAAAGTGAAATGGAAGGAAGAGCATTTCATTATTATCTTATAGATTATGCAAAGGCATATATATATTTGTTGTTTTGTATAATTTAATTTGCATATAGATTTAATAAAGACCCATTTGTTTAGAGATTTCTTTCTCTGACATTTTTTCCCAGAGGTCTCCTGAAATATATAGTTCATAGTGTCTTAGAAAGAGAAGTTTTCCTATAATTTGGGGGAGGGAAGTTAATCTCAGAAAATGAAATATAAGTTTCATGTCTTCGTATCTTTGTGTTTATATGTAGCACTTAATTTGTCATACTCATGATTTTTGACTCCTCTAATCATTTTGTCGATGGAGTATTAATTTGAAATGAATCATCTTCAGAAAGTGTTTTCAAGAATTGTTAAGGGGGTACTCCAACCCTGTGTTTCAAGTTTGTGAGTTTGAAGGTGAATGTTTTTTGGCTCTATCCTTTGATTCTTTTTTGTTCCTGCCGTTTTGCTGAACTTCAGATGACTGACGATGGTATTTAGAATTTCCTATAATGGCACTCTAATAATAGCAGAGTTTTAAATTAGTTTAATGAAAAAGATTCATTGAGTGCCTGAAATTGGTTATTTTGATACGTAGGATAATAGGTGCATGTTCAGTGATATCCACTTACGGCAGAATTTCCTTTGCTAAAATGACCTATTTTCGCTACTCTCCTGAAATCGATACCACTTTGAAATGTCATTAGATGGCAACAGACCATTTTTAAAAAGTACATTATTCAGTGCACATTTAATTGCCTTATAGTGATACAAAAATACACAGTGGTTCATTAGTATTGACAAAAGAACTGCTATGCAATTCTCCAGGAGATTTTCAGATCACAATTAGAAGTGCTTTAATATATATGAATGTTTGAACTGGGTGCAAAGATGCTTTTGATACTTTAATCTTTCACAGGACTGGGTTAATAGATTTAAAAAGAATTTTTTAAAAATTTAAGCTCTAAATCAGCAATTTTGGTGAAAATGTTGTGAGAGTAAGCATGATGAAGGCAGAGGCAATGTTTGTCTTGTGCATTTCTGGTTTTTTTAGAGCTTAGTTCCTATGACTAGCAGAGTTGAATGTTCAATGAATGTTAAATGAGTGAGGGAAAGACACACTGCAAGTGAATTTGGAGAATACTTATGAATTAAACAAGGGGTTATAAATGAGCCAAGGGCAGACAACAAGCTCTTATAAACAATGGAATCTCGTTTATTATATCTGGCCTCTAAATCATGAATTCTCCTAATATAGCTTTCAGGATATGCTACAGTCAGGTTTAAGAGATCATAATTTTTGCCACGTGGTGGCATCATTGTAGTTATGATGGAGTTTTTAACTAGAAGCTGAAGGAATTTGTTTTTGACATGTTCCATTAAATGCTCATCTTTGATGAAATGTACATTAGGCATTATGCAATTGGCCGTAAAGGTATGATAAAATGTTAAATGTGTATTCTTTTCTGTGAAAATTTAAGACTACCTTTAAATTTGAGTAATTTCTGCATGTGTAATGATTACTCCTTTCTCTGCAACATAAAGCTTCTCCAATCAAATGCAAACAATTAGATAAAAATAAAATGATTAATAATGAGGTAGTGCAAGTAAATTGGAAAATGTAAGTTGGTGCAATATTGTTAAATTTTAAGAAGACATTTTATTTTTCATAATCATTAAAGGATTGCAGGCTTAAGCAGTTTCCTCTGAGCTACTCTGAGATTCTCATACTTGAGATGAAATTACATACTTTCTCTTTGGAATGGCATTTTCAGCATATTTCTCTCATATTTACTTTTCCCTCATAATAATTATTATGATGTTTAGATTGAAACTGATTTGATCACCAGTGGATTGCTCAAACTTCTCTTAACACCTCTCTAAAGGATCTTAGACAAACAATAAAATCTCTCATGTTAGACTCTTGCTTGAATTTGGAAGACAAGAAGCTGGTTATTTTCATCTAATAACATTTCCCATTTTCCTACTTTGAGCTTAAATTAATTAGAACATTATCTTCAAAATATAAACTAAATAATTAATTTAATTTAATAATAATAAGGATAATTATTTAACATTGTAAATGAAATGCACATTTTATTAGGAAAGCATAAAATGTCTTCTTTGTGCAAGATGTATTTTCTTTTGATGAGGGATTTTGGATTCTCGCTCCTTCCTTGGTTGATATGTTTATATATTTAAAAGTCTCTGTCAGTGAAAAGTGCAGATTTAAAAAAAAAAGCTCTATTGACATTAAATCACAGATATTGGACTGCTTAGTCACATTGTCTGGTCTAAAACATATCTATCTTCAGTATTCTTCATCTTCCATGTTTTGTTTGCGAAATACATTATTGTAATTCTCTATTTCATAGTAATTCATCCTGTACTTTGTTTTAAATATTGATTATTTTAAAGAGACTTTTGTATAATGAAAATGTAATTAATCTTTTATTTTTTCTTGTTTACATTTATGACAATTAGAAAACATTAGTTAACTACTTAGAAACCAGTAATTCTTGAGATAGATTATATATTTCACATTTGCAGTTCAATTTTTTTGTAAGGCATTTGTATTTTATAAAGAAAGTAAAAGAGGTAAACACATTAATTAAAGAGGCATGAAGATTCTTATGCTGTGACTTTGAGAGACTTAAATAGATTATGATACCATTGCTTTTCCTGGGACAGCTCTGAAAAATCATTTAGCTCTTGTAGAAACAGGATGTGACTTTGCAGGAAGCCATGGTAGATAACTTTGTTGTATAGAAACAGGAGAAAACTGGAAATTGAATATGAATTCTGCTATAGGTATAAAAATAAAAATCTTAGCTGTGTGCTTTAGTAATTTGCTGGGGGCCAAATGTATTAGATATTATCTTCATCCCCACAAAAATTTATAAAAGCTCTAGTTGGTCAGACTTTGTAATTATCATCAAGTTGATCTTCAAAATATAAATGTGTGATCTTGAGTCTAGAGTTCCATTTTTAGCATCACTGTTGTTCACAAGTTGATTATATACATACAGTCCCATGCTTACATACAAATCAAAAGATATGTTCTTGCGAGCCATTGGGATCTAAAGTGGAGTTTGGGCAATACTGCATTTACTGTAAGATTGTGATGGAAGAATGAGTTAACTATCACATAAGATTTTTATCATCAAGAATTATTCAGAATTAGAAATATGCAGCCATGTTCTCTGAATAGGTCAAGGAAATTCTCCAGTTATTAGATTACAATGATTACTCTGATTACTGTTTTAAAAAATAAATTCTCTGATTTCTGTCCTAGAACAGTTACTCTCTTTATTGACAATGCTTGTATCAACTTTGATTTAATCATAAGAAAGAAGTATCAAAGGAAGATAAGCTGAGCATTATGATGTTCTCCATAATGTTTTGCTCTTCCATCAAGTAATGCTGAGCCTACATGTTTCAACTCTCTTCATTTCAATAGTCACCTAAATTGAAGCTAAACACAACCTTAAGCTTCACAATAACCTACAAAATTCTCAAAATATTTCAGAACGGGGACGATAAAAGAACAGGGGTACAGAATACTCTCCTTTTCCTTACTAAATTCATTCCCTTACTTTTCAGTATCTGTTCACTAAAATCAAACTGTCTTATTTTGATGGACAATGGCATAATGCTAATGTATCAATTCAATCAACATTCTATTAAAATAAATACATTTGGAGAAACTGGGTGGTTCATTATAATTTTTTTTTTCCTACAGTAAAGGAGCACTTTTTGAAAACACCTTAAATGTGTTTTTGAATGTTTGGAGTGGTGTTCAGAGGAAGCAGCACCAGATGGGACAGGAATTGATGTGAGAAGACAGGCTGGCAGCAGGACACCCGGAAAATCTATTCTGCTCTTGATTAGTAGAAAATTTAGTATGGTAACTGAGTTACCAAAGAAGGATATTTTAAAATGAATTTCTTAGTGTCTCTAACACCTCACCATTGTTGATATGTTTACTATTATTACTCTTTCATTGGTGATGGCTTTGTGCTCTGTTATTTTTGCTCAATTGGCTGTAGATACCAAGGGTGTGAAGAAATTCAGAAATTGGTAAAGAGATCTGCTGCATTGCTGGGGCTAGTGGCATGGCATAATGGGTGAAAATAAGGGAGATCAGACATAAATAGCAGCTCAGCAACAGGAGAGCAATACTGGGAGATATTTGAAATAGTTCGGCAGAATTAACCCGATAGCAAATATTTGAAGATCTATAGGCATATCTATGGGCTTACTGTTTTGTTGTTCATTTATTTTCATTTTTATTTATTTTTAGTATATGGGCTCCAACAAAGTCTTATGATTCTGTACTCAGAGGCTTTTTGGAATCTCAGCTTACTTTTATAATGACATCTATCTTAACCTTATGTTGTACATATGATCCTTGAAAACTGATGAATCTTGTTATGTTGTCAGCTGATAAAATGTCCACTGGGACACCCATTCACTTTCCTCAGGTGTTGTGGGACTGCTTCTATAATGAGGAAGTGCCCATTATGTGCTCTGCCAGCAGAAACATTAGAAACCAGTTAGTCAAGGTCATTCAATATGCTCGGGATAATTCAGGTAGATTAGAAATTTCAGCTCTTTTGATCTTCTTTCTGTATACTTTGGAAAATATATATATGTTGAAAAGAAGGATGTTAAAGAAAATAATACTCTTTGGTCAGTTCAATCAAGGGCAGTTCTAAAACAGAACTAAAATAGAGAGGTAGCTCCCTCATCCAGGCATTGGACCCTGAACAGCTGTTGCAGTCAGCTTATGCAACCTTGGCACTGTGCTGTGCTTGTAATTGAAGTTCATCTTTATGAAATTTCAGCAAAGCCTGGTCAAAGAGGATGGTCATTAAAGGCAGGAAGCACAAAAACTTTAGTAAATCTAGCAGAAAGAAATGCAATTTTCTTTAGCAAGGTGTTAAGGAGAGAGCTTTTAAAATTTATCTTAATTTAGTCTTTGAAAAATATGACCTTGCTCTTAAATCTTGCTGTAGAGTTGCCTTTGATGCACTTACTTTACATACTGAGGGAGATGACTGTGTTCCCTTAATTAAGTTTGTGTTCTATTGCTTTATTGATAAATTCTATTTTAGTAGCTTTATAAATTGATCATAAAAACCCTCAGAAGACCGAAGTTTCAGGGACCTAGAAGAAAACTATTTCTATTACTTAAGACATTTATTTATGAGATGCAGGTTTATTTAAGTATTAATTTTCTTATTGGCTCTTAGAGTTTATTGTTTTTTTTTTTCTTCTGAGAAAAATATATTCTGTTAGTAAAGGAAAGTAGATCATTAGATAAGCATGAACAATAGTGTAAAAATCACAAGAATCTGATTTTAGAAACTCTGGAGAGCAGTATTGCCTGGAGAAGCTAAGTGGCATAGCAATCTGCCAGGAGACTGAGCTTTCATGAAGTAGGTAGTATGTTTGGACACAGTTCTAGTACAGAGAGTTTTAAGTGAAAACTCTGAAAATTTTTCAGCTATGAATGGAAGATGGTATGAAAAGAAGAAAGCATGGCCACCTAGGTAGCTTCCCTTTCTTTAGCTCTTTGAATATCTCCTATCAACTTTATTTTTTTATTTTTATTTTATTTTTGGCCACTGTCCCAGGGCATGAGGCTAGGTCTCATTATACACATTCCCCAAGTTCAAGGCCTTTCCTCAGTTCAGTCTTACTTCTCCTTTGTGGTTCTCTTTACTCTTACCCTTTCCTGATATCCATGTATTGGACATACATATTGGCTGAAGTGTACAACTGAATGTTGTTGTGGTCTGTCGTACCAGCTGTAACCAAATGAAGGCAGTATACATTAAAGCACAAGTGCTCTTTCCTGCTGCTCAGATGTCTAAACAACTGATTTGCTCTTCTGATTTCACTTTTACTTATAAGTTACCCCACCTGATATTTCTAGGCCCTGACCCTTAGGGTTATGTTTTTTCCCCAGGTATTCCTATTTGTACACTTAAAAGTAAATAAGTATACTAATTACAGACACTCATAGAAGATTTGACAGACAGACGAGGAGGAGGCAATGGGAAGATGGATGCAGAAACAGAAATAATGTGGCTATAAGCCAAGGAAGCTGAGAATTGACAGCCACCAGAAGTTGGACAAGGCAAGAAATTAATCTCCTATAGAGCTTCCAGATAGAGCATGCCCTTGCTGATACCTTGATTTTGGATTTCAGGCCTTTAAAACTATGAGAGAATAAAATTATTGTTTTAATCCACCAAATCTGTGATAATTTGTTGTATACATAGAAAACTAATATAGATTTTGGTACTAAAAGTGGGGTGCTGATATAACTAATGCCTAAAAGTGTGGAAGAGATTTTAGAATTAGATAACAGGTAAAAGCTGGAAGAATTTCAAGGCTATTGTCACCAGTGGGGTGATGTGAAATCTGGTGTCACCCCAGTGGCGTGGGGGAGGGGAGGAAGGTAGATTGTGGACAGTGGAGTTGTGTGTTGTTTCTCAGTTCTTCCCTGCCAATGCAGTAAAGAATTACAGGTTGGCGAGATTGAGAAAAAGTAATATTTATTGAAAGTACATTTTAGAAGGAGATGAGCGTGCTAAGGAAAGCTGCAGCCCTGTGGAATTTAGGAGGTGAAGAGAGAAGGCAGTACACCCCAAAGAGAGGGGTGAGTTTCCAGCTAGGAGTGCTTTAACAAAGCAGAGATGGGAAGATCTATTTACATTTGGGCTGTTTTAGATGATCCCTATGTGAGGTCACCTTGACTGACAGTTGCCTGCTATCTAATACTTTGCATACTGTGCATGTGGTTACCCAGAATTCAGTCTGTTATAACTAGATTCATGAACTTCCAGGTATAGTCATGATATTATAATGATGGTATAATGAGGCTGAAATTAGTGGCCGCGCAGACACTGTAATCTTGGATTTCTTGCCTCCAGAACTGTAAGAGAATAAATTTCTGTTGTTTTAAGCCTCCAAGTTTGTAGTAACTTTTTATGGCATCCCCAATAAACTAATAGTGTATCACCTTGACCTGCCTTCATTCTCTGAGGAACTGAAGCTTTCTTGATCATGGTACAAGTTTACACCTTTGAATTAGAGTGACAGTCAGACTGACTTCTCATACTGCCCTCCAAGGGAGCCAACATCTGGTATTTCCAGAGGAGTTAATTCCCTGTGGAAGGACTAACTTTTCTCTGCTGCTCTAGCCCCTGTCAGTTTCCAGGTTGTTGGAACTCATCCTTGATAGTTGCTACTTCTTTTTCTTCTTTTCTAAAAACACACTGGCATTGTATGGCACCTTCTGCCACTCTTTATCCTCATTCCTATCCTTTGGTCACAAAGACCCTGTTGCTCCTCTTTTTGTACTCTGCAGCCCATTCTTCTTTATAATGTATCCCAATAGAAATTCAAATGCAAATTTGCATTTTAATGGGAATATAATTGACTTCCTCTGAATGTTTAAATAGTTAAGGCTTCACATTTACATTTTAATCCAGATACTTCATAGCCCTACATCTCCTAACTTTTAGGGAAAAAGATCTTTTCTGACAGGTAACAATTGTACTGTGCTGTGGGCACCCACAGTGTGCCAAATGCCATGGTAGTCACTTTGCAGATATTGTAGGGGTTCAGAATGAGTCACCCTAAGATGTGCCTCTGTGGTATGCGGACTGTTTTGAGCTAAAGGTGACCGACCAAGACTCTGTGAGTTAAAGCGAGGTTCTGCTCCCCTTAAATTACCTAGAAGAATTTTAATCTGGGGCCTTGTTCATAATAAGAAATTATCAGAGATAACCTTTATTGACCTATCTGTAGGGCAGGGCAAATTTCTAATTACTAAACATCTGTTCTTATCATTCTGCAATGACTTTCCTCCCCTCTGAAAGCCTCAATGTGGTCCATAGCTCAGAATGTCATATATACCACATTTTCCCTTCTGTCTTTGAACCTCACATGTATGTGGGGTCTCTGACTTGACTCTCTCATATACGTGGAATTCCTTGAGTGTACATATATGTTATTTTTGGTCATTTTCTCTCGTTAATCTGTCTCATGTGGATTTAATTGTTAGACCAGCTGAAATAACTTTCAAAGTAAAGTTTGTTCCTCCCTCACAATATCATATTATTTAATCCTCACAATAGTCTTTATTTTACCCCCAGTTTGCAGACTAGGACCAATGATATAGAGATAGTAGATGACCCAAGCAAATTCATATGGCTTAGAGAACCACAGTACAGACTGAGGGACCCATGATTCTTCCTGTCTTCTATTTATGTTTCAGATTTTAAAAACTTTTTCTTTCATTTTGGACTGTTACAATCTCAATGGCAAAAATAATAGTAACTCAGAGGTGACTTTATTTAGTACTTACTACTATCTGGAGTGCTAAACTTCTCATATGAATTAATTATGTGTGATCTTTCTTGTAGCCTTATTAGGTGCCCAGCAGTTTCTTAATTACAGATGATGAAACTAAATCTTAGGTTAAATATCTTACCCCAAATCACACAGCTAGTTCAATGTAGGATATGGGAAATGAATTCTTAGGAGTACAATAACTCAAGAGCTTCAAAGATAAATACAATGTCTTATTATTTGTAAGATCCCAAGTTATAATAGAATAATGAAACTTAGTAGTAAATAGACTGATATGTTCAACAGATGCATTCTGGTTACATACCATATTAATCATTGCTGATCAAAATAAATGTCATGTCAGAATGTTATTTATATATCATGACCTTTTAAAAGTCATTTGAAACAACTGTCAATTAAAAGGTAAAACAAAAACAAATAAAAAAACAAAACAAACTCCTGAAACATGAGTAGCATGACTAATAAGGAAAGAATTAAACATTTTGAAACACAAATGGAAAAGGAGAATGTTACAGTTGTGGAGAAGCATGATTGAATAGTCGCCACTTAGATATCTACAGATGTGAAGTATTCTTATTTGAAACTCTCCAAGAACTGTACTTGGTCTTGAGCCACCTAATCTTTCTTAAGAAGATAGCTTATGTTTTGTATCATTCCTACTAAAATATCAGCCCAGTTCTGTAATTTTTTGGTATCTAAATCTCAGCCCCTTCCTAATTTATAAGATCAGCCTTAACTTCAACATAGTCTAGATGAATATAAGGGGGGGTGTTTATTGAAAGTGTAAATCTGCAAGGTTCAAGCTTACTTTCACACACTATTTCTTTTCTCCTGGGCCTGGTTTCCCATTCCCCTCCTAACCTGATGATGCGTGACTGTGCGTTTGTGTGGGTGGACAGCGACATCTGCATACATGGGAGATAAGTGAGAGGTACATTTGCTATTCACTCTATATTGGTCACTGCTGCACTTGTGTGAAATTGGCTGTTGATTCTCTGAGTGCCCAGAGTCCATATTCTGACTCTTAGTGCAGTATAGTTATTGATCCTCTGGGGGCTCTGCTCAGCTTTGTTGTGCATGGTTCCATAGTAAGTTGTCTTACTACCAATGATTAGAAAGATGAGACCTCTTGCTTCAAGAGTTTTCTTACACTGTTGAGTACCCATACTACTTCTTGACTGAAGAGACTCTCATATAGCCACATCTGCTCTCAGTTTTGCTTGCTTTTACCTGTGTGGTTCCCTTCTCCTGGTAGCTTCAGTGACTCAGCAATGACTTAGTAAATAAAAGTGCCACAACTTCCTACATAGTAGTAGGGAACTATGCAAGTACCTCTGCTCTGCCCTTCGCTGTGGTAGTGAGTTGAACGATCTCTTCTCCTCCATAGCAAGATGAGTACTGGGGACAGTTAGGTTTGTTCTGCACTCTGCTACACCAAAGGCGGTGTCCCTTAGGTTGTATCTAGCTTCCTTATATAAAAAGATGGTGGTGTGTAGACTGATATTTAGAATTTATTGGACTAGTTTGTTTTAGCAAGTCCTGACACAAGATGATTAGCCACACAGTTGGTGTCTGATGTTTTGTTCTCAGCTGAAACTATTCCTGCAGCAATCCCTAGTGCATTCTATTTAACTCTAGATCTGAGAGGGCTGTGTTAATAGTTCTAGGTCCTGGCTGAACTTTAGGCTCACTTGGAAATATTTAGAAACCACCTGCTCAGTGTCTGCCCCTAACTAAGTCACAATCCCTGCACAGTATTTTTTAACCAGTGAATTAAAGAGAATCTTAGTGAAGATGAATGACCATTGCATTAGCTCATTACAACCTCATAATCTCATAATAGAAAGAAAATACTACTAGAAAACCTAAACTGAAGAAGCTGCCATAGTTGAGGAAAGAATCTCAGTTCTTGGCTTCCAGATAGCAGAGCAAAGAGAGAAACAGACTGTATAACACAGTGTTCAGTGTTTAATTAAAGAACACATTAATTGTTATTCAGATTTAAAATATTTTCTTTAGATAGCAGGAATTGATTGCATGAGTCTTAATACTAAGATACATTTAAAAATATAATGGTTCATGTCTCTGATAACACTTTTATAATATAAAAAATGTTTAGATGTCTTGCTATTGCTTTTATTTATTTTCAATAAGAGCTAAAAAATATTATATTGTGGAAGAGCTGACAGTGTTGTGATGCCTTTAACTTAGTCTGATTTTGTCAGTACATTGATTTACAGATGCCGACGATGCTATTTGGATCATTATTTGAGCAACCATGTAAATGACGTTGAGCATGCCACACGTAGCCTGAGGTCTGTTTTCTTCCTTCAATGAGTTACTTGGAAAGTCAGCATGATATGTGGATAAGTTGATGACATTCAGAACTGGAAAAATTAATACCTCTTCCAAAATTTACTAGTTGTATGATCTTGGAAAAATCACTTAATTTCTTTGAGCCTCATTTTTTTCATTTTTAAAATAGTAATTACTCTCTGTCTTTAAAGGGTTATTGTGAGGACTAGGTGAGAGGGCCATAAATGTAGAGACCCTAGAGTAGTGGCCGGTACATAATAGGTATTCCATAAATGTTGGTGGGGATTATTGTTACTATATAATTTGACTCATTTAAGGAAATTATAAGTTCCTTTGGGAACTTGAATATATTTATGGTGCTGAGCATTGTCCTTTCAGATTTAGACAACAAGCCTCTCCAGTGAAGGTAATATCAGAATAGGATGATGACTTTAAAAATTAAATTCTTTACACTCCTTTATTTTGCTGTTGTTCATTTTTTTCTTATATAAAGAGCTTATATGAAGCAAAGGTGAGATAAAACTGTGTCAAAGATACTTGTTTTTAATTTACAATAGGGATAGTCATTGGAGTATTGGAAATTTGATGCATTAAACCACAGTCTGTTTCATTATATAGATTTCTTTGTAAAAAAAAAGAAACGTTACTATTTGTTCATGGGCTTTTACTACCTTTTCAATCTACCAGACCTGCCACAAACATCCCAACATTGTAACTTCAAAAATATTGTTCCTTTTTAGCACAATTCATGCTTCTGCACAGTGTGCAGACTGCACCCTTTATGAATTATACTACTGAGATAGCACATATGTGGTTAAATTTTTCATGGCTCCACGGTACTCATACTAATTCTGTTCATGTTTTACCTGGGTTTATTGTTCAAGGGACTCAGAAGTGTTAGTTTTTGTTTTTTAAATAGGAACAAGCACAGTAAATGTTGGTATTTACAGATTTTTATAAAAATTTCTATTTAAACCGAGCTCCACCGGGCACACAGCTGTCTCTGTCTCTTTAAGAGCTCACATTTTTGTTTACGTAAAATTCTATTACTAAAAACAAAAATCAGCCCTTCTTTTTTTTCTTGAGTACTAATAAATTTGTATGACTGAGTTATATGCTTCATGAAACTTTATATTAAACATAAAAAACATTAGCAAGAAATGTGAAAACAAAAGTGTCTTAAAATCTATACATTGAAATAGCTTTTAACCCAGCACCCATATTATTATGAGACTATCTATATTTTGTAATCCTCACCAACATATGGGTATAAATCTGATTTCCTAGGAAAAAATAAACTTTCAAAGAAAATATCAATTTCATGTCTTGCTTTCCAAAATTTTACTGTATATAAAGTCATTTATAATTGTCACTGGCAAAGTCATCATAATTTGTTTTCTTGGTGCCTGGGGGCAGCTAAACCCCTTTTGCTTTTTGATTTTATATTCACCTTTTCCTGTTTCTTCTGGAGAGTGAGCAAAAGGAACTTGTAAAAGACATAATATGAGTCATCCTTCAACAAAAGATTTCTCCTGAGATGGTACTTCTGAGTGTAAATTGCCTTCTTTCTTTTCCTCTCAAAATAAGGACTGAGAGTTGTTTATTCTCTCTACTGCTTTGGCTATTGTGCCTATAATGTTTCTCTCTCTGTTAGTTTAGTGGATGGCAATTACATATTGTTTCTCTAGGTGCCAATTGTAACTGCCATCTTGCTATGACAGTTGTGGGAAGCAATTGTGTATCCTTCCTTTTTTTTGAGAAGGGTATATATAATCAGTAATTCTATCTATTACAATGGCAAGTGGGTGGTGTCTAGAGCAGACTCTCCTTTTTCAAAATAAAATGATATATGTGTTGGATGTCCAACTGTTAAGTGAACTAAAAACTTAAAAAGAAATATGTCAGGAAATCAAATGATGTATTGCTTATTTCAAAAGTTTTTTTCCTGTTTTTGTTGATCATAAAGAGTGATATATGAAATTTATGATGAAAATGTATTAAAAGACAGATGCACATTTAACGTATGATGGAAAAAATTACAAAGACATTTATCATTAAATAAGCAAAACTGGTATACATTGATTTAAAAAAGGATATTTAAAATTGAAAATTAATCTTACCACTTTTTATTTATGATTTTACAAACATGGCATAAAATTTTTTTCCTAGTTTTTAAAATTTTATTGGGGACAGTGGTTAATAAAATTATACAGTTTTTGACTGGATAAAGATGTAGTTTTTTCTAAGATATGTTGACATAGTTTAGGTGTCTATAATTTTGAGAGCAAAGTACCACACCACGGGTGCATTATAATATGTTTCAGACTTGTTTTGTACTTAATCATTTTTTGGTGACTAGAAATAAGTAGTCCAAAATAGGAAATTATAAACATTCCTGCTGGTGTGCTGAGCAAATCACTCGACCTAAGACTGAATTTTCTAATTTTTAGAATAAAAAAAGAATATTTGTTTTATAGGGCTAATGGGATGATTAAATGAGACCTAGTACATAAAGCACTTAGCCCAGTTTCTAGTATGTAATCCAAACATGCCATCTATCCTATGTCTGTAGTAGTGATTATAGTGATGAAATGTGAGAGTCGAAAAGGACTGCAAGGGTCTTCCATCCCAATTCCTTTATTTTATACAAAGATAAGAGGTAAGGGAATGTTCTCAAGGTCATAAAGTTGAATGGCCAACTTCAGATCACTGTTCATGGTATTTGCTATTCTATTCTGTAGTGTTTTATGCAAATGACTCAGAATCCTAAATTTTGTCATCACAGTGCTGGTATTTCATAATTACTTTATAAATGGCAATAGCTATAGCTACAATATTTTTGGTCATAAGCAGTAAAGAGGACAAGTGAGGATTTCAAAAAGCAACTGTATTTGCTGCTCAATTTTCTTTAAGTGAATCCCTGGAATTTGATCTGTATTGGACTGACAGGCATTTCATGATCAATAGCAACTTTTGGAATTGGAGAATGAGTTCAGATTTCTTAGCCTGACTACTAAAGTATATTGCCTCTGATCTGAGGCTAGTAAAACATGTTTTACTCTTTATATGGTACCTAAATTTTTATGTACAATATCAATAGAGAAATATTTGTTTCCATTTTTAAAAGGAAAATTTTATTGACTATAGAAATCATTAATTTATTACAAGTTTGCATTATTATTTTGTCTCATAGTCACTAAAATTAAAACATTTTAGTATAGTAATATCAGTATTTTGAAGATGAGTTTAAACTTTCATCTAGATTACTTCATGATAGCTACTAAAATAATTTAGTTATAGTGGTTTCATTATTCTGAGTTTTTGCTATTAAATAAATACTTAGCAGTTTGATATATAACCACTCTATCAAAATTATCTCTTACAAGATTTCACAATGAAGAAATTTGTATTTATGGTATATTATTTGATTAGAATATTTTCTGCTATATGTAACAGAAAAGCCTCTACCCCAAAAGCTTTAAACATAAAAAATTTATTTAGTCGTGTAGGGTAGGACTACTCTAAGGATGACTAATTAGGGGATATAGTGAAGTCATCAAAGACCCAGATTTTTCTATCTTGTCTGCTATTTTTATTATGGTGGTATTTTTCTTATAATTATGAGATGGTTGCTATAATCCCAGGTATCACACAGAGATACAATAACATCCAGCAGAAGTGGGACTATCTTTTCCATATCTCTTTTTATGACCGTAGAAACTTCTTCCAGAAGTCTCCCAATAGACTTGCTCTTCTTCCTCAGTAGACAAAATCACAACACATGTCCATGCCAACAGAGAGTGGAAATATTATGATTGGCTAGATTATCTAGGCTTCACTTCTGGGCTATGGCTGGGACCACTATTTATGAGGAATAAGGAAAGGAGCAATGGCTGTTGGATAGGTAACTGAGAGTGATGCATAGATGGAGCTTGACAATAAGTGATAGTAAAACTAGGAAAGAAAGGAAATAAGGGAGAACTCTGAAAACCATAAATAACATTAATGCTTATCTTTTTAATTTATCTGGAGAAAAAGGAGAAGAAATATAACTTAATTGTGCCATCTAAATGATTTCTTCTTCTGGTAAATTGTCCTCCTGCTGTTGATGAGAAAAATTATTCTATTTGCGTATTAGAGTCCTGCTAGCTTAATAGATCCCTAATGAAATTAGCAGAGGGCTTGTGTTTCATTATGCAATTTTACAGACAAAAAACTGTTATTAGAGAAACCTACAAGTATTTTTATGCCATGTACTTACACGACTTATTTTTTGTTATTAAAGACTATTTGGCTATGGTCCTTTATAAGACTCCATTTATTAAAGAGTTGTAAAATAAATTGTATCCTGTGGCATTTTCTAGCATTAATTTGGCATCAGTTTTTGAAAAAAATTTTTTGGAGTCATCACAGTAGTAGTGAGAATCTGAAGTCAGACAGTTAGTGTTTTCAAAGCATAGTAATTTGGAGTGTGCTTATTATTATCAGAAATAAAAATCTGTTTCTCTATGAAGACTAAGACATTGGAGATGAAACATAGGCACAGGACAGTGAGATATAAGCACCCCAGTGAATTTTGAAAACAGAAAAAGAGAGATGAGGTGGTTAAATGGTAAACTAGTTGATATATGCTCAATAAAAGTTACAGAGGATAGGGTCAGTGCTGTGGTGATCAGGGTATGGGAAAACAGGTTGGAACAGAGATTAGTCAAAAGTCAAGAAAGAGATGACAGCATTTAATCCTGATAAGATGTGGTCCCAGATAGCCCTGTGCCATTAAAATAGAACAAAAGGAAAAATATCTAGATTCTAGATACTTATGTTCTTTCTTTCTACATGTTCATTTATTCTGCTACAAACTTTCTCCTCACTGCCTACTTATGTTACAGGACTTTGCTTTTCCTGGTCACATTTTATCCTGTGGTTTCTTCATAATAAATTTATCACATTCTATTATAAATATATGTTGGCCCCTCTGTATACTTTTCTGGATGTTGAAAACAGAGCTGTTGCTTCTTCATTCTGCGTCTCAAGCATATTGCAGAGTACTATATAAGTAGTGTCCACTCAATAATGAATGGATTCCTACAGTGATGCGCCGATTCTAATTTGAAGAAAATAAATCCAGAATATGATATCCTCTTCTTGTTGAGTCTTCAGCCTTTTCTTTCAAAGCATTTTTGATCTAGAAGACACTTTTCACTTTTTGAGGTAGATTGATAGCATTGATAGCTTCAATTAATGGCTTCTTTTCAATCTGGTTTTTTGCAATGTGACTTTGCAAACTCCTCACTTTGGGAGGTAGATCTATTTAATTATTCTTGTATTTGGGCTACTTTAGTAATATTCTTTAGTCAATAGAATGGGAAAAGGAGGTATTGTGCCAATTTGGATCCTAGGTCTCAAAAAATCTTGTACTCTTTACTTTCTTTACTGGAACCATGCACCTGTTTGTGAACAAGAGAGGGCTAGCCTGATTGAGGATGTGCTATCATGTGGAGTCCTCTCACCATTCTTTTTCAACGTCATACTAAAAATTGTGGCTAATGCAATAAGAAAAAGAAATAAAATGTATAGAGGCCAGAAAGAAGAAATAAAACTGTCTTTGTTCACAAATAATATGAAGATCTATGTAGACAAAAAACTCCTGTAATAGATTCAGGATATAAGATTAATATACAAAAGACAATCACTTTCCTATATATCAGAAATCAGTAGAATTTGAAATGAAAAACATAATACTATTTACATTCACATCTAAAATGAAATATTTATCTATAAATTTAACAAAACATGTATAAGATCTATATGAGAAAAACTATAGAACTCTGATAAATAAAATAAACTAAATGAAGAGATATTCCATATTCATGGATAGGAGGACTTAATATTTTGAAGATATCAGTTCTTCCCAATATGACCTATAGATTCAATGTAATCTCAGTAAAAATTCCAGCAAATTTCTTTGTGGATTTTGACAAATTATTTCCATAGTTTATATAGAGCGTCAGAAAACTCAGAATAGGCAACACAATATTGAAGAACAAAGTAGAGCACTAGCAGTCTTCAATGTCAAGCCTTTCTGTCACACTATATTAATTAAGACAGTGTAGTATTAGTGAAAGAACAGACAAATAGGTCAGTGAAACAGAGTAGAGAACCCAGATATAGACCTTTATAAATGTTGTCAACTGGTCTTTAACAAGAAGCCAAAGCAATAATAGTCTTTTCAACAAATATGCTGGAATAACTAGACATCAACATGGAAAAAAATGAATGTAGACACAGTCCTTTTAATCTTTCCAAAAATTAACTCAGAATGTATCACAGACATAAATGTAAAACACGAAGTGATAAAATTCCTAGAAGATAACATAGGAGAAAATCTAGACAAATTTGGGTATGGAGGTGACTTTTTATGTACAACACCAAAGTCATGATCCATGAAAAAAATAATTGATAAGCTGAACTTCATTAAAATTTAAAAAACCTTCTGCTCTGCAGAAGACAATATCAAGAGACTGAAGATACAAGCCAAAAAAATATTTGTAAAAAACACATCTGATAAAGGAATATTATCTAAAATACATGAAGAACACTTAAAACTCAATTAGAAAACAAACCAATTTAAAAAATGGTCCAAAGACCTTTACAGACACTTTACAATACACACACACACACACGTATATGTATATATTTGTATGTGTGTGTGTGTGTGTGTGTGTGTGTGTGTGTGTGTGATAAGAAAGGATGTTCTATATTATGTGTCATCGGGAAAATGCAAATAAAAAATGAAATATCACTACACACCTATTATAAAGTGTCCAAAATTCAGAACATTGACAACACCAGACTCTGGTGAGGATGTAGAGCAGAAGAAACTCTCATTCATTGCTGGTGGGAATGCAAAATGGTACAGCCACTTTGAAAGACAGTTTGGTGTTTTCTTACAAAACCAAACATTATATGATCCAGTAGTCATGCTTCTTGGTATTTTCCCAAAAGAGTTGAAACATCCACACAGAGATCTGCACACAGATGTTTATAGCATCTTTATTCATAATTGCCATTAATGAATGTCTTTCATTAGGTGAAGGGCTGAATAAACCATAGTACATCCAGACAGTGGAATATCGTTAGTGATTTAAAGAATTGATCTATAAAGCCATGAAAAGACACGGAAGAACCTTAAATGCATATGACTAAGTGAAAGAAGCCAATGTGAAAAGACAATATATTGTATGATTCCAACTATATGCCATTCCAAAAAGGTAAAATTATGGAGACAATAAAAAGATTAGTAGCTGCTAGAGTAGAGAGCCTAGAAATAGATTTGGTACAAAGGATTTGTAGGGCAGTGAAGATACTTGGTGTGATACTGTAGTGATGGGTACATGTCATTTTCACATTTGCTTGAACCCATGAATGTATAACACCAAGAATGATGTATAATGTAAACTATGTGTGATTGTGTCATTGTGTCAATGTAGGTTCATTGATTGTAACAAATGCAGACACTCTGGTTGTAGAAGTTGAAAATGGGGTTAGGTGGGATATGAATGTATAGGGGCAAAGGAATAGATGGGAAATGTCTGTTCCTTTCCTCGGATTTGCTGTGAACCTAAAACTTCTCAAAAAAAAAAAATAGACTTAATTAAAAAAATATCTTGTGAAAGAGAATCTGGTTGTTTTCTTTGAGAACATTCTGGACCAGCCTTAGCTGGTCAAACCCCAAACAGAGAACAGTGTGTGGTACATTTATAATGTTTGATAAATGTAAGTTATTATTTTCTCCCTATATATCTTCACACCTAACATCTCTTTTCTTTGACAAAATTCACTGTGTGACCAATTTTGGTGGTGCGTATTTTTTTAACTATCTTTGTAATCATGCCTCCTCCATGTGGTGATTTACAGGATTTGATTGTTAGCCATCTAGTTTAGTCTAATATAGTCTAAGATACCTTTTCCTCAGAAAAATGCTGCTACCTTCATAATTTTAATTATGTGAAGTATGAAGATAACTCCATAACTTGCAAGTATACTTTACAACTACTTTTCCTTTATCTATCTATCTATCTATCTATCTATCTATCTATCTATCTATCTATCATCTATCTATATCTATATCTATCTATATCTATCTATCTATCTATCTATCTATCTATCTATCTATCTATGTCTATATCTATCTATATCTATATCTATATAAAGTCTACTCAACAACTTCCAATCTTGCCTATCCTCTTAGGAGATCAAATTCAACATGAATAATATTTCTTATCCTATTTCTTTTTTAAGTAATCCTATTACTGAAGCCAAACATTGTACAGTTATTTTTGGCTTTATCCTCTCTTTCCACTGAGATCTAATTCTTCTTTCATAATTTTAAGTTTTGTCTTATTTATTCAACAAATTTCAATAAAAGACTTTTATATATTTGCATTGCAATTTTTTTATTTGAAGGCAATTTTTGCCTTTTTCTTCTTTGTTTCTCACATCTCTAAAGGAGTTAATGTTTACTGAGATCCCCACTCTGGAGGAGACACTGGGCTACATGTTTTATTCATTCTTTTATTTAGTAATATATTTTTAGTCACTACCAGAGGCAGTCATTGTTCTAGGTACTAATAATACAAGAATACATTGTGTGAAATATGCATACTTACTGCCTTCACAGAACTAATTAGCAGATGAGAGGCAGGGAGATAACGTGTGAGTAAACAAACAAACAAAAGCCCTTCCCAAAAGAAGGCTAGTTATAAGATACTGGTATGAGTACGTATTCAAAACTCTTCTCCTTAAGAGAAATTGAATTTCCTTTGACTGAACACTGTGAAACCGCCCACATAGAGTAAAGCTTGTAGGAGACTTCTAAGTGATCAAGGGGCAACACCTCAGAAATCTGTCCTGTGAAGAACCAACACAACCAAGCTCTGTTGTGAGACACCTAAGCTTAAGACATACTCAGAAAAATTCTATTGTGGAAAATGAGTTTACAACCCCAAATCATTAAACAAATAATGAAGATCAATTCCAAAAAATGCATTACAGAGTCTACAAGTAGATCTTAGGCCTAAGAAAACAATTAAAAGAATGTTCAGTACCTGTATTTGAAATTCAATGAAAAAAATGGACAAGAATTAGAAATTCCATATAGCTAACAAATATAAGAGATGCTTAAACATATGCTAATTGGATAAATGCAAATTAAGAAAATGGAATATCAATTTATACTTATCTAATCAACAAGAAATTTAGAAAATATGGAAAATACCAAATTTCGTTCGAGACATGAGACTATGTAGATTGTAACAATTATTCTGGAGGGTGATTTTACAACATTTGGTCATATTAAATACTGACACTTCCTATGGCCTTAAACTTCTGTATATTCCCCCCCCCCCACAGAAGCAGTTCCATAGAGAATGTGTACAAGTATATTGGTAAGTTTGTAGTGGTAGTGGGGAGCTCGAGGCAACAAGCAGGTCAGATATTATAGAATAGTATGTAGCACTTAGAAACAATGGCTAGATGGATACAGCTACATAGATTCACAGATTTCTAATATATGTCTTTGAGTAAAAACAATGAGAAATAGAATGAAATATATAAACCAAGAACATTTATGTAATTTATATCCATGCCCAGAAAATAACACTGTATATTTAAAAGAACATATGCAATCAAAGACATACATGTCTAAAAATTAGAATGATTGTTTGATGGTGGAGCAGGGAATAAAGATGACTTGGGATGGAAAGAGTTAAAAATAAGAGAAAGCCTACCACAAACTGAAAAATAAAATACAATATAGTAGGTGAGGTTCCCTTAAGAGATAAAAGGAGGTAATCACTTTCAAGAAATAAGAAATTAGGAAAATAAACAATTTAGAAATTCTGAATGTAAAGATACATTTGATGCTAAAAAATAGGTTGTGAAGGAAAAGAGCCATATGCTGTTACAGAAAATGGCAGGTGTCAATGTGGGAAAAGAACTCTACTCAGATTGGTCAGGAAAGGGGGCCCTAAGCTGGTGAAGTTAAAGCCAAAACCAGTAGGATGAGAAGCAGCCAGCCATGTAAATACTCATGAGAAGAGCCTCCCAGACACAGAGGCTGGCCTGTTCTAGGAATTGAAAGAATGCCAGTGCAGCTGGTGTGTGGAGAACAGCGGGAGACAAGTCTAAGAGAAGATATAATCAGAGGCTAAGGCATGTAAAGCCTTTGGATTGCATTCTAATTATAATGAGATACCCTGCAGAGTAATAAGCAGATGTTAAGATTTGGTTTACATTTTTAATTTTTAAGCGTTTACTCTGCTGTTTTGAGTAGATCTATTAGAAGAGAGCAACAGAAGGAGCTGTCTTGAACTATGGTGGTGGCCGTAGTCATAGAGAGAAACAGAGACAAGATTTAGTTTGGAAGTTGAATCAACAGGAATAACTGACAAAATGGTTTGGGAGGTGAAGGAGAGAGGAAAAAAAGACTTTCAGGTTATTAGCTTATCAATTCACTGAAAGAAAGAGTAGGTAAGAAATATATTTTGAGATAAAAATGAGAATTCAATATCAGACAGGCTAACTGGCTTCTTGGAAAACATCCAAGTGAAAATGTCAAATAAGATATTGGATAAAAAAGACTATAATACAAAGGATAGGGCTAAGCAAGTGATGTAAATTGAAGAGGCAGCTTTATATGGACCATATTTAAGTCATGGGAAGGATGAAATTGTGTAGAGGTAGAGAAAGATATTTGTGCAGCACCTTGAGAAACTCTGTCATTTGGATGTCTGGTGTGGTCAGATAGACTGAATAGAGGTGGCTGATGTGACAGAAGGAAAACTAGTGTGGTTTTCCTGAAGCCAAGCTTGCAGTGTTTCACACAGTAAAGAGCTGCTAACTCCATTAGTGCTGCTGAGAAAATAAGATGAGGACAAGAAGACAGGTCCATTAATTTGGCAACACAGAAGCCATTGCTGACCTTAAAAGGAGTAATTACATGTTGCGTGAGGGCCAGAGGCCAGAGTGGAATGAATTGATGAGTGAATACATGAGAGAAAATGGAGGTGACACCTGTAGACAACACTTTGGAAATTTGTCTCTGAATAATTGGGGCCACAGGTATAAGTAAGGAATGTTGGTTTAAATGTACTAGTATGTTATTTAAGAACCTTTACAGATTGACTCCAAACTCTAAGTACTTTATTCCAGCCATACTTATTCAGTCATTCTCCAAGGCCAGATTGAATGGGAGCATTTAGTTTTCTCATGTAAACTGATTATGGAATCTCCCAGGGCAGATTAATAATTTAGCAACCCATGAATCCAATATTCTCGAAGTATTTGTTCAACATTACTATGGGTGAAGTCTGCCACAGCAAAGATTTTTGTTTATTTTCATTTTCACTGCAGCTAGGTATTTTCTTTTTCAGTGGGAGCAGTATAAATCTGTATGTTGTTGAGGATTCAAGAAGATGAGAACCGAGTTTTTGGCATCATATTTATGATTTATTCTGTTGATAATTTAGGAGTTTTTGTAGATGGACACCAGGACAGTTTCTGAGCTAGCCTGTCTGTCTGTCTGTTCAATAGAGCTTTTTTTTTTCTTTTTTTTTCACAGAATCACAGTTCCTTTGCTCTTGGTAATAACATTCCCATTTATAAATTCTCACCCTTCATGCTCCCCCATGCCCTTTGTATTTACATAATTCTTCAAAGTCTAAGTTTTTTTTCTGACCCATCTATGTTAATGACCCCTTTTTTGGACTCCTGCCCTAGTTTTCGTTTGTAACACCTGTTTAGCAATTAATTAAGTTTGGCCTTTACTTGCAATTAATTTTTAATGTTATTTTTATTTACCTAAATGAATGAATACTCATTTATAGTACCTAATAATGTTTTTTATTGGCTCCTGAGGAATTCATTGGTTGGTTTATACTTTGGGACTCTCTGTGACACCTGTCTATATCCATATTTTTCCTCAGAAAGTATACATAGTAAGTGACATCAGACATTAGACTGAAAATTGAATGCCTTCTTTCCCTCTGTCCCTGACTTATATTAAAAGAATTTAAAGTCAATTTACCTATTCCAATATCCAAAATGTATCACACTGACCTCTTAGTAAAAATGAAGAACAAAATTTTGATAAATTTTCAAAAATCTGGAGTCATGCAGACCTGCTTTAGAATTGTATTTCTGTCATGTACAACTTTACAGTTGAAGACATGTTTCTAAATCTCTCTGATCTTTTGTCATGTGGAACTAAAAACCCATTTCTTTGTGATATTTCATAAGATAATTGTAAAAAGTACCTGATAAGGGGAAGTACCATGAGATATTAATTACCTTAAAAATAGTAATAAAACAAAGTCAAAAATTTTGGCTGCCCAAGTTGAAATTAGACCCCCTGGTCTCTTCAGTTTTATGACTTTGATATAATCTGGGTGATTTATATCAAAGGGCATATTTGGCCTAATTTTCAATGTGGGTAGGATTTTTCTCTCACAAATGCAGTGCTTTTCACTACTTGAAGAAATTCAATGTTTATGTTGAACTGAATTTCAAGTGATCATTTAGCCTTCAAATGTGCACGTATGACCCTGATTTTAGTTTTCCTTCCTCCTACTCCTTCAAAAATGACTTCCCACTAGGATATTCAGGAAAAAACTTGCATGTATCATGTCTAGTTCTAAGTCAGTTCTATACCACAATTGCCTTTCTGTGCTGTACTTTGATCTAACCTTGGTTAAAAACCTGATTAGTGCTAAAAACTTCTTAAAACTTCTTTATTACCATCTTCCTTCTCATGATGCTGGATCTTAATGAAATGAATGTGGTAGAACGCCTAATGTATTTTTTCTTTCTTTCTTCTAATTTGCCATTTACAGAGTCTAGATAGCTATAACAGACTTTACTGTAGATAGATACATCTGATAGAAATTACTATGTTGGAGACAAAAAAAAATGCATTTTAAATCAGACTTTGAAATATCCCAGTACTCATAAACTATGGCAAGAGAACAAAAGGTTAAATCTATTTCAGATTTCATAAACATACCTTAGAACCTTACTTTTCTGCTTTCAGGACCACTTCAAAGTGTTTCATTCTTCAACACTTCTGAATGTAAGTCCCCATCCTCCTTCAGGAAATCCCACTCCTTCCCTTAGTTCTATTATGAGACCTACAATCTTCCAGCAGACTGTGAGGCTGGGCTCTAACCCTCCAAAGCTAATCCCTCCAGTGAGGTGCACTTATCCCTCTTCATTATTTTTTGGTGTCCAGTGATTTACAGACATATGCACAAATGAAACGGTTAAACCAAAATCCATGATATAAATAGAAACATTTTCCTGATTGTAATTGTAATCTTGCAGAATCAGTCTTCAACAAATGGGAGAAAATGCCTCTTTATGTCATTATGCTGAACAGAAAGTGATGTGAATTGGAAAGGCAGCTTTCTTCCTCCCTCAATCCTTCCCTCCCTTCCTTCCTTCCTTCCTTCCTTCCTTCCTTCCTTCCTTCCTTCCTTCCTTCCTTCCTTCCTTCCTTCCTTCCTTCCTTCTTTTACCTACTTTGCTTCAATTCTGCTTCAGTATTTTTTTCTAGTACATAAAAATCAAGAATCATTTCAGCATTGAAAATTATGGCACTTCTTGATGGGCAGCATTTTTTTATTATATTTATTGGGGTGACACTGGTTAATAAAATATAAGTTTCGAGTGTACAATTCAATACATCATCTGTATATTACATTGTGTGTTTACCACCCAAAGTTAAATTTCCTTCCATCACCATATATTTAACACCTTTACCCTTATCTACCTCCGCTACTCTTTCCCTCTGGTAACCACTGAATTGTTGTCCATGTCCATGGGTCTCTGTTTGTTTCTCATGTTTTTTTGCTTTCAGTTTTATATTCCAAATATAAGTAAAATCATGTTTCTTAATTTTTTCTGTTTGACTTATTTTACTTAGCATGATAATCTCAAGATCCATTCATATTGTTACAAATGGCAGTATTTCATCTTATGGCTAATATCCCATTGTATATATGTACCACATCTACTTTATCCAATTATCTATCGAATAACACTTCGGTTGTTTCCATATCTTGGCCTCAGTGAATAATGCTGCTATGAACATCGAAGTACATATATTTTTATAAATTAATGTTTTCAAATTTGGGAGGTAAGTATCCAAAAAGAGGAATTTCTGGGTTATATGGTAATTCTATTCCTAGTTTTTTGAGGAACCTCCATACTACTTTCTGTAGTGGCTGTACCAATTTATATTCCTGCCAGCAGTGTATGAGGGTTCCTTTTTCCCCAAAACTTCTCCAACATTTGTTTTTACTTGTCCTTATGACAACCGTTCTAACAAACATGAGGTGGTATCTCATTATGGTTTTAATTAGCATTTCTCTAATAGCTGGAGAAGTTGAGCATCTTTTCATATGTCTGCTGGCCCTTTGTATGTCTACTTGGGAGAAGTGTCTGTTCAGGTCCTCTGTCCATTTTTTTATTGGAATTTTTTTTATTGTTGAATTGTATGAGTTTTTAGTATATTTTGGATATTAGGCCCTTATCAAAGGCATTGTTTTCAAATATCTATCTTCTCCCATTTGGATGGTTGCCTCTTTGTCTTATTGATGGTTTCTTTTGCTGTGCAGAAGCTTTTTAGTTTGATGTAGTCCCTTTTATATGTTTTTGCTTTTACTTCCCTTGACTATGAGGACAAATTCATGAAATTCTCTCTAAATCTAAGGTCCATGAGTTGTGTACCAATATTCTATTGAATAATAGTGGTGATAGTGGACAGTCAAGACAAGATAAAATATTTGTTAACTACACAAAACCTCCATAGTAACTTCGAGCTTTTAGAAATTTTTTATTTTTTATTTTTTATATCAGGTCAAATATTGAGTTACTGTAAATAAAAGAAGACCCTGTGAAGAACTATCTCTCATTCAAGCAACCTTCAAGAAATGGGAAAGATGTTTTAAAAGGAAGTAATCAACGAATATTTTACCAACTACAGCCAGAAAACATATCAAGAAAAAAGATCAGGACTCACAAATATTTCTCTAAGCAAGAAACAAATTATTGTGATACAAATTCATTTATAGTAGAAAAATTTAAAAATTATGTTCTTAGACACATAAAGAAGAAAATAAAAATAAATCAATATGACAGTAAAGATATATAACCAATATCAACATTTTGGTGACTACTTAGGTCTACTAATTTATAATTTTTCTATTTACTTATCTGAATAAGATTTTATTTTATAATTTAATTAGTCTAAATGTGTAAAAAAATCATTATTCTCTCATATTACTAAATACTTTTGAGAACTTGAAATTTGAAGGTATGATATCTCATGATAAGTATGTGCTATGATTGAATTAATCATCTATTGCACAATTAGAAAGTTTTCAAAGATTCATTTACTTTATAAAAGTGTATTTTGTATTCTACAATAATAGTTGACTTGCTATCTTTGCGTCATTTTCTTATAAAATAACAAATTGATATCTAATACTTTTAATTTCTTTTATTAGTAATTAGCTCCCTATATAATTTAAAAAGCCACATTTATGTCTAAATTTATGGATCTATAGCAAACATTTGAAACCAAATCATGGCTCTTAGAAAAATTTATTTTTATATTTTCTTTTCTTTTCTTTTTATTTATAAAATCATCTGGGTCTGAGGTTTTTTGTACGAAAAATCTTTGACTATCATTGCCATTTTATATTTTTCTTGGAATTCTTTTACTTCATGTAAGTTTTTTTTAATTAATTAATTTTTTATGGTGACATTGGTTAACAATATCCAATAAGTTTCATCTGTATACTTTAACAGTAAGGCATATATGTTTACACTCTGTGTTCACCTCCCATTGTTAGATTTCTTTTTGTCACCACATATTTGACCCCTTTACCCCTTCTATCTCCCCCCTCACCCCCAATGGCTGCCCTCTGGTAACCACTAGTCAATAGTCTGTGTCCATGAGTCTGTTTGTTTGTCCTGCTCATTTATTGCTGTTAGATTTATATCCCACATATAAGTGACATCATGTGATTTTCAACTTTTTCTGTCTGGCTTATTTCTCTTAGCATGATTATTTCGAGATCCATCCATGTTTTTGCAAATGGCAGTATTTCATCTCTTATGGTTGAGTAATATTTCATTGTATATATGTACTACAGCTTCTTTAGCCAGTCATCTATTGTAGGACACTTCAGTTGCTTCCATGTCTTGACCACTGTGAATAATGCTGCTATGAACATCGGTGTTCAAACATCTTTTCAGAAATGGGTTTTCAAGTTTTTGGGGTAAATACTCAGTAGAGGGATTGCTGGATCATATGGTAGATCCATTTGAGGAAACTCCATACTGTTTGCCATAGCAACTGTACCAATTTGCAGTCCCACCAGCAGTGTATGAGGGTTCCTTTTTCTCTGCATCCTCTCCAACATTTGTTATTACTTGTCCTGTTGATGATAGCTATTCTAACAGGTATGAGATGGTATACCACATCTCTAATAGCTAGCAATGTTGAGCATTTTTTCAAATATTTGTTGGCCATTGTATGTCCTCTAGTGAGAAGTGTCTGTTCAGGTCCTCTGCCCATTTTTTGATTGGTTCATTTGTTTTTTGTTGTTATTGAGTTGCATGAGTTCTTTGTATATTTTGGATATTGGGCCCTTATTGGAGATGTTGCTTGCAAATATATTTTCTCATTCAAATGGTTGTCTCTTTACTTTGCTGATGATTTCTTTTGCTGAGCAGGGGCATTTTAGTTTGATGTGGTCCCATTCATTTATTTTAGCTTTTACTTCTCTTGCTTTTGAGCTCAAATTTATAAAATCCTCTTTAAGTGAAAGGTCCTTGAGTTTAGTTCCTATGTTTTCTTCTATGCATTTTATTTTCTCTGGTCTTATATTCAGGTCCTTATTTCATTTTGAGTTGATTTTGGTGTGTGGTGATAGACAACAGTTTAGTTTCATTCTTTTGTAGGTGGCTTTCTGATTTTCCCGGCACCGTTGATTCAAGAAGTTTCCTTTTTGCACAGTGTGTTTTTGGCATTTTTGTTGAAAATTATTTGCCCATATAAATATGGGTTTCCTTCTGGACTCTTGATTCTGTTCCACTGGTGGTGTGTCTGTTGTGCTGCCAATACTATGCTATTTTGATTACTGTCACTTTGTAGTATAATTTGAAGTTAGGCAGAGTGATGCCTCCAGCCTTGTTCTTTTTTCTCAGTATGGCTTTGGCAATTCAGAGCCTTTTGTGTTTCCAAAGAAATCTGATGATTTTTTGTTCTATTTCTTTAAAAACTGCTGATGGGATTTTGATGGGGATTGCATTCAATCTGTATAATGCCTTAGATAATATGATCATTTTAATTATGTTGATTCTTTCAACCCAAGAACATGGAATATATTTCCATTTTTTTTATCTTATTCAATTTCTTTTAATATAGTCTTGTAGTTTTCATTATATAGGTCCTTCACATATTTTGTTAGATTTATTCCTAGGTATTTTATTCTTTTTGTTGCAATTGCTAAAGGAATTATTTTTCTCACTTCTTTTGCTGACACTTCATTTTTAGAGTATAGGAACGCTGTGGATCTCTGAACGTTGATTTCATATCAGAGATTTTACTGTTTTTGCTTATTGTTTCTAGTAGTGGAAGTCTTTAGGGTTTTCTATACAGAGAATCATGTCATCCTCAAATAGTGACAGTTTGACTACTTCGTTTCCTATGTGGATGCCTTTTATATTTTTCTCTTGTCTGATTGCACTCGCTAGGATCTCTAATATTATATCGAATAACAGTGGCGATAGTGGACAGCTTTGCGTTGTTCCTGATCTTAGATGGAAGGTTTTTAGTTTTTCACCATTAAGTAAAATGTTGGCTGAGGGTGTCATATATGGCTTTTATTATGTTATGGTACTTTCCTCGCATATTAGTTTTGTTAAGTGTTTTGACCATAAATGGATGCTGTATCTTGTCAAAGGCTTTTTCTGCATCTATTGATATGATCATATAATTCTTATTTTTTAATTTGCTATGTGGTGTATCACATTAATCGATTTTCATATGTTGAACCATCCCTGTGCCTCTGGAATGAAGCCCACTTGATCATTGTGTATAATCCTTTTAATATGTTGCTGTATTTGATTTGCTAGTATCTTATTTAGAATTTTTGCATCTGTGTTCATGTGAGATATCAATCTGTATTTTTCTTTTTTTGTGTTATCTTTTCCAGGTTTTGATATTACGGTAATACTGGCCTCATAAAATGAGTTGGGAAGTATTGCCTCCTCTTCGATTCTTTGGAAGAGTTTGAGAATAGGTATTTTTAAATCTTCTTTGAATGTTCCAAGAAGATTCACTGGTGAAGCCATTTGTCCTGGATGTTTAGTTTTTGGTAGGTTTTTGATAATTGTTTTAATTTCCATATTGCTGATTGGTCTATTTAGATTTTCCAATACTTGATTCAGTCTAAGAAGGTTGTATTTTTCTAAGTAGTGGTCCATTCTTCTAGGTCATTAATTTTGGTGTTATATGCTTTTTCATAGTATTCTTGTATAATCCTTTGTATTTCTGAAATATCCATCGTAATTTCCCCTCTTTCATCCCTGATTTTGTTTATTTGTGTCCTTTCTCTTTTTTCTTCTATGTGTCTAGACAGGGCTTTGTCTATTTTATTAACCTTCTCAAAGAATCAGCTATTTGTTACAGTTATTTTTTCTGTTATTTCGTTTTCAATTTCATTTACTTCTGTATTAATTTTGATTATTTTTTTCCTTCTGCTGACTTTAGGCTTCATTTATTCTTCCTTTTCTAGTTTTTTAAGATGAAGCATTAGCTTGCTTATTTGGGTTCATTCTTGTTTTTGGAGGTAGGCCTGTAATGATATGAACTTTCCTCTTATGACCACTTTTGCCGTGTCCCAAAAGTTTTGATATGTTGTACTATCATTATCATTCGTTTCTATGTATCTCTTGATCTCCCTTTATATTTCTTCTCTGACTCAGTTATTCTTCAGTAGTATGTTGTTTAATCTCCATGTATTTGTGGTTCTTCCTGATTTCTTTTTGCAGTTGATCTCTAGTTTCAAAGCATTATGATCAGAGAATATGGTTGGTATGATTTCAATCCTCTTATATTTGTTGAGGCTATCTCTGTGTCCCCATATGTGGTCGATTCTTAAGAATGTTCCATGCACTAGAGAAGAATGTATAAGCAGCTGTTTTCAAATGGAAGGCTCTGTAAATGTCAATTATGTCCAGTTGGTGTAATGTGTCATTTAAGGACATTATTTCTTTATTGAATTTCTGTTTGTATGATTAATCCATATCTGACAGTGGGGTAGTTAGGTCCCCTACTATGATAGTGCTTTGGTCTGTTTCTCCCTTTATCTCTGTTAGTAATAGCTTTACATATTTTGGGGCTCCCTGATTGGGAGCATAGATATTAATGAGTGTTATGTTTTCCTGGTGCATGATTTCCTTTATCATTATGAAGTTTCCCTCAGTATCTTTATTTACCTTTAGAAAAACTTATTTTGAAAAGAACAATTTTAACTCATGGTAAATTGATTCAACTAGTAATTTTTTCTCTGACGATACTGAAAAAGTAAGACTTACTGTAATCGTAAACCATTTTAATATTTGTCTGTGTGTGTGCGTGTGTATATGTGTGTGTGCATGTGCATATGTGAGTGTGTGTGGTGTGAGGTTTAAAATAAACATTGCCCCCCCCCAAAAAAAAGTTAAAATCATTATTTTCAGTGCTCTAGGAATAACCAAATTTTGCAACAATCTGGGAAGTGTTTATACAAGAAAAATTACTGACTATTGGTAAGGATAGCAGTAACTCCGGTATAGTAACTTGTTTTAGCCCCATTCCCTTCTCCTCAGCAGGATGGTAGCTATGAAAACCAGCAACTTTGTAACCACAGTAGCTGTGAAATCCAGCAGTTTAGAGATCATTAGGGAGAGAAAGAATGAGTTTAAATATCTCCAAAATGCCCCATCCCAAGAGAATTGTCAATATTTAATTTGTCTAGCAGATGCCTAGAAAATCTCTTCACAGGGTTAGTTTATATTTAACCGGACTCACACCTCACTAAGTGGGAGAAGCCTTTTCCTCAAGAATCTGTCAAAAAGCCATCAGCATCAATTAAATTAAGTCTATACTTAATGTTGTTTTAGCTTCTGGAACTTTGAGTGAAACAATGTATAATGAAACCAGTTTGACCATAGGCTAATTGACATAAACAAGTGTTAAGTTCCTACTTTACCTCATTAATATTATAACAAAACTATGTTGAATGAAATGACATTATTTGAGGACTTTCTGGATTTAGCCTCACAGATATCAGAGAAAATGATACCAGTTGGGGAAAGCCAAGAAGCTAGACATAAAACTTAAATGGAAATTCAGGGAAAGAGGATTTTCATAGGGGACTTTTAGAAGCCTGAATATATATTACAAGAAATTTTAAAGTTCTCCTGCATGTACAGGGCTGTGAGCATGTACTGGAGAGACCTGAGAAAGCCCTGATTTCTTACATATTGCTAAACGTAAAGCTCTACACAAGCTGGAAACAAAGGCTTAGAGCTGTAAACTGCCAGAGTATTGAAGTTTTGCCTGGATACACAGGATCCTAAACCAAGAGCAGGAGATTTATTGGCTCAAGGCAGCTAAAGACTTCTGTCTAATCATTAGCTTACCATTAAGCTAATCAAACAGAGACTTTTGTGGCTGTACATACAAAAATTAAGACTGTAAGGAATTAGTCCAGGAAAGTCACAAGCAAACAGTAACTACATAAACAACAAAAAGTAATAAAACCCAAGCCTGAGGATCAGGAAATCTTATTTTTAGAATTGCCACATTATAATATAATAATGCTGTTTTTTGGCAAAAATATTATAAGGCAAGGAGAGAAAAAGGGAAATATGGTTTATACAAAGGGGGAAAATCAACCAATGAAAACTTTCTGAGGAAGCCCAGATGTTGAATATAATGGAGCTTGAACTTCAGAAAAGCTATTATAAATAGTTTAAAGAAGTAAAAGAAACCATGTCTTAAAAAATTAAAGGGACATATAATAATGATATTTTGTAAATATTGCAATAGAAATTATAAAAATAGCCGAATAGAAATTTTAGTGTTAAAAAATACAGTAACTGAGGTGAACGGTCACTAGAGGTACCTAATGATAGATTTGAATTGGCAGAAGAAAGTGTCAGTGAACTTAAAGATAGGTCAATTGAGACTATTTAGTTTGAGCAACCAAAATGGAAATAAAAAGAGCCCCCATGGCACATCATTCAGAATACCAACATGTTTATAATGAGAATCCCTGAGGAAAAGAAGAATGGGACAGAAAGAATATTTGAACAGTTAATGGCTGAAAGCTTCCCAAATTTGATGAAAAATATAAATCTACAAATTGAAAGAGCTCAAGAAACTGCAGTTAAAATTAACACAAAGATATTTGCACCTAGGCACATTATAGTCAAACTGTAGAAAGACAAATAAAGAGAATAATCTTGCAAGAATAAAAAATGATTTGTTATCAACAAGATATTCCTCTATAAGATTAACAGCTAACAACAAGAAAATAGAGAACTTTAATAACACTATAAATCACCTAGTCATAAAAGACATAGAAGATGGGAGGGGGTTTGGGAGTGAGCAAAAAAATGAATGATTAAGTAAAAATTGCCAGTTATAAAAATATTCGCAGGATATAAAGTACAGCATAGGTGGTATAGTCAATAATACAGTAATTACTAGGTATGATGTCAGATGGGTACTAGACTTATCAGAATGATCACTTTGTAAGATATATAAATGTCTAATCACTATGTTGTATATCTGATATTAATATATTGTGTGTCAATTGTAATTGAAAAAGGAAAAAGCTGTAGAAATACATATATATTATAGAAATATATATTATAGAAACAAATATATACTTCACACACAAAAACTTGGCCCATAGCAAGCAGAAAGAACAAGATGAGGAACGAATATATATTAGAGAAGAAATAAAATGGAAATTGGAAAACAAAAGACAGAATCGTGAAAACTAAGATTTGGTTTTTGAAAACATCAACAAAATTGATAAATCTTTAGCTAGGATAAACAAACAAAAAAAGAGCTAGACTCATTACAAAATTCAGGAGTGAAAGAGGGTACATCACTACTGATATGACCCATCCAAAAAGATTTATAAGGAAATACTGAGAACAACTATGCCAACAAACTGTATAACCTATGTGAAATGAACAAGTTCCTAGAAAGGTACAAACTACCCAAACTGACTCAAGTTGTAATTCATGAAAGATCAGAAAACTATTGTTAAGATGATGATACTTTTCAAATTGATCTATAGAGTAAATGCAATCCCTATCAAAATCACACCTGTCTTTTTTTTGAAAACTAGTCCTGCAAGTCTTATGGAAATGCAAAAAAACCAGCATCACCAAAACCTGAAAAAAAAAACAAAGTTGGAGGATTCATACTTCCCTATTTCAAAATTGTCTCCAAAGCTATAATAATCAAAATAGTGTATTAATTGGCATGAAGAAAGATAAATGGAATAAAATATAGATCCCAATAGATGTCAATTGATTTATGACAAGGATGTCAATTTATTGTGAAAATGATGGTGTTTTCAACAAATGGTTCTGGGACAACTGGATATTTATATATAAAAGAATGAAGTTAGAACTATGTTACACTATAAAAAATATTAGAACAGATTAAAGTCATAAATTTAACAGCCGAAACTATATAGCTTTTGAAGAAACATAGGAGTAATTCTTCATGACCTTGGGTTCGGCAATAGTTTGTTAGATATATCTACAGTACAAGGAAGAAAAGAAAAAATAGAGAAATTAGATCCATCAAAATTAAGAAAACTTCTGTGCTTCAGAGGACACCATCAAGAAGGTAAAAAGATAGTGTAAAGAATGGGAGAAAATATTAGTAAATCATATCTGATTTAAACATTTATGTCCAGAAGACATAACTCTTACAGCTCAGCACTAAAAAGATAAATAACCCAATTAAATATGGGTGAATGATTTAAATAGACATTTCTCCAAAGAAGTATTGAGATGGCCTATAAGTACATGAAAAGATCCTCAACATCATTAATTATTAGAGAAATACAAATCAGAACCACCGTGAAACACTAACACACATTAATAGTTAAAACTAAAATTTAGGAAAATAACAGGCAATACCAAGTGTCAGTGAAGGTGTGGAGAAATTAGTACCCTCAGTCATTGCTGCCAGAATTGTTAATGGTGCAACCACTTTGGCAAAATGTTTGACATTTCCTCTAAATGGTAAGCATAAGTTACCATGATTGGATCCAGAAATTTCACTCATTGACATATACCCAAATATTAGTCATCGATTGGCCAAAAGTGGATCATGCAATTCTGCTCCTAGGTACATAACTAAGAGAAATAGCAATATGTCAGTATAAAACCTTACATACTGATATTTATAGCAGCGTTATTCATAATACCTCAAGTATAAACAACTTAAATGTCTATCAGCTAATTAATAATTAAAATTTGATATATAGAATGAAATATTATTCAACAATAAGTAGGAATAAAGTACTGATACATACTATAGCATGAATGAACATTGAAAACATAATGCTAAGTGAAAGAAGCCCACAAAAAGAAATTGTTTGATTCCATTAGTATGTAAGATACAGAATAAGCAAATCTATAAATCCAGAAAGACTAGATGATGCCTAGGCCTGGCAAAGGGAGAGACAATGGGAATGATTGCTAATGGGTATGGGATTTTCTTTTTGGAGCGATGATAAAAATGTTTTAAAATTAGATTGTAGTGATGATTCACAATTCTGTGAATATACTAAAACCCACTGAAGTATATATTTTAAAAGAATGAACTTTATGGTGTGTGAATTATATATCAATAAAACATAAAAATATATAACACAATGCAGGGTTTTTTTTTTCCCCAAACTGGAACAGTGTCCCTATTTTTTAGAAAGTGTAAGAAGAATATCTACTCTACAAATATATTAAGAAGCCTCTGTGGGTCAAGGACTTAGAACTGCCATCACATTTTAAATGACCATCTTTGTATTATTATTCTTATTATCCTTGCTATTTTACAGACAAAGAAATGACATATTAGTGGTTAACTAATTTCCTTAGGGTCACACATCTAGAAAGTGCCAGGCCTAGGCATACCTTTTTTGTCAAGCCTGTATATTTTTTATCCTCCACTCTGTGCTTCAATGAAAAGATTCTTCATTGGAACCAAGTTCCAGTTTGTTATGCTGTACCTCTGCTTTTGCTCTAGAAAGGTGATGTGGAAGTACTAAATGTCCCAATTTTAGCAAGTTGAGAAAAATGTTAATTTTCTCTTCTCATATCACTTTATTAATTACTAATTTCAGAGCTGGCCAATTTGTGACTTGCTAATTTGGTACACTAAATGGAATTCAGTACTATGAGGCTAGGTGCTCTTGTCTGTCTATAAACTAAAATTTGACTTCAGAATAAGGAAGATGAATATTTTGGGGGATGGGATTCTCCTTGGCATAAAAATAGGAGGTTTCTCCCAAATTGATTAATAATGTAGACCTTCACTTCCACAAAGCTGTTAAGAAATATTCTTAGCTTTTAAATATTTGCATTAGTTTTAAAGTTGGTATTGTTAAAGTTAAGTTGGCTTTGAGAGAATTATATATGCATCTATATGAGGTTTGTTAACATTTTTAAATTGAAATAATTGTATATGGAATTCTTTTAAGAGGCTAACTACCTTAATACATTAGTGATGATTCTCTGTACAGAACGTTTGAAGAACAAGTTACTTACTCTCCCTGGGTCTCATGTTCTAAAACAAAATACTGTATTAGCTAGTCCTGAAGGTCCTTTCCAGCTCTTTGATTATATGACACTCTGATGAGCATACAGAGACACACCTGCAATCCTGCCGAGAGTTCCACAGAATCATTAATGATTATTCATGGCAAGGGAAGCAGAGGTAACATTGATTCTGAAAGCCGATCCTTCTCACTGTAGAAGTGCACTCTTGTGTTACAGAGATTTTGTATATGAGAAATGCCACCTGCCAGTACTTGAAAGTCTCTGAGCACCAGAAATTGACTCAATGCCCTTTAGGTTAAAACATCACCTGCAAGCCCAGCACAGTGTACCTGTGGTGAGGGCAATAGTATGGATGGTCATATTGATATCTTTTAGAGCTTGAGCTACACATATCCTGCTTTGTCACTTACTATAAGATTCATGAAAAGTCTAGGGCTTTTTTTTTTCTTTTAGTTTATAGCTGTTTAGCTTTTAAACAGAATTTTTTGAAGTCCACTAAAATGAACATCCTCTCAGTGCCTTTATATATTTCTTTAGTAAAAGAAGAGTAGATTTGAAAGGAAAAAAAAATGTGCTAACATTATTTCAATTAGGGAGAAAAACTATAAATAATTCACATTCAACAAAACAAATTTTATTCTTGATCCTCTTTTTTGCCATTGTGGAGCACATTTATTTTTAGCAATATAAACTAAAAATTATTCATGAGTTCTCTACTAGCATAATAATTAGAAGTCTAAAATTGGGACAATATTTTTAAAAATTAAATTAGGACAATATTTTAAGTTTAACTTTATTCTTAATTAGCAAGATGAGATTAAAGATATGATAATACATTATTTTAAAACCAAATTTGTTTTAAAGTATATTCTTTTTATTTCAGTTTCCAGGATAGTTTGGTCCAGGACTAGAAAGAATCAGGGTTGCCATAATGGGCAGCGATATATTGGAAAGGGTTGCACAGGATTTCTAGGGACTAGTCATTTTTGTAACTAGAAGTACTTTGGGCTATGTTCTAAATTATTACAACTTATAACTTCAGGAGCTTGGAGAACCAGAAACAAATAGCAATGAACTAAAGAGATGCTATTTTGAACCTTAGAACTCTTTAGAATACATAAAGCAATTCTCTCCTTATACTCAGATCTTACAATTTAATATTTTTCCTAGTATAAGAAGAATATATGTTCAATTTAATTTTTTTTAAAATGCAGGATACATAGAAAATAGGATTAAAAAGTTCTTGCTGATATGTTCATATGTTTCATTCTAGCTATGATAAATTTTAAATAAATTTTATGCTATGTGAATCTGATATTTGTGTGGAATATAGCTGAAAAACTAATATGATATAATTCTAGGAATGTTACATCAAATGATTCTATATCCTGGGAGAAAAGTGTTTATAATTGGTAAAATTTTTTATATAACCTAGTTCATCTGTGCTCTGGGTCTTATACATTCTTCTGAGTTGCTTATTTGGGAAAATTAGGTAAAATTGATGGGCTGTGCTTTACAAGGTAGGCAAATACCTTGACTTTATTCTATGAAAAACATTATATTATTGTGAAAATGAGTAAAAGATAAATATAGGCAAGGATGTCAGGAAGGAAAAGTTGTTTAGGAAAATCTTGAGATATTGTCCTATGAGTAACTTAGAAATACTGTTATCAATGGCTGAGCTATGTATTAGACACATTTTGTTCACATTCTTAAATTTTTTGTGATCTCATGCATGTGTCACCCTAGACCCCTTGCTCCACCTTCATCATTACTGTGGCGACACACTCCATGTAAGTTGAGTAATTTTATTGGCTGAAGCCAGTAACCATATACCAAGACTCACTGACATTCTCAAAAAAAAAATGTGATTTGATAAGTATTATTTGGAACCTTTGAAAGAAACCTAGAGGAGACAGAGAAAGCTTTACTGAGAAGTTCAATAGGATTTTTCAGATGAACAAATTACAGAGCAGGGATTGCCATGGAGAAAACAGACATTGGAGCTCAAATAGGAAGTTACTACTATAATCCTGCTAAGAAATAATAAAATGAAAAACTATCACAGTAGCTTGGAAAATGGAATAGAGAATTATGAGACATAATTGCACATCAAGAGTAGTTATTTCAAGTTTCTGGAAGAATACTTCAGGATATCTGTTGGTGCTGATGGAGATATCATATGTGATATCATGCTAACAATATCAGTTTCTGAGGTATGACTACTTAGTGGCATAAATCAAATCTTTCCCATGAAGCTTTTATACTGTCTGTGTTGGTGACTAGAAGCTTCTTTGTTACATTTATATCAAATTTGCATTCATTTGACAGTGAACAAATATGCCCACCCAAGTTAGAGATGGAATATATTAGTGAACTAAAAATGCAAAGACTTTGCCTTTGAGTACTTAAAATTTAAGAGATAGAACAAGAAATTAACATAAGTCATAATTTTATAAAAGGTGATAAGTGTCATGGAAAAACTAAAATAGGATAAACAGGATCAGGAGTCTGTGGGGGGAAGAGTTTTGAAGCTGGGTAGATTGTTATACTAAATGGTATGGGGGACCTAATTGAGAAAGTGAGGTTGATCAAAGACTATATTTTAAAGAGGTGAGAGAATTAGCCCAGTAGACAGCTGGAGAAAGAGCATTCCAGACACAAGAAAATGTATAGCAAAAGCTCAAGGTGGGAGCATGTGTAGCATGTGTGAGAATCCAGAAGGAGAGCACTGTGGTTGTAAGCAGAGTGAGCAAGGAAGAGTAAAGTAGGGACTGAAGTCAGGTTGATTATGTAGGGCATCGTCTGGCTCTTAGCAGCGAGAGAAGGAATCAATTGCAAGTTTAATCAAAGGATTATTCTGGTCTGATTTGTCTTTTAAAAATCATTTTGGCTGCTATAGTCACGATAGATTTTTTTTAAATTATTTTTTATAGCCTTTGTTGTTGTTGTTGTTACTATGACTCTGGTGCACAACACAAAAGTAGAAATAGGATACCTACGAAAATGTTATTTACAGGTAAAAGATGATGAGGATTTAGCTCAGGGTATATCAGTAAAGTGGTGAGAAATGAATAAATTCTGAATATATTAGAAATATAGACTCTATGGTATTTCCTTTGTGTTAATACAAACTTGTATGGTGTTCAGCTATACTAAATGTTTGGCAAATGTCATTATGAAAAAAATTTGCAAGGTATTTAAATCTAGTGTTAATGTCAGAGTCAGATTCACCTTCTTCCTAAAATTTGTGTTCATTGTTATTGCAATTATTGTTGTATTTCAGTCACTACACCTTGTAAATACAATGTGTCTGATGGGTTTCATGGTATGTAAGTAATAAAGATAACTTGTGAGGTGATAGGAATTTTACCTGTACTTTTCCCAATGGTTTATATTTCCCAAACCAAAGAGTGGAATATGCTTTCCAGTCGATTCTTCTTCTACAAATATGTACTTCACATCCCTAAATAGCCAAATAACTATGTTGATATAACTCTCTGGGTTATTCTGGCCTACTTGGTATACTTTGTCTTCATGTTATCAACTATAGTTATTTTAAGTTAAAGCCTGTAAATTCTGAGACATATAGTATTGTATTTTCATAGCATTGTGAGAGGCCATTATAAATGTAAAATTTTTTTCGGTTAAGAGGCACATCTGGAGGGCTTCATAAATATTAATTGAAATACAAACTAGTCTATGAAAATTATAATTTCTATGATTTGAGCAAACAATACAGTTCTACAGTATTGATTTTATTCATCAAATTTAAGTTCTCCTGAGCAGATAGCTCTAGAATGCTTTTCTGTTTAGGTCAGATATAGGTACCATATTTAATTGTTTAATTATCTTTTTCTAAATTTTATTTTATTATTAGTTTCATGTATACAGTACATTGGTTAGACATTTATATAGTCTACAAAATGATCCCCCTAATTGCTCTTTCTCTCCTCTGGCTTTCCACCTAGCCAACATATTAATGCTGACTGCATTTCCTATGCTGTGCTCCCCAACCCCTTGATCATTTATCAACTACTAATTTGTACTTCTTTAACCCTTCACCCCATTCTTCGAGCCCCCCAACCTTCCTCTGTCCAGTACCAAATTGTTCACTATATTTGTGAGTCTATTTTTGATTATGTTCTTTTTGTTCCTTAGATTCCGCATATAGGTGAAATCATACGATATTTATCTCTCCGACTTATTTCACTCAGCATAATAACTGCTAGGTCCATCCATGCCATTGCAAATAGTAGGATTTCATTTTTTTAATGGCTGAGTAAATTCCATTGCATATATGAACCATAACTTCTTTATCCATTCTTCTGTTGATGGGTATTTAGGTGCTTCCTTGTCTTGGCTGTTGTAAATTGTGCTGCCATGAACATAGAGATGCATAGATCTTTACAAATTATTATTTTGATTTTTTTTTTGGATAAATACCCAAAAGTGCAATTGCTGGGTCAAAAGGTATATTCATTTTTAATTTTTTGAGAAATGTCTAGACTGTTTTCTATAGTAGCTATACCAAATTGCAAGTCCACCAACAGTGCAGGAGGGTTCCCTTTTTTCCCACATCCTCACCAGCACGTATTCCTTGATTTATTGATGATAGCCATTCTGACAGGCATGAAGTAACATCTCATTGTAGTTTTAATTTGCATTTCTCTGATGACTGGTGACCTTGAACATCTTTTAATGGCATCTTTACTACAGAAGAGTCTTGTCTTGGATAAACAAACCTTTACAAAATAGTCATTTTATTTTCCTAAAATAAAAAAAAAACCTTATTTTGACTAACAGTCTAAATTATTAAAATATACAACTAAATGAATCAATGTACATGAACATGTATATGTACACACATAAATGCATGCATGTGCTTGTATACACTCACATATATACCCAAGGCCATAATATTTAGCCATATCATCAGCTAGTGAAGTTAAACTCAATATATCTCTGACTTATATAGCCATTGTGTAATATGATTTAAGTAAGTAATAATAATTAATGAAATAAATTGGTTTTCTATAGTTAACCTATGACTTTATCTTGCATTTAACTTAAATATTATGGATACCTGTGTTTGATTAAGGGCATGAGAAATGTACCATTTGTTTTAAGGTTAAAAAGAATAGAAATTTAAAGATATTAAGTGAATAGGTAGATCACACTTCTTTTCCTTTAATTGTGGTTTATAATATTATAAGTGAATAGATTATTTTAGTTGTTGCTTATATTGTACTTCCAGAGACAGATATTGCAGTAGTATGGTTGTCAAGAAATGATATTAAAATTTTGAGTTAATTTTTTGTTAATGCATGTATTTTGTTTGGATGGCAAAACCTTTTCAGAGCAGAGTGAAAAATGGCACTATTACGAAAAAACACAACTGAAGGTCACCACTCTGCCCCTACAGAGTGGCACAATTTCTCTTCTAAAGTAGATGGACATTTTTTAACAAGACACCTTGTAAGACCTCTTTATGCTGGAAAGTAAGAGCCCTCCAGGGTATGGTTTTGAAGGAGACTGATGGCTGCACTGCTCAGCATCAGAAATAAATGCTTAATTGAAGTGGGAGTGAACTCTGGAGAGAAAAAGAGAGGGTCAGAAGCACAATAGAAAGTGGGAACAACAGGGAAATATCAAGAATGAGAAATTCCTAGGAGAGGAATGATTAAAGGACTGTCATACTCAGTTTTTGGTGTTGCTAATCAGGACTTGTGATCATCAGGATATTGCTATGTTACATACACCTTCAGTAGTGTTCGTTATATACACAAATTTCTTTTTTAAAAAATTTATTTATTTTAATTAGTTTCAAGTATACAGTACATTGGTCAGACATCTATATAGTTCATAAAACAATCCTCTTAATTGCTCCCTCCCTCCCCGGGCCCTCCACCTAGCCAATATATTATTGCTAACTGCATTCCCTCTGCTCTGCTCCCCATCCCTATGACCATCCATCAGCCACTAATTTATACTTCTTTAACCCTTCATCCCATTCTCCCAGCCCCCAAACCCCCTCCTCTCTGTCTATCACCAAACTGTCCACTATATTTGTGAGTCTGTTTTTGATTAGATTATTCTTTTTTCCCCTTAGATTCTGCACATAAGTGAAATCATATGGTATTTATCTTTCTCTGTCTGACTTATTTCTTGATTGAATGGTGTTTTGATAAATCAGAGAAAAAGTTTGTTGCCTAAGATGGTGCTGAGCAGAGAGAAGAAAATAAATAGGTTAAGTCAAACGTAGTGAGAATTTAGCAGGAGAGGAAATCAGAATTAGAGGTGACAAAATGCAAGCTTCCAAATTTTGGCAAAATTCTCTCTAAGAGGATTTCTCGTGGCCATGAAATATGGATTAGAGGAAATCATAAAGTAGGAGATGGCCTTAGCTAACATATGGATTATACTTGCCTTGGTTGTTTCTTTGAATATCCTTACAAAAGTCACTTATATTCAAAAAGCTTAAACAACAATTTTTAAGTATAGGAGGATTTGTTCTAACTCTGTTAATAAAGGTAGCTTGGCATTCCTGGATGCCTTAGAGTTTGGGAATATAGTAGAGAATCTCTGAGACTTTCAAACATTTTAAAAGTCTAACAAAAATTGAAAGCTTCTCATGATAAGGTGACATGAGCTAACTAATCTGTCAAATATCTCCTCTGTAATAGAATTATATCCACTCAGTTGATAATTCTGTAACGCTATCTCATGCCTGTTAGAAGCTCTGATTAGCAGTTAGATGTCTTTGATGGAAAAAGAAGGAGAAAACAATTATTAAAAATTTCAGTTTCTATTTCTGCTCCTTCCTCCTGGGTGTGATTAGCTTTCTCTTTCAAGTCATCTGTGTTCCTTGAGAAGACAATGAGACTGCAGAACTGTAGCAAAGACAGAGAAGCCTGTTGACTCTTAAAGCCAATCCCCATGTATATATTTAGTTGATTGTGAAATGGGTAAAGTGGCTCAGCTGTCTTGTACCTATAGGCAGCTTCTCAAGGAAGCCAGTAAAACTCTCAATAGAGGCATCTACAAATTTATGGTACTGGCTACAGACACAGAGCCCTTGGAGAACTTGCACATCTACTGTTGTGGGAAGTATGTGCTTCAAACAGGACCTGGGATGGTCATTGTCTGCTCAGTTACCAGCAAAGAAGATTTGCAGTGGAAACCCAGGATTCAGTACACCTCACAGTCCCCTGGAAGAATCTTAGTTTAAAGCACAGATCTCAACCAAAGCTCCTGCTGATTTTTCCTCCTGAAGAACTGTGGATATACATTGTCTTTATGTTAGCCTGTGGTTTTAAAATTAATTTCTATTATTAAAAATTATTCTCTAAAACCTGACTTTTTGATTTAAAAAAATATGTAATTTTAACCCAGACATTTTAAACAGCAAGAAAGAGCTAGTAGGGATATGGTTGCCTTAAGGAAGATATTTGGTTCCAATTTTCTTCAAGCAAGTCTTATTGAACACCTATTATATGCAGAAATTATGTACAGGAAAGTGCATAGGGAAACTTTGGGGACTATTTGTCCCCTCTAAAATGTGACGCTCTTGAGAATAAGCATCACCAACATTTTATCCCCTTGCCTGATGTAAAGAAAGTGTTTCATACACATGAAATAAATGAGGAGATTTCTTTTCCTTTCTAGGGACTTTAGGAAATAGGCCTTAAAGGAAGAGGAGGAGAGGCAAGCCAAGGTGTTGGAATGAAAGATATAGGGAAAAACATGGCCTGGGTTAAAGCCAACAACAGAAATCATGGATCTGAGGAAACTTCTTTTGCGTGTGGACAGTTCATTACCTCAATTGGGACCATCATACCAGCTCTGAGAGCTCTGAGCAATGAATCCTGCCAAAATATAGATGCTTTCACCTAATCAGAAGTGCTAAATGAGTCATTGTGTGCACTCTAATAAAAATTATATATTCTGATTTTTCCATTTTATATAATAATCTCATTCAAAACATGTTCATGGAGTTCATGGAATCCATGGAATTCACAGAGAAAATTCATAAAAATGAAATTGGCAAATCTACCTTCACTAATAAGCAGTGTCCGCCCTGACCTTCCACTGGTGGTATTTTGAGGACTATATTAAAGCTTCTTTGTAAATTGTAGGGTGCTATAGAAGTTCAGTTCTTGTATATTATAAAGCATGAGTTAAGATCTGGGTCTTTGAGGTCAGATCATGAATTTGAATCTTGTTTCTGCCTTGTTTTAATTATACAGCTTTGGACATGTCACTTAACACCTCTGAGGCCCAGTTATTTCATTGCCTGGCACCTACTAAGTGCTCAACAAACACTATTTAGAATTACAGTATTGTTTTTATTGTATTATGCTGCAACTGATTTCAAGGCAAATATTTTCCATAATATAATAAAAATAACCCGGTGCTATCAATCTTTATTTTATTTTATTTTTTATGGCAAGCATTTCGAGTAACTTTTTCTTGGGGATGCCTTATAAGGTGATGAATAGCATGATTTATTTTTTTTAATTTTCAACTAATCTTGTAAAAAAAAGTAGAATCTTCTATGTTGGAACAAAAATTACACTGAATTTTTTCAAATAAGAGGTAAATAAAATTCTACTGTGGTACATAAACTGCTTAAGCAAACAATGTGAATTAACATATTTTTGGCACTTAGGGACCTGAGAAAAAAAGTTTATAGTAACAGCTATAGTAACAGACAAGTTATTATATATTTCCTTATAGATAAAATATTGAAAACAAGCATATCAATACAAGCAAGAAAAACCTGGTAGGTTTTTCAGAATGGCCCTGTTTTATATACTGCCAATTGTAGAAAATAATATTTATGACAAAGGGAGTGGTCTGTGTGCTGGTAATATTTCAGCTGTCCAGTTTTATGAAACTGCTGGAGAGCAAGAAAACAGCTGTACTTGGGGAGTGGTCTTGGATATGAGGAAGGTTGGAGTGAAAAAGATTTTTTTTTTAATTGAAGATATATTATTGACAATATTTTAGGACAATTTTAGGGTTGCCATGAGAAGCTACATAAGTGTGTAATAAGGAATAAAGGAAAGAAAATTGAGGAATCTTGAAAAGTTATGTGAGCTAATGGTTATGGCTGACTCTTTAGTATGGGAAGCAATAAAGAATGGAGTTAAATTATTAGTCATCAGCTCTGTTAAGTACAGCAGAGTATATTTTAAGGGATAGTGCCAATTCCTGGTAAAGTTCTCTGATTTTTATCTAAAAAATCTTCTAAACATCACAAAAGATGAATTTTATTGTATTTAAAAAAGTAAAATTTGAGATACATTTAGTCTTTATGAATGTGGTGACTGACAAGAACTCTTAATTCAATATTAGGAGATATCATTCAATATAAATAACTATTTTGTTCCATTATTTCATCTTCTTTGGTCTGCTTCTTAAAGATGAATGAGCTCCACTTTTTCTTCTTAGACTCTCCATCTTTTTCCTTTCTTTTTTCCCCCTAGTAATTGCTTTGGCTTTACACCTTGAATCTATGCTATTTAATCAAGGCACCACTTGTTATAAACAATTAAGAAGTCACGATCTATGCACTAGTGTTAGTGTGTTAGAAGAGAAAAGTAAGAAACTTCTAATAATTCAATGTGATAAAAGCTATGTGCTTTAGAAACATAAAAGAGGTGACTTCTGATGTTCCATAAGGCTGAACGAGTGTTCGGGAAGGGGACATTTCAGAAATAGTAAATGAAAGGGTTCAAGCATGAGGCGTGAAAATGCGTGGTGTCTTGGGAGACCCATTAGTCATTTTGTATGTTTGAAATACAGAGAATATGTTAGAGTGTGCAGTAGCTGATCCTGGATAAGTAGGTTACTAATTATTTTATATTTTATCCTGTGGGTGGTGGAGAGTAATAGGTTTTTAAGCACTCAGTGGGCTATCTCATTTCTTTTCATGGCTTTAACCAGATTCCCTAAGTTAATTATTTCTAAATCCTTACCTGCAGTTCTGACTTTGTTCCTAAGTATCGTAATTGTATTTGAAACCGCTCACTTATTATTATCCTGCTGTTATTCAAACAAGTCCAGTTCAAAAGAGCTTACTTTGCTCCTTTAAATTGTTCCTCCATTTATGCTCCCTTGTTTCATGTTGTCATTTCTCCAAGTCAACTAGGCTGAACATCTTAGTTCCATTTTCAACTTTCCTCTTTATTTTAGTTTCCGCATTTTTTTTTGTTCACCAGTCCTACCAATTTTTCTACCAAGCACCTCCCACTCATATCCCCATTTCTGTTTTAACTACCACTTCTGAAACTTACACTCTTTCATTCCTTCTCATCTGGACTTTTGCAATGGCCTTTTAAAGGACCTAGTTATATTTTAATATAGTGTACATATTGGCACCAGAATTTTCTTCCAAAAATGTGGAGCTGATAACGTAATTCCCATGTTCAAAAACCTTTAATGATTCCTAACTTAGGGAATAAAGTGAAGATTCTTTAGGGCCACATACAGGGCTCATGATCATTATTTTGTTGATATATTGTATATTACCTTGTATTAAATTTAACTTTAACTTTTAATAGATTATACATTTTTAGAAGACAGAATATATTTAGTTACCTATTTCCGTATAACAAAATACCCCCTCAGTAGTTTAAAATACCACACATTTATTATTTTAGAGTTCATTAGGTTAGGAATACAGCTGCAGCATAACTAGGTTCTCCGGGTCAGGGTCTCTCACAAGGCTGCAGTCAAGGTGCCAGCTGGGGCTACAGTAATCTCAGGGTTCAAATAGGGTGTAATCTGCTTCTGAGCTTGCTTGGTAGTTGTGGCAGGATTCGTTTCCTTCCAGGTCGTTATATTGAGGGCTTCCATTTCTCACTTGCTGTTGGCCAAGACTGCCTTCAGTTACTTGCCATATAGGGTACTTTACAACATAATAGCTTGCTTTATCAGAGTGTGAGAGGGAGAGGGAGGGAGAGAGGGAGAGACAGACAGACAGACAGAGAAGTGACAGTCTTTTATAACCTAATCTTGGAAGTGACATCCATCACTTTTGCCATATTCTATTTACTAGAAGCATATCGCTAAGTTCAGCCCACACTCAAGAGTGAATTACACCAGGGCATAAATACCAGGAGGCTGACTGTC
>CM053509.1:75419062-75549022 GCA_028627145.1 Eidolon dupreanum
CTCTCCTCTCCTCTCCTCATCTGTATATGTTTTTCAATCTGAAATGAGTCTCTTGTAGGCAGCATATGTAATGGTCTTATTTTCTTATCAATTAAGGCACCCTATCTTTTGGAGCATTTATTTTTATATATTTTATTTTTTTATATTTTTATTTTTTTCAGTTATAGTTGACATACAGCATTATGTTAATTTCAAGTATACAACACAGTGATTAGATATTTATATAAGTTTTGAAGCGATCATCCCAATAAATCCACTACCAATCTGACACTATATAGTTATTACAATACTATTGACTATATTCTCCATGCTATATTTTGTAACCCCATGATTATTTTGTAACTACTAATTTGTACCTCTTAATCTTTCTTCCCCTTTCTTCTTCCTTCTTCCTTCTTCTCCTCTTCCTCCTCCTCCTCCTTCTTCTTCCTCCTCCTTCTCCTCTTCCTTTTTCCTTCCTCCTCCTCCTCCTCTTTCTTTTTCTTCTTCTTCCTTCCTCCTCCTCCTTCTCCTCCTACTCCTCCTCCTCCTCTTCCTCTTCCTCTGTCATTATCATTGTCTTAACATTTCCTGTGGTATTGGCTTGGTGATGATGAACTCCTTTAGTTTTTTCTTGTCTGGGAATCTCTTTCTCTGTCCTTCAATTCTAAATAATAACTTTGCTGGGTGGAGTAATCTTGGTTGTAGATCCTTGCTTTTAATCACTTTGAATATTTCCCGCCAATCGCTCTGGACTACAACATTTTTGTTGAGAAATCAGCTGACAGTCTTTGGGACGTCCCTTGTAGATAACTAATTGCTTTTCTCTTGCTGCTTTTAAGATTCTCTCTTTGTCTTTAACCTTTACGATTTTAATGATGACATGTCTTGGTGTGGGTTTCTTTGGGCTCATCTTGCTTGGGACTCTGTGCTTCCTGGGCTTTTACATCTATTTCCTTCTCCAGATTAGGGAAATTTTCTGTTATTATTTCTTGAAATAGGTTTTCAATTCCTTGCTCTCTCTCTCTTCTTCTATCCCTATGATGTGAATGTTGGTATGCTTGTTGTTGTCCCAGAGGCCCTTTAAACTATCTTCATGTTTTTGGTTTTGTTTTCTTGTTGCTGTTCTGACTGGGTGTTTTCTGGCACTTTATCTTCTAAATTGCTGGTTCGGTTCTCTGCTTCGTCTAATATACTGTTGATTCTCTCAATGTATTCTTTGCTTCAGTTATTATATTCTTCATTTCTAACTGGTTATTTTTTAATGTTTTCTGTCTTCATTTTTGTTTTCTATCTCTGTTAAAGTTATTACTGAGTTTTTCTTCTCTTCATTAAGTTCATTGAGGTTCCTTAGTGTTTTGAGCTCTGCATCTGGTAGATTGCTTGTCTCCATCATGTTTAGTTTTTTTTTTTCTTCAGCTTTGTTCTGACCATTCATTTGGGACATGTTTCTTTGTCTTCCTATTTTAGCTGTCTCCCTGTGTTTTTTTTTCTTTCTATGTATTAGGTAGTGCTGCCACGTCTCCTGATCTTAATAGAGTGGATTTTTGTGGTAGAAGTCCTGTGGGACCGAGTGACACAGTCTCCCTGTTCATCTGAACCAAGTACTCCAGGTATGTCCCTTGTTTGGGTTGTGTGTGCCCTTCTGTTTTAGTTGAGCCTTGGTTGCTGTTTGCAGCTCAATATGAAGGACTGACCCATGGGCTGACTGGTTGTGAAGACTGACTTGTGAATACAGTGGAGAATCTATTGTTGAGTGGCTGGCCCTATAGAGCAGGGTTGACCATAGCAGGGCCTCCTGGGATGACCTTCACTTAGGCTGAGTTCAACTTCAGCCTGTGCTCTGCCCGGGGCAACCTGGCATGAGCCATCAAGCAATCTGTAAATGCCTGCCATGAGTTCTGGGTTTGGATGTGCCTTGAGAGACCAAACTGCAAACCAAGGCTGGCTGCCACTAGTGCCAGGCTTGGTGCTCCTCAGCAAAATGTACGGGACTCGCCCATGCCCAATGCTGCTTGTCTGGGTTTTGTGAACCTTGAGTGATCTTAGGAAATTCCACAGCATGAGGCAAGACAGGCTGTTTGTATGGAAAAGCCACTGGAAGTGGCTTGGGTGGGCCACAAGTTGAGTGGGCTGGGGCAACCAGTGTTATCCAGTTTGATGGAGACTCTAATATGGTAGCCACCTTTGGGGGAGGGCTCAACAAAGAAACAATAACCTCTATGAGCACTTTTGTCTGGAAAAGGCTGCCCTCCAGACCTTGTCCTAAAGTCAGACAACTCAGTTCTTTCCAAGTATCCCTGGTACCTTTTGAGCTGCTGCCCCAGCACTGGAGTCTTCAGTGAATAAGTCCATATACGGGCCCTTTAAGAAGAACACCTGGTGCTCTAGCAGCCTTCTGTCTCACTCAGCTGCAATCTGTGTTGGTTTTTACAGCCAGAATTTGTGGAGACTTCTTTTTCCAGTGCTGGAATCCTGGGCTGGAGAGCCTGGTGTGGGGCCGGGACTCCTCACTCTTTCCAAGAGACCTCCACAGCTGAGCTATCCTTCCTGATTTTTAATCACCAAATCCAGGCATGAGACCATGTCTCTTCCCCTCCTATCAGTCTCCAGGTGTCTTCTTCTGTATGTCCTTAGTTGTAGAACTTATGTTCAGCTAGACTTCAGGTGATTCTCAATAACGATTGCTCTGTACCTTAGTTGTAATTTTGTTGTGGTTTTGAGGGGAGTAAGCACAGTGTTTACCCACTCTACCATCTTGATTGGAAAAATCTGAAATTTTCTATGAGAAGAGAATGTGATGAAAATTACCCCATGGTATCAATTTCTCTGAATTTCACTTGAGGTCAATAACAAAAGTATAACTGGAAATCAGTTCTAGGTAATTTCTAATTTTCTGAATGTTTTAAGTTACTTAATTTTATGTAATTATGTTTCATTAAACATTTTCAAATTTGAGGCAGTTGCCAAGTTTGATGTGACTTTCTCTAAAAAGTTGTATAAATTTAAGGTATTGATAGTTTTAAATTTGAATTCTGTTTGTATTTTAAATAATATACTTTTCTTACATTGGTTTAAAATAGGTAACTTTTTGTCATCTTTATGAGCCAATATTATGTTGATAGGTATCATAGGCCCACCTTTTAGGAACTATCATTGTGTTATAGCTACATTATTTTTAAATTCAGAAATATTATACTTTTCAATGAATTATTTTTATATACCTTTTTAATGTTTCAAGCAGATTAAAAGAGCATAATATGAAGAATAGAATAAATTTTCTTATAATTTTTTTTTGATTTAGCTTAAAGTTTTATTCATTGCTTAGGTCAAAATAATCTCAGTTTGGTCTTTTTAATGTGTGTATTATCTATTTTTGGAGATAGTTGAGATAGAAAGAATAAAGCCTAAGTTCCCAGGAGCAGCCAAATAATTACACTTTGAATTTATATAATCCCTTTTTTTTTAAGCCTACAACAGTGATGAAACATTTGCATTTGAACCTGGCCACAAGTAAATCTGAAAGTTTGTAATAAAATTGTGAACAAAATGAAGAGGAAAAATATTACTCTTTAAAAAAAATTATTGGAATCATTAAATATAGGTTAAAAACTAATTTATTTTTCAGGCAACACATTACTTTGTCAACTTTTTAAGATCTTTATAATTGTTTTCAGGTATTTCCTTTCCTTCTCTCATTTTCAGGTGTGATTTTAATGTATATTTTTAGTTCTGCTTAGAAATATTAAGTCTATAACCAGGCTTATAGATTATGTATTTACATTTTATATCTTCTACCAATTTAAGCTTAATGATCAAGCCCAAGAACTTGGAAGATAGTGTAAAAATAAATTTTAAATTGGTTTAGGATAATGAAAATTTTACTATGTTTCCAATTGTTCAAACAGTCTCTATAATGAGAGATAAAGCACAATGTCAAATAGAAACAAATTTTATATTCATTGTAGGAATTAAAATCTTTTCTAAATATTATTCAGTAATTATATGATTACTAAATTGTTCAATACTGGTTTTAAGATAACTTTTATCACACATTACATTTTTATGAAAAAAGGAAATAATATTAACTTTTTGAGATAAAATTCTAATTAAAAAAAATGCCCACAAAAATTTGTGTTGCTCAAGTTAATCAAATTAGCTAATAGTATAGAACATATAAAAAGGGTTCTGAGCTGTGGTTGATAATTGATTTCTCCTTGAAGTCTTTGCTGACTCCTTAAGTAAATATTACTGGTTTTATCTTAGCCTTCATAGCTTGATTTGTTCCTGTCTAATGGCCCTTCTCTGAATATTTCCTTGTATTGATTGTTCCTTATCTTCTTTATTAGATCATAAGCTATTTGAAGGCAGGGATTGAATTGTGATCCTTATATTATTTATGATTTGTATCAATGCCTTGCACATAATAGGTAGTCAACAGATGGTTATTGGATTAAAATGAATGAACTCCTTTTAGCTGTATTTGAAGTTCTGCCATCAATCAGCTGATGCTATCTTAAAAGGAATTTTGAATAAACTTGACTGTGAAGGAGTTTTTACTTGTATGTGGTAATGTGAGAAAATAAAGGTAAAATAGTGAGTTCTCTATGAAACTAAATTCAATTTAAAGGAAAGCCCTCTCCCATCCCCCTTTTATTGGATTGCTGCCTTAACTACTTGTTAAAAGTTAAAATTTCTCCTTTTTTATGGTGGTGTGAGGTGCTTGTTTATTAGAAGAATAAAGCTTTAGAAACAGTATGTTAGTCTCGCCAACTTATTCTCATTTCTTTTTTATTTTTTACTGGTCTGTGATATCTGAAATTTTGGGGACTCATGATCTGGAGTTTTGTATATTCCAAGATCACCAAACAAAGGATTGAGGGATTCTTTTGAAACTAGATATGGAGAAAGAATGAGAGACTAAAATAAAGGAAAAGTAATGACAATGCTAGCTAGCATACCTAATAGCTGTGTAACATCTGTCTCAGCCCTGAGCAATTAAGATAATATAATGAAGATTACCTTTCAAGGTAACTGTGAGACTCTAGTAAGCATTCCAATTGTGAAATGTTTTGTTTTCAGTTTGGTCTAAAAGAAAGAGATTGTGTATTAGTTATTGGTAGTGTTTTTTTTTTTTTTTTTTTTTTTTTGTATATTTTGTTTTAATAGTATTTCCTTTAGAGCCCTCTATAACCCAGAAAAAAATTCATGCCTTTCTCAGGATCTGAAATACAAAATGTTCCTTCTCTGTCCAGTGATATTGATTTGATTACATATCATAAGCTGTCCACCATAATTTTTACAGTCAGATTAAAATGAAATAATAGCATCAGCCTCAGAATGCCAATGGTAGATATTTGTATAAGTGATTCCAGCTTAGAGGATATACTGGACACCAGTTTTTGGTAAGCTCTGGTAGGATGAGAGATGAACTTTAAATCTAAAGAAGGATTATTTCTGTGATGCAAAATTGCCTTTCACTTTGCATAAATCACATCAAATCAAATAAAAGTGATTGCATTAATTCCCTAAGTGATTGGGCATTTACTCTGTGTGAAGACATATCGCCAAAATACTGCATTGCAGGAGTACTTGTAAAATCTCAGAGTAAAGTAGGGTTAGAGCCAAAAGAGTAAAATTGACCAGTTTTTCCTCTCTCCTTTGTCATTTAAAAAAGTAAAAAAGATACTGCAGAAGCCATACACATTTTAGAGTTGAATAAATTTGTCTTTCGCCCTTCTATCTTCTCTTAATGGCTAAATACAATTTCCTACAAGCAATAGGTATTTTCATTTTTCACTTCTCATGCCCTGTGGACTCTGTTGCTCTCTAGCTTTGTACAGACTGCTAATGAGACACCACTCTCTGGCCTTTCCTTCCAGGAAGTGAGTGCCACAGTCTCCTAAGTGCATCTTTTAGCCTTTACTTCTGCTCGGCAAACCTCATTCTTTAGGGCAGTTGATCTCAGCTACATGTTAGAAAAGAGCAATAAAATAAATTTACACTAAGATGCCATTGCTAATAGCTGGCAATGGGTTAGTACCTCAAGTTCTACTTGTAAAACAAAACAATAGACTGGCCAATGTTGGGCTCACAGGAAAGAGATTCTGATCGGAATCATCCCTGAGCCCTTGGAAGTTATCCACTGGATATCAACTTAATCCTCCATGTCATGTAGCCTCTTGTCCTAAACTAAAATTTGAATGAATCAGTGCATAATAAACAGAAGACTCTGAGTCTAAAGTGAATTTTGTCTATAAAGAAGATTCTTAAACTGTAGGTTGAGTGGAAATCCCATCTAAACTACCAGTAAAGTCCAAATGAGAACCCTAGCAGGGATTAAAAACAGTTGTTTGAAAAGAGGTCCTGGTCCACATCCATTTAAAACAGGTAATAGAAGATCAAAAGGAACAAAAACGAATGAAGGACAGAGAATTGATGGTTCTGAATATGTCAAATTCTTAATTATTATTTACCAAACATATGTTAAACACAGGACACTAGGGTTTCAAAAGTAAAAGATGTGATTCAGAATCACTAAGGAGGTGCACTCTCTAGGGAGTAGATCTGTAATCAGAGATTTGTTTTATAAATAGGCAATAAATGCTATGATAGAAATAAGTACGAGGTGTTCTCAGAGGTTAGAGTGGTACCCGGTATACACTGGGAGTAGCAAAACATAGGGTAAAATTCTGAACACATTTTATCTGGTAAGCTAACATTAACTGAGTTTTAGGAGGTTGAATAAGGGTTAAGTGAAGGAATAAAAAAAAGATCTTGCCTACTCTCTTGCTCTCCATCTTAATCGGAAAGACATTAACCCCAAATTAGTATTTTTTGTTTTGTTTTGTTTTTTAAAAAAGTATTCTCTAAGCTCACATGCATATTACAGGATAAATTAGAGGCTGAAAAAGTAATGGAATAAAAGATAAAAAGCTTTCAGGTTCCTTTTAAATGCCCAACTCTGTGCGCATTTTGGTAATTATGGGTTCAATTACTCATGTGTGCATTTCTACCAGTTTTACAAATGATCATTAAAGGTGAAGAGTATAGTAAGCTCAGCCAGAAAGAAACTATTTAAAGTGATTCAGCACTCATTAACTACAAAAAACTTTAAATGAAAACAAGTGAGGTAAACTATGAACATGGTTTCAAAACACGGGGATGGATGTGCAATATAATACATATATGGGGTTCTCATACGGTGTTGGGTTTATAGTACTGTGCTGAGGTATGATAGAAACTCTAGAATGAAATTTTTATATTTATATAGAGAATCAATTTTATTGAAAGATTTAAGAAAATATAGTTAATAATAAAACATACACAGAAGTACAAAGCAATCTACGGTAAGTTGAGAACACACACGCACACACACACACACACACACACAAATACACACACCCCACACACCTCCTTCTTTGGTTTATTTAGGTAGAGCAATTTGAAAAATAATCTAAAAGACTAAGACAGGGAAAAAGTAAGACTATAAGGTATTTGATTATTTTTATTGAACTTCCTTTTTCTTCATCGTTTATAAATATGTTCAAAGTGCTGTTAGATTCACAGCACAAATTCTGACTCATAATTCATCTCTCACTACTTAAAATTGTTGCACTTTAAAGGTCTTTTAGAAAAGAACATTTGACTTACTCCACTCAGCTCTCTTTTGGCTGACATTTGCTTTCATGTTCTCTTTTGTCATTTTCAGTTATCACAAAGCCTTATGGAACAGGTATGAAAAAATAAATACAAAGAAAGATTGTTCAGCTGCTGTCACTCAAAGAACCAGCTCTTGGCCTAAATGTTTCATTATTTTGGTGAATTATGACATGCAGAATTTTGACTTGACCCTGACTAATGTGGAGTATTTAAGGAACAAAATAACAATGTGAAGATAGTCACTCCACAACCCCTGACCTGGAAGCAACATGTTCTATTAGATTGACACAGTCTTATTAAGTGGGCACAGGGCTGAAAGCACAGAGTATCATTATTCAGTCTTGCTTCTCATCACATTTCAGTTACCAAGTATATTCTATTTGAATCTGATAATCAATGTCAAGTACCTCTCCTATAAAATATGCAGAATTAATGATGCTGGAATTCAGCAGCTTTTCTTGGTTACCATCATTTTCTACTGGTATCTTCTTTCCTATCTTGTTCTATGTTTTGAAAAAAAAAAAAAAAGCAGGGTATATAAATATCTACTTAATCACCGAGGAAAAAAATCTCTCTGCCCTCCCTCTCCCCAACACCAAATATCTATAATACAAATTCAAGTGCAGAAGGGTAAATATAGCTGTGTGTTCACCCAAAGCAATGCCCTTACAATGATTGTTTAAAATTACACTAGCAAGAAATATTATACATTAAATTAAGAAAAATTAAAATAACTCCATTTAACATAATATAAATAATAAAATACTCAGAAATAAATTTAAGAAAGCAGTATAGACTTATATACTAAAAGCTACAAAACATTATTGAAAGAAATGAAACAAAACCTAAATAAGTGAAAATATATCCCATGATCTTGGATTGGAAAATTTAATATTGTTAAAATGGTAACATTCCCAAAATTAGCCTACAGATTTAACACAATCGTTTCAAAATCTTGGCTAAAATTTTTGCAGGAATTGACAAACTGACATTAAAAGTCATATAGAAAGGCAAGAGACTCAAAATAGCCAGAGAATCTTGAAAAAGAACAAAGAACAAAGTGGAGGATTCACACCTCCCAATATCAAAACGTACTACAATGTAAAAGAAAATTTGGTTTCTTACTTATAATACCAAAAACAAAAGAAAAATAGACAAAATGGACTTTATGAAAAATTGCATAGATATGCAAATAAAATTCAAATATATATATAAACATGTATTTCAAATGATGCCACCAAAAAAGAGCAAATACAGCACACAGAATGGAAGAATATATTTGTAAATCATGTATCTGTTAGGATCTAGTATCCAGAATATATAAAGAACTCTTACAACTCAACAATAAAAAGGCAAATAACCCAATTTAAAAATGGACAAAGGACTTCTATAGATAGTAAGTACTTCAAAGGAAATAAATGGCTTACAAATATATAGAAGATGTTCAACATCATCAGTCATTAAGGGCAAGCAAATTAAAAATACAATGCAATACAATTTTGAATCCAGTAGAACTGATAAAATAAAAGACAGCCAATAAAATGTCTACAAGGATGAGGAGAAATTGGAATACATATACATTGTGGATGTACAGTGGCTAATACCACTTTGGAAAACAGTTAAAAGTTCCTAAAAATGTTAAATGTAGACATCATATAATCCAGCCATTCTGCTCTTAGGTATGCAGCCAAGAGAAATAGAATATGCGTCTATTCAAAAACTTTAGCAAGAGTGTTTATAGCAACATTATTCATAAAAACCAAACAATGGAAGTAATCTAAATGTCCACCAACTGAAGCAGATAAACAAAATTTGGTATATCCATATAATAAGATATTATTAGCTAATAAAAAGGAATCATACTGAAATGTGCTGCAACATGAATGAATCTTGAAAACAATATGCTAAGTGAAAGAAGACAATCACAAAAGTTCAAATATGATTCTATTAATATGAAATCCAGAGCAGGTAATTCATAGAAGCAGAAGATAGACTAGTGGTTGCCAGGGTCAAGGGGAGATGAAAAATTGGGAGGTGAGAATGGGTAATGCCAGCTAATAAGTAAAGGGGTTGTTTTGAGAATGATGAAAATATTCTAAAGTTAGTTGTAAAGTTTGCAAAACCCTGTGAATCTACTAAAAACTATTGAATTATACACATCAAGAGGGTGCATTTTGTGGAATATGAATTATATCTCAAGAAATATGTTATAAAACAGATTGTATAACAGAAAAACAAAGTTAGAATAAAATTACATATTGTTTTTCTTTTTTAGAGTTTATAAAATGTATTTTTATTCTTTTTTCCATTTTGATATTGATCCTCCTAGTGGGCCTATGGTTTGGATAGCACATTTTATGGATAAAGAGACATGCCTAAAATGGTTTACTTGTCATATTGCAAAATTTACTTAGTTCTATAGGCAAAGCCATGTTTTGCAAATCTCTAGATTCCATTTAAAACACATAATTTCATATTTTATCAATCTCTTATTGTTATTCTAATAGACTTAAAGATACATTTTATCTTTGTTTAAAAAGACTATAATGGAACTCCTGTTTACTTAATTATATATATATATATATATATATATATATATATATATATATGTAGACATTAAAGCCCAGAAGAGTTGAAGTTCAATATTTAAGCACTTGAATAACAGATGGATCTGAGCCTTGATGCTGGGTACTACCTCAAGTGAATAGAGCAGTAAACTGGGAGAAAAATGATCTAAATTTGAATTTTAGAACTGTTACTTATTAGCTGCCTCATTTTCAGCATTGGCCTAAACACTTATGAATGTGTGTTTGTTAAAGCAAAGCGCATATATTTTGCCATGATCGTTAAATAAAGAACTTATAAATCTTTTTAAAGGGGAAATGTAACATTAAATTGCCAAAATGATATACACATTGCATTATACTGGTGCAACATAGAGACTGATTTTGCCTAATTTGTTTGAATCCCAGTATTATCACTTTTTAGCTGAATGATATTTTTTATTTTTTATTTTTAAGCTATAAATTCTTGTTCCTATTTACAAACAATGTTTTAATTACCGTATACTTCTTGGCTAAATAAATAAAATGACTTGGAAATAATTTTCCCTCCAGCCAAAACTTAGTAAAATGTATGTTTTAGTACAGCAGTGCCTGCATACAGAGAGAGACCTCAATGTGACATTTCTGTTTTTTTTTAAATTATTGAGGTGATATTTGTTAATAAAATCATATAGGTTTCAAGTGTACAATTTAATGATACATCATATGTATATTGCATTGTATACTCACAACTTAAAGTTAAATTTCCTTTTGTCACCATACATTTGAACTTCTTTACTCCTATATAACTCCCTCCTTCCCTCTGATTATCACCAATCAGCTGTCTGTGTCCATGAGTCTGTTTGTCATGTTTGTTTTTTGCTTTCAGTTTTATATTCCACATATGAATGAAATATGGTTTTCATTTTTCTGTCTGACTTATGTCACTTAACATGATAACCTCAAGATTCATCCACGTTGTCACAAATGACAGTATTTCATCTTTTCTTATGGCTGAGTAGTATTCTATTGAATATATGAACCATATCTTCTTTATCCAATTATCTATCAAATAACACTTCAGTTGTTTCTATATCTTGGCCACCATGAATAACGCTACTATGAACATCAGGATGCATATATGTTTATGAATAAATGTTTTCAAATTTTGGAATAAATATCTAGAAGAAAGATTGCTGGGTCATATGGTAATTCTATTCTTAGTTTTTTGAGGAACCTCCATACTGTTTTTCATAGTGGCTGTGCCAATTTACATTTTCATCAGCAGTGTTTAAGGGTCCTTTTTTCTCCACAACCTTCCAGCACTTATTATCCTGTTGATGATAGCCATTCTAACAGGTGTAAGGTGATATCTCATTATGGTTTTGATTTGCATTAACCTAATAGCTAGCCAAGTTGTGTATCTTTTCATATATCTGTTGGCTATTTGTAAGTCTACTCGGGAAAAGTGTCTGTTCAGTTCCTCTGCCCATTTTTTAATTGGATTTTTTTTATTGTTGAGTTGTATGAGTTCTTTGTTTATTTTGAATATTAGGCCTTTATCGAAGGCTTTGTGTACAAATATATTCTTCTATTCAGATGATTGCTTCTTTGTCTTGATGGTTTCTTTTGCTGTGTAGAAGCTTTTTAGTTTGATGTAGTCCCTTTTATATATTTTTGCTTACTTCCCTTGCCTTTAAAGTCAAATTCATGAAATCCTCTCTAAGTCTAAGGTCCATGAGTTTAGTACCTATGTTTTTGTTTGTGCAACTTATTGTTTCAGGTCTTATATTTAGGTCTTTGAACAATTTTGAGTTAATTCTGGTGTATGGTGACAGCAGTCTAGTTTCATTCTTTTGCACATGATTTTCCAATTTCCCCCACTGTTTATTGAAGAGGATTTTCTTTCTCCATTGTACGTTTTTGGCACTTTTGTCAAAATTTATTTGCTCATATATACAGAGGTTTATTTCTGGACTCTCAATTCTGTTCTATTGATCTGTGTGTCTATTTTGCTGCCAATACCATGCTGTCTTGATTTTTGTCACTTTGTAGTATAATTTGAAGTCAGGCAGAAGACCACCTATGGCCTTGTTCTTTTTTCTCAAAATCGTCCTGGCTATTCAGGGTCTTTTGTACTTCTATACAAATCTGATGATTTTTTTGTTCTATTTCTTTAAAAAATGCTACTAAGATTTTGATGGAGATTACTTTAAACCTTTGTGATGCTTTGGATAATAAGGTCATTTTAACTATGTTGATTCTTCTAATCCATGAACACAGAATATCTTTCCATTTCTTAGTGTCTTCAATTTCTTTTAATAATGTCTTATAGTTTTCAGTGTGTAGGTCTTTCACATGCTTCATTAGGTTTATTCCTAGGTATTTTATTCTTTTTGTTGTAATTGCAAAAGAAAACAAAAACAATTTTTTTTTCCTGAGAATTGTTGTTAGAGTACAGGAATGCTATGAATTTTTGTACATTGATCTTGTATCCTGAAACTTTACTGTATTTGTTTATTGTTTCTAATAATTTTTTACTGGAGTCTTTAGATTTTCTATATAGAGAATTATGTCATCTGCAAAAAGTGGCAATTGGACTTCTTCATTTTATTATTCGGATGCCTTTTATTTTCTGATTGCTCTAGCTAGAACTTCCAACACTATATTGAATAAGAGTGGTGATAATGAGCAGCATTGTTTTGTTCCTGATCTTAGAGGGAAGATTTTTGTTTTTTCACCAGTAAATATGATGTTAGCTGAAGGTTTGTCATATATAGCCTTTATTACATTGAGCTACTTTTCTTCTATACCCATTTTATTATTTTAACCATAAATGGATGCTGTTTCTTTTCAAATGCTTTTTCTGCATCTCTTGATATGATCATATGATTTTATTCTTTATTTTGTTTATGTGGTGTATGACATGATTTACATATGTTAAACCATCCCTGTGCCTCTGGAATGAAGCCCACTTGATCATGGTGTATAATCTCTTTAATGTGTTATTGTATTCAATTTGCTAATATTTTGTTTAGAATTTTTACATCTGTATTCATCCGAGATATTGGTCTTTCATTTCTGATTTTGTTTATTTGTGTCCTTTCTCTTTTTTTCTTAGTGAGTCTAGCCAGGAGTTTGCCAATTTCATTAATCTTTTAAAAAAATTAGCACTTTGTTGCATTAATTTTTTTCTATTGTCTTTTCTCTTTTATTTAATTCTGCTCTAATTTTATATTTCTTTCGGCTGACTTTGGGCTTCATTTGTTCTTTTTTAGTTTTTTAAGATATAATGTTAGGTTGTCTATTTGAGATCTTTCTTGTTTCTTGAGATAGGCCTGTAAAGATATGAACTTTCCTCTTATTTGCTGTGTCCCAAAAGTTTTCATATGTTGTACTTTTATTCTCATTTGTTTCTATGTATCTCTGGATCTTTTCTTTTCTTTTTTCTATGACCCAGTCGTTCTTTGGTAGCATGTTTAATCTTCACATATTTGTGGTTCTTTCTGTTTTCTTTTTATAATTGCTCTCCAGTACAAAGCTTTATGATCAGAGAATATGCTCAGTATGATTTCAATATTCTTAAATGTGTTGAGGCTAGTTTTGCATTCCAACATATGATCTATCCTTGAGAATGTTCCATGTACACTAGAGAAGAATGTATAATCTTTTGTTTTGGCATGAAAGGCTCTGTAAATGTCACTTATGTCCAATTGGTGTAATGTGTTATTTAAGGTTGATATTCCCTTATTAATATTCTGCTTGGATGCTCTACCCGTATCTGACAGTGGGATATTTAGGTCTCATACTATATTTGTGTTTTTGTCAGTTTCTCCCTTTAGTTCTGTTAGTAGTTGCTTTATATATTTCAGAGCTCCCTGACTGGGAGCATAGATTTTGATAAGTGTTATGTCTTCTTGCTGTATTATCCCCTTTATCATTATGAAGTGTCAATTTTTTTTCCTCCTTTTGCTTTTTCAGGTATAAGTACAGCTACACCCACTTTTCTGTAGATGCCATTTGCTTGGAGTATCATTTTCCACTCTTTTGCTTTGAGTCTATATTTGTCCTTGCAGTTGAGATGTGATTCTTGAAGGTAGCACATGGATAGGTTTTGTTTTTTTGATCCAGGCTATTTGATCTGGCTTTTTATTGGTGACTTTAGTCCACTTATAGTTAGGGTGATTATTGAAATATGAGGTTTTCCTATAGCTATTTTATCTTTTGTTTTCTGGTATCTCCATGTCTCCATTTGTTTCCATGTATCTCTGGATCTTGTGTTTCTGTCTGTTATTTTAATTTGGTGGTGTTTTATGGTTTTTCCCTCTGTTCCCTCTTATTTTATGTTATGTTTCTCATTTCTGCCTTTGTGTATGTGTGTGTGTTTACCATTAAGTTTATGTAAAGGAGAGTTATACACACACACACACACACACAATCACAGTAGTCCTTTATCTTCTGCATGTGTCTTATCTCCATTCCCCTTTGCAGATTCAGATCTTGACTCTTTCCTCTTTTCTTATTTTATTGTCTCAAATTATCCCTATTTATGCTGTATGCTCATTTCTAGGTTGCAGTAGCTATTGTCTTCTTCTCTTTTTAAAGTGTTTTTTTAAACCTTTAACCATTATGTAATATTTAAGCTTATAATACCCTGTTCTTAATAAGGGTTGCACTTTCCTCTTTCTGTCTTTTAGTCATCTTACTCATAGCTACGTATTTCTTTGTCCTTTTGTTTCAGATAGAATTACTCCTTTCAGTATTTCCTGTAATGCAGGCCTTGTGGTGGAAAATCCCTCAGTTTTTGTATGTCTGAAATGTCATTATTTCTCCTTCATATCTAAAGGAGAACTTTGCTCGATATATTATTCTTGGCTGGTAATTTCTCTCTTTCAATAGTTTGAATATTTTGTTCCACTGTCTCCTAGCTAGTAAAGTTTGTGCTGAAAAGCCTGATGATAACCTGATGGGTTTCCTTTGTACGTGACCATCTTCTTTTCCCTGGCTGCCTTGAAAAACTCATTGTCATTAATTTTTGACAATTTTAATATGATGTGTCTTGGAGAAGGCATTTTGGGGTTGAGATAATTAGGTATTTTGTTTGCTTCTTGAATTTGAGGATCCAGTTCTTTCCATAGGTTGGGAAATTCTCATCAACTATTTGTTTGAATATGCTCTCTGTTCTTCTCTCCCTCTCTTCTCCTTCTGTTATAACCATTATTCTTATGTGTTTTTTTTTTTCTGATGGTTTCAGAGAGTTCTTGTAGAGTTCTTTCATTTTTTTCCCCCATGCTCAAGTCTCTCTCTTCTTCCTTCTGTGTCATTTCCATATTTCTGTCTTCAGTATCATTAATTCTTCCCTATATCTGGTCAGCTCTATTTCCTAAACTTACTATTTGATTCTTCATCTCTTTTAATGAATTCTTTATTTCCAGACGTTCTATTTGGTTCTTTTTAGAGCTTCAATCTCCTTGGTAAAGTGTTCCTGTTTTTCATTGATTTTGTTTTCAAATTCATTGAACTGTCGATTAGAATTTTCTTGTGTCTTGTTGAATTATTTCAGAAGTGCTATCTTGAATTCTGTCGTTTAAATTGCATATTTCTATTTTTTTGAGCTTATTTTCTGGAGATTTTTGATTATCTTTTTGAATTGCCTTGTCACTTTTTCTGAACTGCCTTGTGTTTGATGGACTATTTCTCCACCTGGTCATTAATAGGGATATTCTCAGCTTTTTTTTTTAATGGAAAATTTATTACATAGTGATCTCTCTTTAGCAAGTTAATAAGAAGAGGTTTTTTCTTTTGTTTTCCAGTAGTTGACACCCAAGCCTCCTAAACTACCCAAGCCTCTTGGATCTCTGCTTTGAGATTAAAAATTCTCTTTATTCTCTGTATCTTCTCTGTGATTAGGTTGCCTTGGTCCCAGGGCTTCGCCCTGTTGGGATAAGGTAAAGGGGGATAGGTGTCTGGACCTCTGAAAAGCTCTTGAAGTCCCAGTACTAGCCCACCAGTCAGATTCAATGCTTTTCTGTTTCTTCTAAATCATCTTGACTGAATTGGGGTGGGGTAGATTGAGAGAGGCCAGCAGTATGTCTGTGGCTGTTTTTTTCTAGATAACACTGGCCTTCATGCTTCAGCTGCCTTCCTCTTATATCCTTGCCTCTGCCACTGGGACTGGCCATAGTGTGTGTTTCAGCTTTAGTTGCTGTAGTTTCCCCTGGATTTTGGTGCTAGCTCTGGGAGGATGAAGATTCATGCTCTGGGATGCTGGGGGATACAACCAGGTTATGTGACTCAGCTTTCTACCTTGCAATGGTGGTCCCTAATACACAGCTGTCCCCTCACCACATTTGGTCTCTGCCCTGCTCTCTGCCCTGATCATTGGGCTCTGCCACATGGAATATGCTGATCAGTCAGGCAAGACTGTTCCAGGCTTCAAAGAATGAGAACCATCACTTAACTCTCCCTCCCTCCCTGCTTATCTGTTGGATTGTAGTTGTTCAGTGTGTTGTAATTTTAAGGGGACAGATCAGGGTAGAACCCTCACTCTGCCATGCTTCTGACATTACTCAATCTTTTTTACTTTAGGGAATTATGATATGTCATTTTCAAACCTTAGTATCTAGCTTTTTGTTTTATAGCTGTCTTTCAATTACAGTAATGAGGTCATGTTATAGATGAGCCAAGTCATCATGATATTATGTCATATATTTACTGCATAGAGGAGACTCTTATTTTGAATTTAAATATCATAGATTATAGATCCAACATACATAAATTAAATTCTTAGATCTTTTCTGTGGAAAGGATAAAATGTTGGCCTAAAGTCTCATTGACACAGTAACACTTATTCCATCACTATGTGCATTTTAAGCATCATCATCTTAAGAAGAAAAAGCATTAACATTTATATGACCATGCCACAGATATGAATGGAAGAAAGCAGGTTGGTTTTCTCAGAAAATAAAATCAGCACAAAACATTTAAAGGCTTGACATGGATTTCACTAATAGAGCTAGTTTATGATAAATATGCATCTGTAACCAAAAAGAAAGATATTCATAATTTATACAGTTGAATTGGAATGTCCCTCAGAAATATGTAAAAGAACACAGAGAGTGCATAATGACTGGAAGTGTGTTAGGTACCAACTTGTTGTGATGATGTAGGAAGTGCGATGGCTAATCACTTTATTTTGTAGGGTTCTCATTAGAGAGTTAGGAGTGTGAATGGAGCCATACCATTGTCATGTGGGGTGTGTATGTGTATTCCCAGATGTTCTATGAAAAAAATGTGTGTTTATATATGCATTTTATTAACTATTAAACATATTAAGTATTAAAAATGATATTAAATAATAACATTAAACAAAAGTACAATAAAGCATTCTTATAAAATTATTATCATATTTAGAAGTATTTCCATATTTATGCATATTTTAGTATTTCAGAAATTCTCACAATTTTCATAAATGAATGATAATAGTGGATGCTTTGGTATACTTAGCACATCAAAGAAGTTAGATATTAAGCATTTTCTATGTAGAATACTGCAATCAACAGTTTTGACTAATTTAAAAGTTTTATAGCTGCCATTGACACTGGCCAGTTTTCTTTATATGTGTTGCTATAAAAAATATCAATGAGCATATTTGCTTTTTCTCTTAATTCATTGCCTCTATTTTTCTTTAGTTCCAGGTCTTTATTTGTTGCTGTTATTTTAATTTGCTTTCTTATCTCACCCTTCTTTGTATTGTCATTCTAGTATTGTTTACAATGGCATTCCTTTTTGAAATATTTCACTAACTAAGTTCCCTAGGGCATATCTGTTTCTTCTAGTTTCCTCTTTTTCTCAAACATGGCCTTGCTTGGGCTCAATCAGATCAATATGCTTAGCCATTTCTTTCAATACTCTTCATTGTCATGGAACTCATGTTTCATTCTAGAGTTTTTAACTTACACCTCTATTTTGCTTTCTTCTCACACACACAGAGATAATATAATTCCTTCAAAGCTTGCATGTTGAAGTAGTATATATTGAGAAGGGGTTTCCTTGGAAACACTAAATATGGAAAGCCTCTGTATCTTTCTGCTCATCAACTAGTGGATCGACAGTTGTTTCTCTGTAGAAATTGTCAGTTCATTGCAGAAAACTACGCATATTGTTAACAGTAAAATGCACAAAAAATTAGAGTTGCTTCACTGGAGACGATAATGAGGAAGATGAACCTGAATGTGCTTTACAGATAGAATAAAACATTTATTTTAAAACCTTAAGAATTTTATATTGGACTATAAACTATCTTTGTGTCATAAGAGATTTATATTTGTTTAAATGGATTTGATAAAATTATTTTCCATTTACTTTTGTCTCCTACCATCATTATTAATTAAATATAAAATTAATGTGATTTTTGCTGATGCCTTTTAAAACTGGGTTCTTATTGGAATAAAGTATAATCATAATTCATACTTATGTGAAGATAGATTATGCTTCTTGGATACTTATAAATTCATTGATAAATTTAAAATCATCGTGAAATTATTTTATTCTTTCTTTACTCATTTTATGAAAAATATACATATGATACAAATGACATTAGCTAACTAGATGAACTCCATTGTGTGTTTATTAGTATTTGGATAGAAATTCTTCAAGTTAATTCTTTAGGTTTATTCGATTATAGCTTTCTCCCCTTTTCTATTTTTATTGTAAGTTATTGGCTAAGTTGAATATTTAGCCAATAAATGAGAGATAATGTCTGTACAATACAACAAATATGTTAATTTAGAAGACACTTTAAAAGGTCAGGTGAGAGAGCATTTATACTATACAAAATAATCAATAAATGTATAATTTTAATAAACAACTAAAAGTGCCAAACTATTTAAAGAACAAAGAAACTTCACCCAAAACTCCTAACAATCAAATCCATAAATGCATGTTTCATTTGTTTGGAGTGAGAGATTATAAACCAAAAGGCCAGTCCTGATTTAAAGACTGGGAGAAATGTCAATGAGGACTTGGCTCTTGGAATTAAAATATATGCTTAGTGGATTTTGGTCCATGTGTACCCTTCATTTTGGTAACTCTTTATTTTACTGGTCTCCATTTAAAACAGTTGCTTTTAGCTTAAACTGTGTAGATTTTATAATGGTATTTCTTCTGAGAATGATGTTACCTTTTCCATTTATTTCCATATAAATATACTTTTATTACAGAGAACTTTTACCCTAAAGTTGGAGAAGAATACATTCTTGAATATTTTTTTCACAACAGTTCAGCACACTGAAGAGCACCGTTCTTTGTCAAAGCAGGTGAGAACTAATTACCATGTGTCTTGGGTTCAAAGTTCTCAATTGTCTCTTTTACTAGGTATGCAAATGTCCTTTCATCCTGGGATCCTGGGTGATTTGTGAACCTACCCTCTAGTCCACCATACACTTTCTCTCGTTAATGCTCATTCCTAATATCTCTGCAGCTTGGTAGGATTCATTGGCTAGGATCTCATTACGAGCAGCTTCCAGGCATAAGAAGCAGAGTGGTGCTGTGTTGTGGCTGCACTTTGTGAGATATGCAGTGGAACAGGGGCCATCTGGCTCACAGGTGCAGCATAATGCTGCATTCTATTACAAGTAAATGCAGAGGTTCTTCCAGCTGTTACATACACAATCCAGGGAGGACCTGGTTCACAACAGACATTTCTATGACTCTGTGCTACTCCTCCCCTATCATCTCTTATGAAGTTCACCCAAAGTCTGCAGTACCAAGCACCTCACAAAGTACAAACAGAACCATAATCATTCCAGAATCTCGAAGCCTTCCTAAAAACCCAGGACTTACCTTTATGTAGAGAATGAACTGTACTCTAGTGCTGGTAGTCTGAATTCTTTCTCTTTTTGTATTTGTTAGTCGGATGTTTCTTCTTCTGTACCAGGAGAGGGCCTTTGACTCTGAAACTATTTATAATAATTTGGAATATAATGTATTCGTTTTCTTATAGTCTTTAATTAATGGGGTTCTACATTTATGAAAAACTTTTCATATGTTATTTAATCATATATTTTTGTTTCACTAACAAATGAAATGGGGAGAATGACTGGAAAGAAATGAACGTTGCTTAAAAAAAGAGGGGATAGGCTTTCTTATAGCTGAGATGATGAAAAGTATAAGTGAGAAATATTTTCAAACAGTTTTTGGCCTTTTGTTACTGGCCATCTGCCTCCTTTTCAGCTATACGTGTTTCTGATTTTTTATAGTATATTTTTTCCAGTTGGAAAACTTTGGTTGCTGGGGTAAAAAGATTCATATTATTGTAGTATAGTGTTAAAATGGATTATTATAATCTTTTTGTTATATGTATTTATGTAGAAGCAAGTGGAAATAAAAAGATTTGACATTTGTAGAAATTAAATGCTTGAAATGACTAAGAAGTTCAACTGTTTGCAAACTTGAACTAAAGCTGAAACCAATTTTTTTCCCAATAATTCTTTTTTGCACTTAAAATTTCTTGCATTCTACCTTTACCAACCGCATTGCTATTAAAAAATTTTTATCTCTGAATTGATACTCTTCCTGTCGTTTTGTCTCAGTTAGGTGCAGTTATGCTTAGTGAGCCATTTAGAGAAGCACACACAGAAGCCATAGAGACTGAGTGTGGAGACAGAATAGATTTATTGTTGTCATCAACTAAAACTCAGGTTTCTTTGACACTTACAGTATATAATACTTTTCTGAATGAAATTATATGTTAAATATGTGTGAAATGTGTGTAGCAAATAGAGGCAGAGCAGGACTGCCTGGAGAGCCTACCAAATATAACACCTTGTATAACACTTATACACTTGTATAACACTACAGTGTTTTTGTCAGTTATTATATGACCTCACCTATTTCCATTTTGTTTGAAAATGTTTTTATGATTTTGAAATAACTCTAAAAATGTGTTCCTGAAAAGTAATTAACATAAATTATATATGATTTATAAATATGACTTGATTAGCATTAGTTTAAAACAATTGAATCGATTTATAATTACATTTATGTCTAACAATAATACTATGCTAAAATGTTTGCATGATTCAATGTACTGCTAATTATTTTTTTCTCCTTTTATCTTTGTCTATTCTGTGTCTTTTTGGTCTCATGTTTTCTCACTCTCATGTCTTGGTTTTTCTCTCCTTTTGAGACAGTGCTCTCCACTTACTGGCATTCCTTAGACTCTTCTATCTTGTGAGGTTCATGGGTATTGTTCTAGTTGCTCTCAACTCTATATTCTATATAACAAATAGGCATAAAATGTTCTGTAAGTTAGACCTAGGACAGTAGAAAAGCCAGCAATGGGGTCAGCTGTCTGTGTATGGTCAGCCCAAGGGTATCAAGCACAATTGGTTCAATTTGTTGCAGACAAAACAAAGAATGGGCAAGGTGGTAAAGCCTGGGTTAGATTTATGGACAGGATAGCCAAGTAACAATTGTGTTTCTTTTTCCCCTCTAGAAAAAAAGCTGAAATATCACTAAAATGAAACAGAGCTGTTTGAGCCAAGTTTCCACACATCACTCATTACATAACTGGAAAAAATGTAAATTGGCCACACTCCTGCAAAAATAGACAGTGCCCTTAAATAAAAATTAAAGAATAAAATGAAAGTGCTGATACATAGGTTAAACATTTTTTTCCAACCTACTTGCAGTTGCAGTCCTCCAAAGTCAGAAGCTACAGTCTCCTTAAACTCTGAGGTTAAATAATATCTGGTCTATTGTAGTTTACTTGGAATGAGTGATTTTCATAAAATTTAATTTAATCTAAATTTAGCTCCTCTAATATGCTTCCCGGGAAGCAGTCTGGTTCATACCTCTGCAAAAGAAAACTGAAAAGAGAACAAGGACTATAGAAAAGTAGGGCATGCTTTGTAGAATTTTTTTCATAACATGGATTCTACTTAACCAGTGGATAAAACCTAGGAAGTAAAATTTTTTTATATACATTTTTGTCAATTCAAAAATTGATCTTCTTTCACCCTCTAAAAATGGCAAACAGATATTTAAGGAATATAATTTCAAAGTGGAAATATGGTATTAGCTTTCTAAGATATGTGCATATATTATGAAACTGTGAGTGAAAAAATCAAGTGGTGGGGAGGAGAGTGCATCTATATCCCTGACATCCAGGAATTCTTTGTCAAAGGTGAGAAATAAAGAAGTTCAGGTACACAATAAAAAAAAGAAATGACTTTTCCTTTTTTCTTGTGCTCTATAACTTCCATATGTTGGAAGCGATGGGTGATATGGAGGCAAGAGGGGAATGTGGTGGTGGTTTGAAAAAGAAAATGAAATTGTATATAGAGAAGTAAATCTGCAGGATCTCTATCTATGTTCAACTGGCAAGCAAATAAAGGAGAAAGAGAGACCAAAAATTGTATAATATATTTAAGTATGATGGTAAATAAAAATAAGCATATTATAAAGTCACCACATTATAAACAACATTAGTCCATGATGGTAGATATGGAGACTGTTGAAATAAAGGAAGCTATGCTAGATTTGTGGGAGAAGATGAAATATGAAATAGCAGTCAGAGTCAGGGAGAGTCCTTAGGGGCAATCCAACAATGAAATAGTCTGACAGAGGAGGAAGAAGAGGCAACAGAGGCAACTGAGGAGGTGTGCGCAGTGAATATGAAAATATGATGTGTGACTACTCAGTAGTATATGAAGATTTTCAATGAAGAAAAAAGAATCAAATGTGTCAAAAATTGTTGAGAAGTAGAAGATAAAGATGGAGGATTAACCATTGGTGAACTACCCCTATTTCTAATGTGATAATCTTCCCAACTTGAGCCTCCCAACTTCCATCTGTTGGTGGAGCCCTGGTTCAGTATTAGGGAAACAATCCTATTTCTAGGTCAGTAATTCCTATTCTTAGGATCTTATTTAACCCTATTAACCTGTTTCTTGGTTGTTGACTTGCTCCCCAATGACTAGGGTGACTATATATTCCAATTTGGTCAGGGAAGTCTCTGGTAATGCTTTTCAGTGCTTCATTTTATGACTAAAAGTTTATGATAAATTATGTGGTCACCCTGTCATCCATTCTGAGTCTAAAGAAACAGGGGCAAGGACTCAGTTATAGGGAAAATATATTCTGCTTATGTAAAGTACAAAACAGTATTTGCTACTTTAGATTTGCAAAGCAGCTGAGTCCTGTGAAGGCTATAGAGATTAAGGGAAGTTCCAGATGTAAATTGATAGTGAGAGGTTTTGGTCAGGTGGTGAGATGAGCTATTCTAAACCGCATTTCACTGTGTATGGCACTGAGGGGTAAGAAAGGAAATAATCTTATATTTATATTTCTTGTCCACAGGCTCAAGAGATACCTCGTTAAGTGTTCTCAGTGTGCCTCTGGATTGGTTTTAGTGCTTTCCAGCATTTTTCATGCCATTGCACATATTGAACATGATCATATATTTGCTGTTCATTGTAGTAAATGTACCAAGCTATGGCTTGGCTGGAGGAAATGAGTTCTTGGTCCATGAGCAACCCATTCATAACACAATATCGTGTCAGAGCATACTACAGGGAAAGCTGCATGAAGGAGACACACTCCTTAGGAGGCAGGTGAGAGTCCTGAACAATATTATAAGAGGCAAGAGAAAAACCACTCTGATAAAAGACTGAAAATGCCTGCTCACAAGAAAGTAGATACAATGTTTCCAAGTGGAGCCTCACTTAAATCAGTATTAGTCCCCACTTAATACTGGAGGAAAGGCATTTCAAATTAGAATTAGTATCATTTATCATCATTATAAATTTTCTATAGATTGAGAAAAGACAACAATATTTGTAATACTGCTCTCTGAGAATAAAAAATTTGTGTTAGTAGATTCCTATCCCTTCTAAAATAAAGCAAACAGACTAGGACAATCAAAATCTCATGGATTAGGTCTTCCAACTGAGTTTATGTTCATAGTTCTTGGATTCTTAAAATAAAACAAAACCATGGTTAACTGATTCCAACTGCATTCCTACCTACTTTTGAGCTTCTACACATTGGGCTAATCATTATAATGATTCTGTGGGCTTGGAACTGGCTTATTTTCTAAATTTGGAGGGCATGGGTCCAGAGCTGCAAAAATCTTGTGCCTTACTAATGCTTTGAATTCTTCAAAGTAAGTCTCAAGAGAAACTTATTATTGAATAATTCAACACCTTCATTCCTAAAAGACTACACTGATTTCAGTGAAAGAACCAAGGCTTCAGCTGCTCAAAGAACTCTAACTGTAACAGCTGAAATGAGCAGAATTAGAACATTGAGAAGGGGATTAATTATTGAATGTTAATTTACAAAAGCAAGATATTTTGAGTTTGACTTTGGACTTTAAATTTGGACTTTAACCTGCAAAAAGATTTAATTTTTAGATTCAGTTTCTTGCAAAAAATTTTACAGTGGAGGAGATATTATATTCAAATTCGTGGCATCTATGAAAATGGTGATTTTTTTTATTGTTGTAATCTCTTGATATTGTCATTTGATCTGCAGAACTAGGACCTATGGGGTAGTGTGGTTGGATGTAATTCAAGATGGGAAATATCATAGACAGTGAAATTTTAGGCCTTGTGTGTAAACTGGATATGTTACAGAGGATTTCTGATTAACCTTTGCTCTAACATAATTCCTTCAGTGAGATAATAACAGTCTTCTGCAACATCTGCCTGCCTGTGTGACTCTTTACACTGCCTATACTTGGACCCCTGCCAGTTGACTGTTCTGCTGCTATTTAAAGAGATACTCTGATTTTGGATTCAGCATGAAATTGTTACTATGACCCTTTCACCCAAATACATGCAACTTAAACTTTTCTTAACCTGGTTATCTCAAACTATTTAGCCTGGTATTAACCCCTGGATTTAGTTACATGATATAGCTTAGTTACTTTAGTCTAGTCCTGGGCAAAACCATTCTTTCTCTTCTTTGATATATCCTACTGTCATCCAAGACCTGGCCTTAACACCGATCACACAGTTGTGTTGCCATGGCCTGAGCTTTTCAATGTAACCCAAGCCATAGCTTAATGTTGTGTGTTTATATGCAATCTGGACTTCTTGAAGAAGGCAGTTTGACCTGGTTTATAAAAATAATGCTTGTTCAAGAGCATATTGAATAAAAAGTTGAAACCAAAAAGTAAATTCATTATCTTAGCAGAACAATATATTTCCTTCTCCAGTGGTAGTGAGAAAATAAGAAAAATTTTGGAATTTTATATTTTTGAGATCAATTCATCTCATTATTTTATGGATATAGTAATAAAACATCAGAGCTGTCAAATATTTCTGCCCTCCTATTCCTTTCATTTCTCTTTTTGCAGACTTGGATGCAGACTCAGATCCATCTGGCTCTAGAGCCTAGGAGCCAAACCTCTGTGATTCACTGCCTCTCCCTGTAATTGTGCTTTATTCCACATGGCCTGTCCTCCTCCTTCTGTACCTTTTATTCATTTATTACCAAGAGTGAGAGGCTGGTTTCCTTGAACCAAATGAGAATGATGAATACTGTCCAAGCTGCAAATGCCAGGTATAATGAAACACAACTCAGAGCTGAATTGTGGATTCAGGCAAACTCTAGTAACTTAAAATATTCTGTTTTTTACTTTGGATCCCATACTGATGATTAAATGCAGACTTCAGAGTCAGCAAGATCTGATCTGGGTTTTTGTCCTAGATTCACCATTCACTGTGTGACCTGTGGAAAGCTACCTAATTCTTAGAGCCTCAGTCTCTTCATATGTAAAATGAAGAGCTAGGTCTTCCTTCTTTTGAGTTTTTGTGAGGGTTAAATGAAATGACGCCGGTTACTGGTAAGAATTTATAAAATATGAAACATAAGAGAGACACTCCTCTATGTTCTGAGGAAACTTGATATAAAAAATCCATTGTTGAAGAATTTCCTTCCCTTTCTTCATCTTGGGGCTTTTTTTTTTTTCTTTTTTTTTTGGTAAGGAAAACTCTGTCAGATGAAGAATTTATCTCCTTAGGGGGAGCAGTTTATGCTGGTGCCAACTCTTACTAAGGTTGAAAACCTGCTGGGCTTTGCCAAGGGATTAGTACTATAAAAAGGAGAGGCAGAAAAGTCTTCCCTCTGGACCAGACTTAAACTAGACGTCTGTGACTTATTTGAGACAGCAGGTGCTTATTTTATACATTGAAATCTATCTTCCTTTCTTCTTTCTTTCTTCCTTCCTTTCCTCCCTTTCTCCCTTCCTTCTTTCCTTCTTTCCTTCAATTGTGAGATATGCTATACATGCAGCAATGCTACAATTTAGCAATCCATTTCACTTTTTGACTGTATCTATCAGAGTTCCTTTAGGAGAGCAGGACAACTGTGAGTATTTTGAAAATAAAAGATTTATTATAGTGATAGACTTTACACAAATATGGCAGTAGCTGGAAAAGTGAAGTTTTGAAACAGAGGGTTCAGGGATCAGAGAGGAATTGTGTGTCATTAACCAGGTTCCTCCTGGAACAGTGTCATGAACAGCAAGTCAAAGCTTGCAGGGAAAACCAAAAAGCCAAACACATCCAACCACTAAAGTGGGACCATAAAGAAGGATCTCGTGGAGAGATCTATGCATTAGGAGAGACCAAGAATTTGGTGGTGGACCAGGGCCAACTTTGATCAGCAAGGCCAGCAAGTGGGAAGACAAACTGAACATGAAATGGAGGAGAGTGAGGGCAAGCTGGGACTCATCTGGCACTTGTACAATTTTTTTTTTCACCTATTTACCTGACTGTAATGATCTGAGGATAATGGCAGCTGGTTCACTTGCTCCTTCCAAATCTCATAGAAATCCTTCCTGTAGCCATTTCTTAGAACTATGCAGAGAAGGGGATTCTGGAAAACATAATTTCCAATTTAACTAAATTGACATAACAAAAATTAGCATATTATATCTGGGTTATTTCCAGTTGTAGTAAACAGAATAATGGTATGGGGAAAGGGCCCTTTGGGTTGGGAGTTAGAGGCTGCGGCTCAGCCTCGGTTTTGCAACCACCACTGGTAAAATTTAACTGTTGTTTTTCTGCCCTAATGACTGTGCTCTGCTGCCAGCCGTGTGGAACTCACAAACTCTTGCAGGCAGGGAGGGCTGTTCAGGGAAGTTGCAGCACCTTCTCCCCTCCCCACCCCCACAAGGAGCTCCGGGGTTGCAAGAGGCAGCTTCTTTATTTCTCCCAATCCACTGCCCAGCACCCAGAGTTTTAACCTGTGATAGCTCTTATGTGCACATTCCACACTCAGACGTGCTGGTTTGCAGTTTGGGTGTTTTTTGTTCGGTTTTAGATGTTCAGTTTATTGCTGTTTCAAGCAGAGAGATCTGGGGACGTCTCTCACTTCACCATGTTTCCTTTCCCCGCGTGTGTTATCTTAGACACAAAAAGACAATAGGCTTACTTAAGGTAAACATTGACCATTGTCAAGAAAACTACTGGTCCAGTATGTGACTATCCAATATGACTGGCTTTTAGTTAGAAATTTTGTATTCAGCCCATCCTATGTGGTTAATTTTGGTCTCTGACTTTTTAGATCTTGCCATGCTGGCCCTACCTGAGCTTGTCAGGTTTAATAATGGTCCCTCAAAGATGTCCTAGAACATGAAATATGATATCTTATATGAAAAAATAGACCTTGGGACTTTGTGGATGTGATGAAGATTAAGGACCTTGAGATGAGGAGATTATTCTGTTATTCTGGATAATCTGGATGAGCCCAAACTAATCTCATTATACCTTAAAAGTGAGGAACCTTTCCAGGCTAAGTTCAGAGACTGAATATGACTGTGGAAGAATTGTAAAACATATACAGTGTTGTTGATTTTGAAAATGGTAGGAGACCATGAGTCAAGTAAAATAGGTGGCTTCTAGAAGTTGTAAAAAGAAAGGAAACATATTCTTTCTAGAGATTTTGGGAAGGAATGCAGTTCCGCTGACACCTTGAGTTTAGCCCAGTGATGCCATTATTAGAATTTTAATCTACAGAAATCTAAGTAATTAAATTTGTCTTGTTTTAACACACTAAGTTTGTGGAAATTTATTACAGCAGCCACAGGAAACTAATATGTCAGTTTCTGCTACTATGGACAATATTTCTATTCTTGCGCTTATTTATATATAGAAGGTTATATAGAGTATATTTTCTAGGGTATATTCCTTGAAATGGAACTGCTGGGTCCTAAGTGATATTATCTTCAAATTGCATTCCACAGCGATACTAACATTTTATAAAAGCAATGATAATTACCATAACGTGATTTTTTTAAAATTGGGTTTACATTATATTATTGACCAATTTGGAGATATTTGCCATTTTTGTTATTAAGTATTCTAACTCATTCATATAATCTTTCTCTCCTCTTATTCAGGTATCCAATAGTTTTCAGTAAACTATTAAAATATAATTTTCCCTACAGAGGTCATACACAATTTTTATTCTTGGCATTCTATATTTATGCTTATTTAAATGATTTTTTAAAGCTATAGTATATCTGCTATTTGTTTCTGGAATATAAATACTATTGATTTTTAATATTGATTTAGAATCCACCAATCTTTCAAAAATCTTATTTATTCATGTAGTTTGTTTTTAAACTTTTAAAAAATATATATATATGTGTGTGTGTGTGTGTATATATATATATATATATATATACACACACACACACACAACCTTCTCATTTGTGAATAATGATAGTTTTTTTTTTTCTCTTCCAATCTGGATAAATTTTATTTCTTTTTCTTTCCTTACTAAACTGCCTAGGACCACCCATGAAGCATTGAGTGGAAGCAATAAAAGTAGGCCTCTGTGTTTTGAGCATGACTTCAAAGGAATGATCTCAATAATTAATCATTAAGTGTGAGGTTGGGTATAAAGTGTGAGGTTGGTTTGTTTTCATATATATCCTCTAGCAGTTTAAAAAAGTTTTAATTTCCTTTTAGTTTGCTAGGAGAATTTTTTAAACTGACTTTGTTTTTTTAGAGTAGATTTAGGTTCACAGCAAAATTAAGTGGAAAGTACAGAGCTCCCATAACCGCCTCCTTGCACCTGCATAGGAGGTGCTTGGTTTCTGTCTTCGTCCACTTGGGCTGCTATGACTAACTACCACAGACTAGATGACTTAAACAACAGATATTTATTTTTTATGATTTTGGATGCTGTGAAGCCCAAGATCAATGTGCTGATAAATTTGGTTCTTGGTGAGAACCTACTTCCTATTTTCCATCTTGCAGATGGCCACCTTCTTTGCTGTATCCTTATATGAGAAAGAGGGAGAGAGGAGCAGGGAGAAGGAGAGGGAGAGGGAGGGAGGGGGAAGAGAGAGAGATGGGGGAGGGAGAGAGCGAGCACATGCACAAGCTGACACTGGTCTCTTTTCATAAGGGCACTATTCTCATCATGAGGACTTCACCTCATCTAAGCCTAATCACCTTCCAAAAGCCCCGACTCCAAATACGATCATCACATTGGGGGTTGGGGCTTTAACATATGAATTTTGGGGGAAATAATTCAGCCCACAACACTCTCCCATTAATAACACCACACAACTGAGTGGCAAATTTGTTAGCAATTGATTAAAAATTGTTAACAATTGACACGTTATTATCAAGAAGTTCCTTCTAAAAATGTTGTAAGTGAATGATGAATTTTAGTCATCATTTCTTTTTGCAACCATTTACCATGATGGTATAACTTCTCTTTTATCTGCTGATGTGGAAAATAACAGTTGATTTTCTAATGTTAAATCAACCTTACATTTCTATGTAAATCAAATGGGTTTTGCTCTACTATCTCTTATTTGTTTTGTTGTATAAACATGCCATGTTTTATTTCAGTCTTTTGAAATCACTTGAAATTTGTTTTGTGGCATAGTATATGGTCAAAGTTTGTACATATACAAAGTTATATATTGATATACAATAATTGATAAACAACAAAAAATATACATTAAAAAATCTCTCTCTTTTTCTCTTTCTCTCTCTCTTTTTCTAATTGAGAGATACAAATTCAAGGGTTGATTCCTAGAGATTTAGTGTAGCATTTAATTGTACCTAATAAGGTCTCCTCCAATAAACTTTAAGAGAAATCTTAGAGTGGTGTCATTTCCAGGAAACCAGATTTCCAGGCTGTAGGTCATTCAAATGTTCCTGTGATTTATAATTCTGAAAAGTCACTCAGACTTATTGGTGATAATTTTGAGTAAATACATTAAATCTTTATGATATTAGGCCATATCAGTCTACAAAAGAGCAGAGTCAAGGAAAGGGTGAGATCCATAGAGGCATGGGACATCTTGTAACCAACTAACTATACCCAATTCCTTTAGATAAAATAAGGCATCTAAGAGGGGCTTTATATGATTATCATGTTTACTCGGAGTGCCATGTGCAATTAAGAAAGCATACAAAAATTATAAACCACCCCCAAAATATATCTGTACAGTCTGTATATACATTTTTTCTCTTATTTTCATTAAGTGGAAGGTCCAAGTAAGTAAGGGCTACAGCAACTTGTATAAATTTGACTTCTGGCAGATGGTTATATTTGAGCAGGACTGAGTAGATTAAATTTATATCTAACTTAATAACTTCCTCATTTGGTTCCTAAATAGGAGGTCATTCTAGAAGAAAATGTTGGATGTTTTCAGTCAAGAGTTAGGTATGAGTAGCCTGAAGAATCATGAGATAAAATAGACATTTTAAAATGAAGTCAGCAGAGGCCTTTGTTAACTTTGCTGCTGCTGCCATTGTACATGAAGTAGGAAGGACAGCCTGGGGTCAATGAGAGGCTATGACAAGTAATAGGCTTCTGATACCCATTGTGTGTGGAGTTAGCGCCCAAACTTGACTTGATCATCTAGGTACAAATATAGAAAAAAAGATTTATAGTAATTGGGGAGTCTAAAGGTGGGGGCTTTTTGAAGGAAGTTCTTTAAATTGTAAAAGACAATTTAGTGTTTATAAAGAAAAAGCTTAGATGTGTCAGCATTCATCACATTAGAAAAGTTAGGAATCCAACATCTAAAGTATCCTATGAAACAAGGATATATGAGGGCTAAGACAAAGACTAATGAGTTGTTTAAAGAGGTACATAGATAAAATAGGCCATAATTTTTCAGTAGTCTCTCATTTTAGTGGATATTGGGCTAATTTCATGAAGGACTCAGCCAACTTGATTGAGGCCATTAAGTGTTCAGCCTTATTTTCATGTCCCACATCTGAATTGTTTGTAGCCCAGACTTGGAGATAGATTCAGAGCTTAAGGTATCAATAGAAGAGGTTTCAGATAATAAAATCTGTGCTATTATCAAACTATATACTAGGATTTTTGTCCATAAACTGGCTAGAGAACTACACAAAAGAGTTTATAAATTATCTCCATGCTGTATGTCATGAAGTCTGCTGTCATCTCACGAGCAATCATAAAGACACAATGGAATGAAAGAATTAATTAGGAACTTAGGCAAAAGTGGCTATCCAATCCAAAATTAAAAGGAGCATCCCATTTCTAAAGCAGATTTTGTCCTAGCAGATTCATTGGAGAGAAATCTCTAAGCAGAAAGCATGTTGACTATAGCTTGATGTCCCAGACAGACAGTGGTTGAGACAAGAAGTAGTTGAGATGAAGGCAGAAGTTTGAGGGGTATTGAGATTCTTGCCCCTGAAATATTTTTGTTATTCCAAAGAAGGAATAATAAAAAGGTCATAGGGTCAACTAGATGTGGAATATAATGTTTTTGCCAACTGAATGGAAATGTCTCCTTTTTATGGTAAGGGCAATTTTGGGTAGAACAGAGATGCTACATGCTTGGAGGATGTTATTCTGTTAGAGAAATTAGTTTTTTTAAAAAATTTTATTATTATTATTATTTTTTTATTGATGTTTTATCTCCTGAGTTAAGGCAGGAATAATGTTCTTCCAGTGTCTCTTTTTCTTTGAATGTGTTTTTGTCTACATTAGTTGCGGAGGTACCCTTGTTGCTTAATTTGAAGAGGTATTAATTTGATCTGAATTTTTTATATTTTTGTAGCCAAAATATCTTTAATGTTTTTTTTGCCAGCTCTTGTAGTCAACAGGAGGCAAATAGGACATCTTATCTTACATTTTCTTACTAAATCTGCTACCTCAATTTTAAAACCATCAACAATGAAGATGCATAGAGTAGTTACAATGTTCTCCCTGATTGAATTAGTATAGTCTCTAGATTCTGGAATAAATATGATTTTTCCTTGTTTATAAGACTAAATTTTTGACCTAAAAATTTTGATAAAAAAGACCGGAGACACAGCAGCTAGGAAGATCTTGCACTATTTTATACTCCTTTTGCAATCCATTTATGTTCAAATTTTGACCATATGTTTGATATGATTTTGTAATCAATTTATTCTTTTCATAAAACCAGAGTTTTGTATTTCTGTGTCTCATAAGAAGATATATTAACTAGTAAAGATTAGGGAGTCTCAGAATATATGACCCAAGGAAAATTCTCAGTTCATTGAATTTTTGTTTTTCAGTGTGAGATTTGGGAAAGTCAATTGTGTAGGTCTGACCTTGATCAATGTTTGAAGGTGTAATTTCATGGAGTTGGGGAGATGTTCTTCCCTACTTTCATTAGAAGATATTTTGAGGAGTTACCATCCAGTGAGAGGTTTAGATTTAGAAAGGGTCAGTGGAGAGAAAAGAAATGGGGGCCAGTTAATGTGTAGCAAGGGGAACAGATCAAGGAGGAGGAGATAGTCAATATACAAAGGACCAGAAAGCAGGACAATCTTGAGTTGGGTCAAGAGAAGAAGAGGAGAATTTAAATTTGGATTTTAGATCCTTAATGTTTTTATTAGCCTTCTTTAAGGACTCTTTAAGAAAAGAAATTAGAAAACTTCTTTATTTTTTAAAAGCCTCTCTATACAAATTTTAAAAATACTGACAATGGAATATTTGGCATCTTTGAGCCCTTTGATTCTAAGGTACCACACAGCGAATTATCATATTATATCTCAGGTTCTCCAAGGGTGGTCACTGAAGTTATAAATTGTTCTTCAGAAAAATCCAAGTATTTGGTGCCATGTTGCTCCATGACATTTGTACATGTAGGAAAGTTGGACAATGACCCACAAATTCATCAGATGACTAGAAATTCCTACTTTCAAATAAACAAGAGGCAAACATTCAGACTCTGAAAATCTCAAGACTACTTTGCCACCTCATTTATTAGAATGGAGTAGTGAAACAAATCCAATACATAAAATGTTTTCACACAGAACATTTAAGAGGAAGAATAAAGGCTTAGCATGTATGCAAGGAGTGAAGCCCTAGGTAGGAGCAAGATGGATTCATTTGTCCAGTCACTGGGACTCAGAGGAGCAACAAATAGGGGCAAACATATGTTTAGTATGCAGCATGTGAATGGAGGTTCATTTTCTACAGCCTCAGAACATTTCAACTATAGCTGCCCACTATGGGAATTAAAATTACTTAATATTTGAAAGTGTTGAAATATTTGAAAATGATATTTAAAAATACCAGTGTGAAGTACTACCCTAACCCAAGAGTGATTAATTTAGAACCAATGTTTTTTGAAGTTCCCTAGGTGATTTTAATATGTATCAAGAACTTCTGTAATTAACTAAGCTTCTGCAAGAATTCAAACAATTCCTTCCCCCAAAAGGGAAAACCTGGTTTTGGTTTTATATTAAAAACAAAAATCTTGTTTCAGTTTCCCCCCACTGTTTTAATATGTCAGTTCTTTGACAAATGCATTATCTTTGTGTGTTTCATCCAAGGAGTCTGAAAACACTGTGATGATTTCCAACTGGGGAAAAGCTAAGAATGAGTTCGGTAATGATTTCTTTTTGAACATTTGAGCCATTTAGTGCTACAGTAACTTAGTAAAATTATGGAAGTACACTTTGTGTTATTCAATAGTTCCTTCCCTATCTGATAGATCTACATTCAAGATCAGAATATAGTCTAATCTGTTCAACTATTTTATTTTCAGCCCTGCAACAAAATGTCCCTAGATATTTATTTTGACTACATAAGGATAGTGTTACAAGTTTTTATTTAATAGGCTAGTCTGACAACTGAGTTATTCTTTAAAATTTTTATTTTTTAAGAAACACTTTCAAATATGAACTAATTTTAATTTCCATAACTACCCTTGATGTGAGAATGCCAGGATACTGGAAATAAAGATAAAAGAGATTTTGCTCAGATTTATTCTTCTGTAGCGATTAGGAGATATACTCTCTCTGCTTTATGTTTCTTTTTCAAAAATTAGATGTTGAGTCCCTCAGTGTATAAGGCATTTGAGGGCACGTAGTACCACTGTCCTGAAGGCACCAAAGTAGAGGTTATATAAACTAGGGTATAGATGTCCTAGTATGAACTTAGAATTTTTCATCCCTTTACATTCATTTTGCTGTGTTACAAGAACTTATGATGAAGTATTTTATAATACATTTGCTCCAACAAAGGACTATTGTTCAAAGACAACTAATCCTTTGTCTATAACATATAAAATCTTTAGCAACAGTTAAAAAACACTGTTAAAAAAATGCTACTGACAATCTAAACATTTATTCTAAGTAATCAAATTTAATAATTCCAATATAAAGTTTAGAAGATACCATGGGAAAATAAAGCTGCTTGAATTGATGGCCACCATTTAAAAAAAAAATAAAATAGTAAGGCTTAAAGATTATTGGTTTGTTTAATTCTCTTTCTCTTTCTATCAGCTATCTATCTATATCATTTCTATCTATCTATCATCTATCTATCTAATCTATCTAGTTACTTTTGATTGAGTTCTGGGGTATAGGATGTGATCAGAGGTTATGTGCCTTGCCATGATAGTTTTATGTATTAATTAGCTAGGCTATGGTTATCCAATGATTTAATCAAATACCAGGCTAGGTGCTGCTGTGAAAGTATTTTATAAATGTAGTGAACCTCTAATATCAGTTGACTTAAATAAAGGAGATTGCCCTTCATAATGTGGATAGATCGAATCCAATCAGTTGAAAGTCTTAGGAACAAAAATTCAGTTCCCCATGGAAAAATTCTGCTTCAAGACTTCAGAATCAACATCTGAGTCCTACCAGCCTGCCCTATGAATTTTAAAGTTGTCAACCTCCACAATTGTGTGACTTATTTCTTAAAATAAAGACATTTTATTAAAATTAATTTATTTAAACTACTGCTTAATTTGTGGAGCAGCATTATCCTTCTCATTGCAAGGATTTGGGCAAGTTTTTAAATATCACAATATGGAGTTACTTTGTACCTAGATTTATGTATATTTTTAAGGAATAAAGAAAAGATTTTGAGATTTTTTTTTGGACAAGAAGATTAAATATCTATTCATAAAAAATTCATATATTTAGGCAGATTGACCAAAGAAATAATATGGAAGGATTAAGCACATTCTTTCTTTCTTAAATAAATTTAATGAAAAAAAATCAAAGCATAAATAAAGTGTGTAGTTGATAGCAATGTACCAATGTTGATTCTTTAGTTGTGATGAATGTACAATAGTACAAAGTAATGGGAACTCTATACACTCTTAGCAAATTTTCTGTTAACCTAAAACTATTCTAAAATTAAAAGTTTATTTAAAAAGATCATTTGATTAAATTTCAAGAATAATTCCAGTTAGCAAGTAGACCAAATCCTCAAGAGAGCTGATCATAAAATTTTTTTCTATTTTAAAAAACATAGACAACTATATTATCAGGAATTTGTCTGGTAGACATGCAATCAGAACAAAAAGTGAGGCAATATTAAGAAAAGTCTGTGAGGTAAGTTTTTCTCAGGCTATCTTCTTTCAAAAGATATTTTTAACATAACCATAATGTTCAACTTTGCCTTCATTAGCCAAGGCTTTCTGTATGTTTCCATGGCAGACCATTTACCTTCTGTTCACAAAGTAAATCTCCTTCCACACTGAGAAAATAAATTGACTTTCTATTAAAACATTACTGTCCTTGCAGTTCTATTTCCCTAAGATTATTCCCAAACCAGTATTTTCAAGTTCAAGTTGCTTCCATTCTTTTTTTCTTTTAAGTGTTGAAAACAACATTTTGAAGAGCAATCTGGTATATATAGCTTTATATACTTTCCAATTAATTTTAACAAGATAATTTCATAGATTTGGGAAATCCAAAAAATATTCATGGAAGGATTTTGGTGCATTTTCTTAAATTTCCCTATAAAATATTTGTATTCATTCATGTTCTCATAAGAAATAGGTAGGAAATCTTATTTTCTAACATACTTGACAACAGTTTGGTTTTGTCAATAATTGTCAATAACAGTGGTATTTCTTGGTTTTAATACTAATTTATTTTGGAAGCTAAGCAGGGTCGGACCTGGTTAGTACTTGGATGGGAGACAACCTAGGAAGATCAGGTGCTGTAGGCATAAAAAATAAAAAATAAGGGATTGTAAGCTAACAAGGTCCTTGCAATTATTGAGGTCAACTAAGGGTTACCTTGCCTAAAATATATATATATTAATATATATATTAATTTGTTAATGACTTGGGTTTGTCATTTTTAATTCTTCCTTATGAATTACCTGTTTCTGTTCTTTGCATAGGCATTCTGATTTTCAGAAATCAGTTTCTGTAAACTTGATTAATTTGTACACAAACTCCTCTCTTAGTGCTGAGAAAATCAGCTTCTGAGCCTGAAGTCCAGCACATTGGTGAATTCACATAAAAAGCCATCTTGGGGTCCCGACCTACTCAGGCAACACATTTCTTTCTTAAGCCATGGCCCTTTCCATTTAAAATTAGAAGAGAAATTGTTTCTTGCCTTTCCAGTGTGCTCTATACCCATGATTTCCCAAAACTTAACCCTTCCAATTTCTCTTCACTCATTGCAGAAATAACTTTGTCTCACAATTAGCCACCTACTGACCAAATATTCCCCCCCCCAAAGCCAATGCTCATCATCACTGTAAATGTAGCCATTTCATTTTAATCCTCAGTCTACATGTGCCAAAGCCTCCATCCACCTCCAACCCCCATTTAAGAAACACAGTATACTTCAGTTATCACTTTAAAATATTTTTTTCAAAAGTTTCTAAGAACATAAGTAATGTTAATTCAAGCTATTTCTTAAGAGCATATGTGCTATAGTAGGATTTTGTTTTAGTCTTTTAGCAGAAAGACTGAACTAGAATGCTGGATGTTGCCGATCTTCTATTTCAACAAAGATAAAATTTGTGTTCAAAAAGCTTTCCTTAAAGCTATTTCTTTTAGGTCTTTCTTGTTACATTATATATATACATATATATACACACCTGCTTTTCTTACCCCTTTCCCATATATATGAATTTTGAAGTCTTATGCAATCCCTCTTGATATTTATTTTTGCCTTCCCTCATCACTTTATATATTTGACTAGTGAGGAATAATTCACAGCATCTCAAAAGTTCTTCAGTATAAATATATTTTAGAAAAGCTGTTTCTAAAACGAAAACGTATGTCATACTAGGCTTTTTGTGTGTTCTATATAGAGAATAGATTTAGCCTTGGAAACTGTAGTGTTATCATTTTCAGGTACTGATTGAGCTGTGGCAAATCTCCTCTATCCAAAAGAGCTTATGCAAATTTAACACAGGGGGTCAAACTTTCTGACTGTTAAAAGGCTGAGTTTTGTGCTGAACCAATTGCCAAGATAAAGCAACTTGTAGGCACTATTCATATACAATTCTTCCTCTATTTTACCACAATGGTTTGATCAATCCTTTTTGAATCATTCACTCGAAAAATTTCTGACAGTATTTCTTACAACATGATGAGCAAGTTTCATACAATTTTCACTTGTCTCTGTACTTTTCCAATGTAGTTTATTTGTTCATACTTACTCTCAGCACAAGACATGGCAATTATGATTACTTTTTGAATCATCATGATGGACAATTTTATTGGCTTAGGGACTTTGGGAACTTCATTTCAGTTAAGTGCGCTAAAAGGGTTGGACTTCTTGGACCCACGAAATTAGGGAATCTATGAGTTCATGGTTTTCTCCTATACTTAAAATAATTATTCTTCCTGGGTCTTTATTTCTAAATTTTTCTGTTTTTCAGAGTTTTTAGCATCCAAAAGAAATTTCATGTCTTTTCCAAAGGGATTATTTTCCCCCTTAGCTTTATTAGAAAGTTATATTGAGTCACTTTTTATAGAATCTTTACCATAAAGAACTTACTACATTTAGCTGTTTTAAGCCTAGGAAAGCCTATTACTAAGATATCATGGGGGTTATGTCAAAGGAGGATGTAAGTTATTATCCAAGACCAATTTTCTGTTTATTTTCTTTACCCTTTATATCTCTCTGCTGCATCTTATATCTTTTCAGCTGTTTGCTAATCTAGAATGAATAAAAGATTAGTGGAAGAAAGAGGTCAGAAAATAGAACCAAGACTGCCAATAGCAACAAATAAAAATGATATAAAACTTTTCAGCAATAGTTTTTTATGTTTTAAAATAAGCCCAGATGGCATCTTCTCCTGGAACTCTTTTCTTCATGACCCGATTATATGAAGGGCCTTTATAAAACTGCATATTTTTTTTATCCCAGATATTCTATTATACCATGATTATTTGTTTCTGTTTCCTTGACTAAACTGTATTTATTGAGTGTAGAGCTCTATCATACAAAATTCTATCTCCTGATTCTAGCATAGCACTGTTAACATAATAAGCACAAAACAAGGATTATAAAATAAAAGTAATAGTTTTTGAGGGCTTTCCTTTGTGTCATCCTTCAATTGAGTAATACTATATTTAGTATAAACAAACTAAGTATACTTATAAGTAGCATAAGTATACTATCTATATTATTGCATATACTTTACCTATATGGAATTCTCATTGAATTGTCTTATAAACCTTAAGTGGGAGATTCTATAATTATCCTCTTTTTATTGATAATGACTTGAAGCATAGAGGTGACAGCTAAACATCTTATTAAAGGATGTATAGTAAATAAGTGGTTGAGCTAGGATTTAAACAAATAAGTGCTCTCACCGCTAACCACTGTTATACACTGTTCCTCAACATGAACAAATGAATGAATAAATGGTCTTCCGGATTAACCTTGACTTGAATCTTAAGCTGCCTCAAAAATGTAATTTTGAGCATTAGCTCCAATCTAAAATTATAGACCTGCTATCAGATTAATAAAGCTGTAGCAATATTGATATGTTTCTCCTTTTTCTTTTCCTTTGTTGGATAAGCTGATGTGTAATTAACTATCTCCAGTTAGACAACCAGAGAACCAGAAGGAAGAGAAATTTTAAAAGGAACATGGTTATTTAAGAAACCTAATAATTAGCTCTAAATATTTTTCTGGTCATCCATCTAATCCTACATTCTTTTAGCACGTATACACAGTTTACATGCTTATAAAGTGCACATCTAGAGCCTTTATTATTGTGGTGTAGTGTAATGATGATTGTGCTCATCTTTTAGCTTAAGTGCAAACTATATCTGTTGAGAACTTTAGGTGGAAACTATTTGGAATTATAGTACCTACAATGCTTCTGAAATACATTAAAAAGAACAATGGTTGTGATAAAGTATTCACAGCTTCTAAAAAATGTATTCATTTATGTCTGCAGAGCATTGCTGAGCAGTCAGTTTACTTAAAGTTAAATTACCTTTATATTCCCTTGCTTCTGTTCATTTCCAAGCAGTAGGATACTGTAACTAGACTTCTCTTGAGCAACCAAAAAATGAGGAGTCTATACAAAACCCAGATATTTAACTGATTGCTTCAATTGCTTTGAAATGCAATAGTGTTTTTGATGAAAGACCAAGTAAAATTTTCCATCAAATGCATTCTTAGAAGAATAACTTTTCAATCATTCATCTAATTGAAGGATATGAATATATTCAGAAAATCCTCACATAAATTTATTATGCAGTCTGAAAGTGCAAACAGTGTATTACAAAAATTATAACAAATGGGGCTAAAAAGGAAGTTAGCACCACCATGCCACAAGAGTTTTGCCTTGGTTCCTAATTAACTCTTTCACTGCATTGTGTCCTCTGTGGTTGATCATGAGATGGCAGCAGACTTCGTGATATGCAGCATGGAGATAACTTGTAAGCTCTTTTGTACAGTTCTCTAGGCTGCTGCTGCTTTAAATTGGACCACCAGCTGGCATCTGGAAGTCAGCTCTGCAATATTTTAAGACTGATAGACTGAAGAAATGGGTGATTAGAGCTCAGCATTTAAGGTACTTCATTTGTAGGGTGATTTTTGCAGAAATTTCTTATTTTTCAGTAGTAAATATAAAGAAAGTCGTCATTTTTCTATTATTTGAAAAATAACAGAATCATCTATTCTTTGCTATTATTTTAACTCTAATTTTAAATATTTATTCTACTCCAATGTATCAAAATTCAATTGCAGTGAGGATGGCAACAATCCAACTGGAAAACGTGGGTGAACTATATTTAAAATGGACATGCAAACCTCATTACTTGATTAAACAGTATACATTTCTTTGGAATTCTACTCTGTGTTGAGATAGTGAGAAAAGTCTTTTTTGTTTTGGAGTATGTTTAAAAAATTGCTGAAACTTGTCTGTTCTAATAAAACCTTATCACTTAATGTAAATAGCCCTAAAGACAACTTTTGACTTTGTTTCTTATCCTATATACTTGAGAAAGTTTACTATCTGCGTAAGATACTTTATGGCCCTGAAAGTAACTTCCTTATTTTGTATCTAAAAATGAAATGATTTTTTGTTAGGTTATTGGCAAAGGCAATTGAATATACATCTTCATTAAAATTCTGTAGTCATGGTGAAACTTGAGGGAGATTAATGAAAACTGTCACATATGATGTATCCTTAATTTGGGAGAGAAGATAATGTATAAAAAATGACTCATGTAAACATCGACTGTATGTAAATTTGCTAAAGAAAAGGATACTTTTTTCTGTTTGCCTCCAAAGATTAGGACTTTTTTTCCTCAAACTGTAAACACCTCTAGCTCATGTTAAAACAGGCATGAACATTATTTATACACAAGAATAGCTAATAAATCTTTGGGCATTTATCTTGACTGGAGATGTTTCAATACTACTTCTAAAATTATTGAAAATTAATAACATACTATTATTATAATACAAGTCTCACATAACAAATAAAACAAAAATTTATTATTTGAATTTTTAAGTTAGTATTTTAAGTTTAACTTTTATTAGTCAGGCTACCACTTAAGTCAGTGTTTACTGGAGTTATAAATTTCCCCACTATCAATTCTACTGTAATTAAAGAATAGCTGATAAGAGGGTATATGTAGTACACTGAACTAAGTGTGGATAGAGGGTGATCCAGGAGAGGAGAGTTGGCTTGACTATATATTGACCAGTTGGAAGGATGTTACCTCAGAATAGATTCTCCCATTTTCATCTTCCTTTTCTCATCACTGATCACCATGGCTATACAGCTCTGGCAGCACAGTTGACAGTCTATATTATTAGAGAAATATATTACTGGAATTTTTGCTCTCAATTCTCCATTTAAAATTAGACATACATACGAAAGTCCTATACTTCTCAATAGTAAATAAATGAACAGGCATGGTAAATCACTGTAATTCTCTTTCACATAACAGTCACCAGTCAGAAGAGTAGGCCTTATATTGGATCTGGCTGTCTCTATTATAAACAAAACCTTAGTGACTTTTGTTTACTTTGTAACAGAAAATTTTGAGAATGAATGAAAATTATGAGGAATGAGTGTAAATTCTAATAGCATGGAACTAGATGTTAATAAGGTGTGAAGCAGCTAGCTATATGGCTTTGGGCTGGTTACATAATTTTTAAAAAAATTACTTTACCATCTGTCAAGTAAGGATAATTACAGTACATGACAGAGTTGCTGTGAGGATGAAATAAGGCAATATTATAAACTCCTTACCACAATGTCTAGCATAATAAGTGCTCAATAAATGTTAATTAAACATTTATGTAATGTAATGATTGAAATCAAGCAAACTGAAAGTTAAAATAGAATCTCAGACTTTAGAGACAAAACGGAATTTTAAAAGATCGCCATATGGCTATGTGATTATTTCCACAGAATCCCATAAAGTGAAACAACAAATATTTAAAAATATTTAAATGTTGTTTTCTTCATAAAATTGATATTTAAGAGAAGATCTAAAGTGTTTTCAGGACCAAAAAAATCATCCTTTAGCCATGTTTTCTTTAAGATATACAATTTTAACTACGAATGCAGAATATTGCAGTAGGTATTCTTCATTTTACCAATGATTTTCTAAACATATTGTGTGTTCTTTCTAAGGAGTTTACAATTTAGTAATTAAGTATATTTATATTTACTAGTAATCATATACATACATATATATGATTATGTGAGGTTTTCTATAAGACCTTGACACAAGAAGGAATTTTCAAAAGTACTTGTGAAATTCATTTGATTTTCCTGAAATAATGTTTTTATACCATAGTTATAAAGAATTTTGGCTGTCTATAACTAGTCAGCAATGTATGATTTAATTTCCATTTTTTCTTTTTCTTTTCTTTCTTTTTTCTTTTTCTTTTCTTTTCTTTCTTTCTTTCTTTCTTTCTTTCTTTCTTTCTTTCTTTCTTTCTTTCTTTCTTTCTTTTCTTTCTGTCTTTTGCATTCATGGCAAAATGCTTCCTATTTAAATCAGATAAGGATTTTCTAATGTACCAGGATATTACTTAACTGGCTGGGCATATGATGGCTTAATTCACCTATTCATCTCCTGCCCCATTTTCAGACATGTCCTAATAGCAATCATTGGTTTCCCATCTTGTAAACTGAGCATCCCAAATCTACATCTCTGCTGCTGCTGCTGCTGCTTGTTCTCCTCCTCCTTCTCCCCTCCTCCTCCTCCTCCTCCTCCTCCTCGTCCTCCTCATTCTTCTTCCTCCTCCTCTTCCTCTTCTTCTTCCTCTTCCTCTTCCTTTTCTTCTTCCTCTTCTTCTTCTTCTTCTTCTTCTTCTTCTTCTTCTTCTTCTTCTTCTTCTTCTTCTTCTTTCTTTCTTTCTTCTTTCTTCTTTCTTCTTTCTTCTTTCTTCTTTCTTCTTTCTTCTTTCTTCTTTCTTCTTTCTTCTTTCTTCTTTCTTCTTTCTTCTTTCTTCTTCTTTTTAAACTGTGATAATATCCAGGCTGCTACTGGAAAGGATTAAAAAGCTTTAAATAGAATAAGGACATGTCTTTTAGTATAACCTTGAAATTTAAATAGCTATTCTAGTGAAAAGAATCATTTCCTTCTCCTTTCCTCCAAAGAGTAGCACTGAATTTCAAACAGTGAAAGAGAAAGATTCTTACCTTGCTACTTTTGATTGGGGGAAAGCAATCATGGGCCTATGAAAGATCAAAAAAATCTCTGCAAGTATTTTTTCTTCAGAGGTAATGGAACTTTGGAACTTTGAACCAATTAAAGATCTTTTTTCATTATAAGTCTCTACTTCTTGGGTGTTGAATATCATTTCAAAATTGGATTGAAAATCAGGAATGCACACAAATCTTATACTGGCTAAAACCGGTCCAAAACATTCTAGCTACTCATCGAGGCATTGAGGGCCATGTTTTCATCTCAGTTTGAGATTCTTAAACTACTGAGAAACTAGAAAGGGTATTTTATACCAAGATGTCATTCATAACACAGATGCCAGAGTTAGCATCGACATCCCAGTTTAGTCCTGTAGAACTCCAGTCAGCAGCTGATTGGTTGGGTTGCCCCAAAAATCCACAGTATTTTGAGATCTTTCCTTTAGTCTGGCTTCCAGACTTTGCAGAAAGATAAGACACAAATAGTCATTCAGTTTCTGCCATTGTAAAGAAAACCAGAAGATGCAGGTTAAGGATGATGTGTAGCTTGGAAGAAGGGAGATAAACTTTCAATGATATACTTATGAACACCATTAGTCTGGAGGTCACCTGTGAGCAATACTTAAAGGAATCTCCTTCTTGGAAGACACAGGTTCTTAGGAGCAAGTTGGGCCATCAGACATTTTTGTGGGAAAAAAAATGTGTCTCATACTATAGGTTAAAGAGACACAGTCTTGCATGTCCCGCTCACCTTTGTGACCACTGTATATGGTAAACCTAGGCTTTTGGCGGCAAGCTGAATTTCTTTCATAGGAAAAACAGAAGCAACAAATGTACCTTTGGGTCTAAATTTTTTCACCCAAATCTATTCTCATCATAATTATTCAGATATCCTCCTTTAAATATGAGAAGGAAAAAGCCCATCAATGTATATGGGTTTCTCTCTAAATAATGTAACTAAAATATCAGTTGTATATAAGAAATAAGATTCCAACATAATGTGACTGGGATTTTAACCTATTATCATACATTTAGCTTTAGTTTGAAAAGCTAAATAATGGATTTTATTATTTCTCATAGTAGATTTGATAATAAAATGATAAAATCATTCCAAAATTAGACCTCCAAACTCAAAAATATCACAGTCATTTATAAAGTCAATGACGGTGCTTGACTTAGTTCTAGCTATATTATCAGTATTTATTATGTTATTGGCACAAAATAAGTCTTCAATAAATGTTTATTGGAAGAAAGAAGGAAGGAGTGAAAGAAAAGAGGGAACATGGGAAGGAGGGAAGAAGGAAAAAAGAAAAGGGAAAAGACTTAAAAGCTTTTAAAAATGTGATACCAAGTAGAAATTAAAGCTAATCAGATTTTTGAAATTTGTAACATAACTCTTTTACCTGCAGAAGATTTAAATATACTTTTAATACAAAATATAAAGATCACAATTTTTGATCCACATTTTCTGTTCAAATCATTATTTTACTAAGGGAAAACCAATGCACTAAAAGAAGAGTAAAATGTCATCTGGGCATGTTGAGGGAGGCTCATAATATGGAGTGATAACTAAAATTTCAAAGTCCAGATGGCTTATAACAAGAAAGATAAAATAGTTATTATAGGGATTAGATGAAAATCAATGCAACATTGTTGCCAAAAGCCACAGAATTGATAGCAGTGATACTTAGAGAAGGAAAAAAATATGTATATTTTTAGATGCTGAAGGTTTAATATTCCAAAAGAGGCTATAATTTTGTTTCCAAATAATCTATTTCACTCAAATTTTTACTTTAAGTAGATAATGTTTATTAATTACCTATTAGTATATCAAAAGTCCTGTTTTTTTTTGTTTTTTTGTTTTTTTTTGTTTTGTTTTAGAAATGTGATTGCTACTACAATTCAGAACTATTAGGTTGAGAATATAAATTGGTCACTTTGATGCAGAGGAAACAAGAATTTAAGCTACAGCTGGTGTTGTGGGATGTCCTGGGATGTGATTTAATGCATGAAGAAAATCTACCTTGGAGAGACAAGGAAAAACTAATCTCGAGAGTGATTGTTATCTATAATTGTATTTTATGTGCTAGAATTACAAGACAGAGGCAAAGGCATAGACTAAGTGTTGAGTGAGCTAAAGGCAAAATCTGCCTATGACCATAGTGGCCTAAGGGAACCAAATGTCACCAAAACCACAAACAATAGGATGCTGCAGATTTAATAGTATTTTTTAATAATATAGTTGTGAGTGTTCAACACTTTTCAATAATATAATCAAACAGGAATTATGTGAGTTGTCATGAGAAAATAAATTTGACAGTGATTACTATTGTATGAACTAGGAAATTTTTTTACATTGGTGAGCTGTGCAGATTAAAAAGAGAGGTAATTACAGGAGTGTGGCAGAGTGTGCATGTGGAAAATTGTATAGTAAGGCTAGTTGGTGACAAATTTCAAATGAATTGTTCAAATCCAGCAAAAATTGTTTTCCACAGAGGAAAAAAGTTTTTCAATGCCAGACCCCTGAAAATAAGAAAAAAAGAATCTTGCCTATCAAGATGCTTGGATCCAAAGTTTCCCATATACTATTTACCTTCCTTTTGTGACTGAGGTAGTAATATATTAGTATATCGAGCAGACATTCAACAACACTATAAAAATAAAATACATCAGAGTTCCTACAAATAAGATGGACTGGTACTAGACCTCTAGCTTTTGTACCAGAGTCCCTTAAAATAGAAATTATCAAGGGTATTTTTCAATGATCAATGATTTGTCTTACTTCCTACTATATCTATCCATTTACTTAAGCTTATCAGTCTATGTTTTATAGATATGTGTATGCATATATGAAAAAGAATAAAACATTTTTGTTGATCTGTTAAAGAAAAATTCTGAATTCATTTATGATTTCTCTTAAATTTCATGCCAGGAACGCACATTTAAAGTGTAAATGATTATTTCAATTTTTAACGAATTATTCCCCCCTCTGTGGCAGTGATCATCTCTGGCTACCATAACACAGGAGGCATTAGATACCATAAAAATAATGAAATGACACATCTTTTGTTATTTGCCATTGATATATAGTTTATATCCCATTTGCAATTTTGAGTGAACACTGCACTCTGGCACAGTGTTAGATTCTGTGAAGATATCTTAGATATAGAAGAGATTATTCTTGTCTCCAAGGCATAAGCAGTTTTACTGCACTTTTCTCAAATGACAATGTAATGTAGACCCTAAATTGTTTAATTTTCAGAGGAGAGTAGAATTTTTTTTTCGATCTCATAAAAGATTTCTGCTCAAACAATCCCACCAGATGGAAAGATTGAACAGATAATTATGCCAATTTAATATAATTGGGAGAAAGGCACTCTGAGGAAGGTAGGGATAATACCAGGATATCAACACTTTATTGAGAAGAGTTAAAGTGATGCCAGATAAGATGTTGAAAACCTGTAAAATGGCTTAAGACAAGGCAAGAGCATGTTTACTTGTGATTTCTATTCCTCAGTTCTGTGGCACAAATTTTGATGCATTTTTACAGATTTTATTGGCTGCCTTTAAACCACTGATTTGAAAATTCAGTCATCCTCTTATATCCTTTATAATTTGCTCAAATTGTCTAAGGCAGAGGGTAGAGGTTTGGATAGTGGATTCACACTTCTTTTATATACCATGAGCTAAGTTAAATATAGATTTTTAGAGTGGCCATTGACACATGTCAAGATTATGATTCTGGGTCTCCCATAAAAGGAAATTACACATAAGCTATGTGCATACTGGCACAGAATGAAGTATAAAATCCATTCCTAGACAGGGAGTTTATAAAAATACTCCGTGGATATGCATATTAACAAGATGTTGTGAATATTTTAAAACAATGGAAAGAGTTTAAAGTAGGGGCATATAACAGGCATTTATTTCCTAAATTATCCTCAAATTTCAACAAGGAGAATAAAAGAGCATGAGTCTGGAAGTATGATGAGAAAAAGTGAAGAAATTTTCTGAGTTTTAGTAAAATTATTGTTAATATTACTAGAAGGGGTTGGGAGCAAGGAAAAGAGTTAGCAATCAAGTAGATATAGACTCTTTGAGGAAGAAAATTTGTAGTCTATAAAGAGTGTAAATATAATGTAGATATAGAGTATTTGCACTTATGGCATTTTCTGATTTTTACAATGTGACACCTAAATATAACCTGAGATTTTATTTTTATTTTTTCCTTCTCTTATATTTTGATTTTAAAAAAACTGTAGTGAATGAAGCATAGCTTGATCAAATTTTTTTCTATGGTTACACAACCATAAACTTTCGTTATTTCCAATAGTTTTGCTATAAATACTTGGGAACATGAGCTCTTTATTTGGATTAAAGATGAAGATGTTTCTGGAAATAGCTGCTTGTTATTGTTCTCCTGACCAAAATCAAACCAAGTATACTATGAAATTATTGTATTCATAAAAAGGCCAGTGTGAGTGTAATAGGACATTTTTACTATGTAAATAGTACAAAACTCTAAAATTAAGTTGTTTTGTTAATGGTTTTGGTATACTGGATTGATTTTTTAACAGTATGAGCCACAAATGACCACGTTGTTAAAGCTCTAGACCTGGAGTTAACTGTGAACTTGCAATAATATTTTGTTCCTGAAAATTAAATGAAATTTCTGCTTCTTTTGCTTATAAAAGTTTTTTTTTTTTAGCTCATATGTATTAATTAGATTTTATAACATTGTTTCATATTCAAAGATTTTATTCAGGAAAATGTAATATTACCAGCTTAAGGTGTTCATTTATTGAGTGATTTAGTTGAGGGCAACTGACAAATATAGCATTTAAAATAGAAAATAATTTCCAGCTTACTTGCTCACTTCATTACACTGGAGAAAAGAGGGAATGATAAATTAACCAAATTTCACAGACACATAAAAAAATTTTTATACTATAAATTCTTTACAATATTAGAAAATACGTTCCAAGAAAGAACTATTAGAATGGATTTTAAAAAAAATCTTAAGCCTTGGGACATGTTCTTGATACTGTCACAGTTCATAGTGAACTAACTGACAAATGCTTTGAGAATCACAAGTGTATATATGTAAATTTTAATTGTTGCCTCTCCCCAATTTTACAGTGTAAGAAAGTAATATGGCTTGCTTTATGATTAACTGAATAAATGACTAGATCTGAACTATTGTAACTTCTTTATTAATAAAATTATCAGGCTGGATTTATTTATCTTCTATACTAGCTGCATTTCTTCTCATTAATATCACTCCTTCACCCTGGCCCTGATCCCAACCCATCTAATGGCTTTATACAAATTCTTAATTAGGCATCACATTGAATTATTTCATTGCATAATATTCCATTATCTTCTAGAGAATTTTCATGAGCATAAAGTCGATAAATAGAACTAGAAGTTTTGATTCTTGTTTCTAAAACCATATATTTTATTTACAGGTGGATTTATTGTAAAGTTTTTTTTAAAAAAAAAAAAACAAAACTTAAGCTTCAGATTCTTTTATTTTCCTTGGGAAGGTCCTAGTAATATATTCATGTGGTAGAATATTTTTATAATTTTTAAAAATAAACTATTGTAACTGCAATTAGTTAAGACCCACACTCTTTCCCCATACCGACTCCCTGTTTATTACACTTTTTTTTTGTCCAGGTAGTGTTGGAATGGCATATTTAGGCTGCAGCTAAGGGAAAATGAGTTCGGTGGGATATATTTATGTTTTAGTTATTTTTTGTTTGTAGTTAAATTATTGCTTGCTTGCTATTCTGGTGTAGGAATTGTGTCCAGAATTACTCCTATACCCACTGTGCTGATTTGGTTGATTTTGTGGGTTGGTACAGGGCTGGAGATCTCATTGCAATATGAACATGTCATATGGCTCTGGGCAATGGAAGTATATTGGTAGTGGTAGAGAAACTGTGTTCGAGCTATATGGCAGCAGTAAATAATTTATGGAAAATTTTCCAATTATTGACATACTTGCTAATGAATATTGTCGATTCAAAGAATATTTAAAATTAGCCAATGCACAAGAAAACTTGAAATTTTATAGCTTATATATGAAACTTGAGAGAGGATTTCCCAAATTTGAAAACAATCATAAGTATTTAAATATTATTATCATTAATAACTATGAAGCTGAAACATTTCTAAATTATCAATATTAAAAAACTAAATTAAAAATTAGATATTGCAAAAATAAATTTTACTACCAACCATGCTGGAGGAAAGACTTTAACATCTCAAAGGCTGAATATACCTTTGATTCTTTTTAATATAAAAAAATTGAGAGATTATTATAATAACTACAATAAAAAATAATAATAGTGGAAAGAAAAGTTGGTTGAAAGTTGAGAATGAATGGTTTCTAATAGGAAAGTATCATGTGTGCTCAGAGGGAGAGAGATCATAGGTGACTTGAAAGTTATTCTCTTCCAGGAAACACTAGGTCAAAAAGGTCAACTTACCCTTTTCCATCTGTAGAAGAAACAGGCAATGATCCTAAAAGATTATGGAAGAATATTTTAAAATAAGAATAAAAGAGATATGATGTAGTCAGAACAAACTAGTGGAGGCAGCATTTAAGAGGAGTAGGAGAACTGTTGAATAAGTAAAGATTTGGGGAAATAATTGAAAGTACATATTTCTTTCTCAAAAAATAAGCCAATTTGAAGTGAGATGTAAGGAAGGTAGATGAAAGAAAAGAGATAGTAGCATTTTGAGCAACTTTGTAGATTAAGGCAGAAGCTGGAAAAATTAGAAACTAATACTTAAAATTATAGGGTCTCCAAGCTCTGCGGAGTCTCCATCACTGTGAGACGTTCAAAAGCAACTTATTAGCAGCATTAAAGAATGTAATGACTGGATATCTGAGTAAGTATGACTTTTGTCATTTTGATTCTCTCATTTGAGGAAGAATCTTCTAAATGCAAATAAATGCTAGATAAGTTTCCTACAATAAAAAAGTTGCAGAATTTTAGATTCTTACCAGCAATCTTCTAGAGTATCTGTTTCTTCTAGGCTACATCAATAGAGCATGTCCTTAAATTTTAGATGTTTGAATATTTCTTTTCTATTTTTAAGGTTTTTTTTTTCAATGTGGTCGAAGTACTAATATTTCTTCTATGATGCAAGGTGCAATATTTTCCACCAATTTGTCATTTTATGTATCTATGTGTATGTGTATGCCTGGCACAAAGTAAGTTCTTAGTAAATATCTATTAATGAATATTCATTAAAAATGAATGTATTTTTAATCTGGAAAATGCACAGCCTTCTTTGGTTCATCAGCCTCTTGGATTGTTCCCAAGTCTTTCAAAGCAGAATTAATAATGTCAATATGTTACTGTAGCATTTTGCGATGACCTACAAAGTATCATAATCCCAGTGGTATTGCACTTACTTAAACATTCTTTACTCTTCACATTATGAATTCTCTTAGGTCAGGGTCCTTGTCATGATCATTCTGAGTATAGAGTGTATCGATTGTAACATAAAACTAAGTGAATATATAGTCTCAATGTCAATAACAAATATTCTGAGACATAGAAGTAAAATTTGTTGCCTTCTTAAGGGAGAATTTGAAATAATAAAAAAGAGTTGACAGGCCAAAATCTTTAATTGTTAAACCCCTAGCAGAGAATTCTTAGAGTTTTGTGTTCAGCAAGACAGTAGCGTTTTAGTAGCTATAGAAGTTACAATCAGAGGAGAGTCCATAAGGGATTACTCAATTAAGCCAGCTGTTTGCAAATCCTGAACCATATAATAAAGACACTTCTGGGACTAAAGGGCCTTTTAGTATTTCTCATGTCAGTGAAAAGGGGAGAATAACTTGAAATGTTTAGGAGATCCTCTTCACTTGTGGGTTATAGTCCAGAGAAACTTCTCCCAAAGTGTGTAAAGAAGACAAGAAGGAACTAATAAGTGGAATAAAGTTAAAATGATTTCTTACTGCAGGATTTCTCATAGCCTTTAATATGTGTTACAATTTACCAAGGAGTGGATGCAGAAGTCTGTATTCTCCAAAATATTTTGTTTACAGAAATTATTTATCTATTTGTTTTTTTGTTTATTTGGTTATTTCTTGGGCATCTTGATTTATAGACACAATTGTAACCACAATTGTATCTCTATGAACAGTAAATTTTTTTCATTGAATGTATGGGCATGAGATCAAGTAATGACATTATAAAAGTTTTAGGTGTACACTTCTATAATACATCACCAGTGTATTGCATTAAGCGTTAATCACCCAAAGTCTAGTCTTCCATTACCATATATTTGACTCTTTTCATCCTTCCCCTACCTCTTTCACCATTGATTACCACTATACTCTTGTCTGTGTCTATGAATTTGTTTCTTTTGTTAGTTTCTTGCTTTCTGTTTTATATCCCACATACAAGTGAAATCATATGGTTCTTGTTCTTTTTCATCTGACTTATTTTGCTTAGCATGATACTCTCCAGATCCATTCATGTTGTCACAAATGGCAGTATTTCATCCTTTCTTATGGCTGAATAAGTGTTCTGTTGTATATATATGTACCACTTCTTTATCCAATCCTCCAGTGAAGGACATTTAGGTTGACCCCATTTCTTGGCTATCATGTATAATGTTGCAATGAACATAAGGGTACATATATCTTTACAAATAAATGTTTTCAAAATTTTGGAGTAGATACTCAGAAGAGGGATTGCTGAGTCATATGGTAGTTCTATTCTTAATTTTTTGAGGAATTTCTATATTGTTTTCCATATTGGCTGTACCAATTTACATTTCCACCAGCAATATGAAGGTTTCTTCTCCACATCCTCCCCAGAACTTTTTCTTGTCTTATTTATAATATCCATTCTAATAGGTTTGATGTGGTACCTCACTGTAGTTTTAATTTGCATTTTTGTTATAGCTAGTGAAGCTGAGCATCTTTTTTACGTATCAGTGGGCAATTTCTATGTCTTCTTGAGAAAATTGTCTTTTAGGTTTTCTGCCTATTTTTTAATTGGATTATTTGTCTTTTTGTTGTTGAGTCGTATGAGTTCTTTGTATATTTTATATATTGGCCCCTTTTTAGAGGTCTTGTTTACAAATATCTTCTTCCTATTCAGTTGGTTACCTTTTTGTTTTGTTGATGGTTTCTTTGCTATGCAGAAGCTTTTTAGTTTGATGTAGTTTCATTTATGTATTTTTGTTTTTACTTCTCTTGCCTTTGAGTTCAAGTTCACAAAAGCCTCTCTGAGATCAAGATCCATAAGTTTAGTATCTATGTTTTCTTCAATTTATTTTATTATTTCAGGTCTTATATTTAAAATTTTAAGCCATTTCAAGTTAATTTTTGTATGTGGTGTCAAGTAGCAATCTAGTTTTATTTTTTTTAATGTAGCTTTCCAATTTTCACAGCACTGATATTGAAGAGGCTTTTCTTTCTCCATTGTATGTTTTTGGCTCCTTTGTCAAAAATTAGTTGTCCATATGCATGCGGGTTGACTTCTGGCTCTCAATTCTGTTCCATTGGTCTTTGTGTCTATCTCTTTTGCTAGTAAAATATTATTTAGATTATTGTAGCTTTGTAGTATAACTTCACATCAGGAAGTGTAATACCTCTGGCTTTTTTTTTTCTTCTTCTTAGGATTGCTTTGGCTATTCAAGGTCTTTTGTGCTTCCATGCAAATTTGGTTATTTTTTGATTCAATTTCTTAAAAAAATGTCATTGGGATTTTGATGGAGATTGCATTAAATCTTTCTGTTGCTTTAGGTAATATGACCATTTTAACTATGTTGATTCTTCCAATTTCTTTCTATTTCTTTGTGTCTACTTCAATTTCTCTCAACAATGTCTTATAGTTTTCAGTTTATAGTTCCTTTACTTCCTTTGTTAGGTTTATTCTTAGGTATTTTATTCTTTTTTGTTCTAATTGCAAATGAAATGGTTTTCTTTATTTCTTTTTTTGATATTTCATTTTTGGCATATAGGAACACAATGAATTTTTGTACTTTGATTTTGTATCCTGCAGCTTTACTGTATTTGTTTATCATTGCTAATAGTCTTTTGGTGGAGTCTTTAGGTTTTTCTATATGTAGAATTATGCCATCTGCAAAAATGTGACAGTTTTACTTCTTCATTCCCAGTTTGGATATTTGGATACCTTTTCTTTCTTTCTTTCTTTCTTTCTTTCTTTCTTTCTTTCTTTCTTTCTTTCTTTCTTTCTTTCTTTCTTATTTTTTTATTGTGCAACATAATTTTCCTATTAACTGCTGGAAAGGTAGATATAGATGTTTAGAGATGAAATGCAAAAAACTCCACATGCAAGTGAACCATGGTAATCAGAATTGTAGATCTTGAGGGAAACCCATGGTATGAAAGCAATTCTCTTTGAGAATTTTTTTCTGCCTTTATTATATATACTTTTTAAATTAATTAATTAATTGATTTTTTTTGGTGACATTTAATGAAATCCAGTAAGTTTCAGCTGTACATTTTAACAGTAAGGCCTGTATATATCTTACATTGTATGTTAACCTCCCATAGTTAGATTTCTTTCTGTCACCACTTATGACCACCTCTACCCCATCAACCTCCCCCCTCCCTCTGGTAGCCTTTTCTTTCTCTTGCCTGAATGCTCTGGCTAGAACTTTCAGTACTATGTTAAATAACAGTGCTGAGAGCAGGCATCCTTGTCTTGTTTTAGAGGAAAAGCTTTCAGTTTTCACCATTGAGTGTATTATTAGCTGAGAATTTGTCATCAATGGCCTTTATTTTGTTGAGATACTTTCCTTCTATACCTATTTTATGAAGTGTTTTAATCATACGTGGATGTTGCATCTCATCAGATTCACTTTTTGCATGTATTGATATGCTCATATAATTTTTATCATTTATTGTGTTAATGTGGTGAATCACATTGATGGGTTTATGTTTGTTGAACCATCCTTGCATCCCTGGAATGAACCCCACTAGATCATGATGTATAATCTTTTCAAAGTTGTATGTGATTTGCCAGTATTTTGTTTAAGATTTTTTCATCTTTATTTTTTAGAGACATTTACCTGTAATTTTATTTTTTTATATTCTCCTTTTCAATTTTGGGTACTAAAGTAACACTGGCCTCATAAAATGAGTTAGAATGTATTGCTTCTTTTTCTGGTTTTTTTTTTTTTTTTTTTTTTTTTGAAAAGTTCAAGGATAGGTATTAAATATTTGAATGTTTGGTAGAATTCATTAGTGAAGCCATGTGGTCCTGGACTTTGGAAGGTTTTAATGACTATTTCAATTTTCTGTACTATTGATTGGTTTATTTAGATTTTACATTTCTTCATGATTTAGTCTGGTAAGGTTATATATATATTTCTAAGAATTTGTCCATTTCTTCTAGGTTATTGAATTTGATGACATATAGCCTTTCATAGTATTCTTGTATAGGCATTTATATTTCTGTGGTGTCTGTTGAAACTTTCTTCTCTTTCATATCTGATTTTATTTAGCCAAAGTCTTGTTAATGTTATTAATTTTTTTAAGAAACCAGCTTTTTGTTACACTATTTTTTTCTATTACCTTTTGTTCTCTATTTAATTTGTTTTTTATTTCTCCCTTCTACTGACTTTGGGCTTCATTTGTTGCTCTTTTTCTAGTTCTTTAAAGTAAAATGTTAGATTGTTTGAAATTTTTCTTGTTTTTGAAGTAGGCCTGTAATGTTATAAATGTTCCTCTTAGTACTTGGTTTTTGTTGCTCCCCCAAATTTTGATATGTTGCATTGTTATTCTCATTTATCTCTCTATATATTTCGATCTCTTTTATTTCTTCTTTGACTCAGTAGTTGCTCAGTAACATTTTGTTTAATCTCCACCTATTTATGGTTTTTGCAGCTTTCTTTTTGCAGTTGATTGAATTTCAAACCATGATGGTCAGAGAATATGCTTTGTATGATTTCAGTATTTTTAAATTTGTTGAGACTAGTTTTGTGCCCCAACATATGTTCTAAACTTGAGAATGTTTTATGTGCATTAGAGAACAATGTATATTCTGGTTTTTTGGAATGAAAGCTCTGTAAATATCCATTATGTACATTTGGTCTAATGTGTCATTTTAGGCTGATATTTCCTTGTTGATTTTTTGTTTAGATGATCTGTCCATTTCTGTCAATGGGGTATTTAGGTCACCTACTATAATTGTATTTTTATCAGATTCTCTCTTTAGTTCTGTTAATAATTGCTATATTTATTTTGGTGCTCCCAGGTTGGGTGTGTGTGTGTGTGTGTGTATATATATATATATATATATATATATATATATACTCATAAGTGTTATGTGTTCTTAATATATTGCCCCCTTTATCATTATAAAATGTCTATCTTTGTCTGTTGTTACTTTTTTTTGTATCTTGAAATTTATTTTGTCTGTTATAAGTAAAGCTATACCTGATTTTCTCTGGATGCCATTTGCTTGGAGCATTATCTTCCACACTTTTACTTTGAGTCTGTTTGTCTTTCTAACTGAGATGGATCTCCTGAAGGCAGCATATCTTTAGGTCTTGTTTTTTAATCCATCCTTCTACTCTGTGTTTTTTAATTGGTTGATTCAATTTCTTTTTTACATATATTTATAGTGATTATTGAAGTATGAGGTTTTCCTATAGCCATTTATCTTTTGTTCTCTGATTGCTCCATGTTTCTGTTATTTATTTTCCCTCAAAAAGAGCAAATCTTGATGTGACATATGGTTCTGGGATAAAGTGTCAGTGACAAAGACTCTGACTTTAGGTAGCATCCTCCATGGAATGGCACCATGTGCTGTGAGAATTTATCAGAAAGAACCATCTTCATGACAAGATCTTAGTGGTTATTCATATCCAGTACTGAGGCACACATTTCATTGGTATATTCAACATTTATTTTATTTAGGAAGATATATCAGCTAATAGTTCATAAGATCTTCAAGTGTTAACTTGAGTTGTTCTGAGAAACTACTTTGTTTATGCCAGAGTGGTTCCCCTATGTATTCTGATGGCCTGAAATCACTGTAATCATTTTGGTAAGTACTGTAGGTATTTTCATGCTTGTGATATGATCAAAATACTTGAAAATGTGAAGCATTTTTCTGCTCACTCTGTTTGGGACTATCTGCAATCTCAATACATCATTTGGTGGAGGCTGCTTTTTCAATAGAATATTTTCCATATCTGAAATATTGAATAAGATAGTACAGTAGCTGGGTAAAACGCTGGTAATTTCAAAGTGATCTCCAGCCTCATGATTACTTGAATTCTGAAACAGAATAAGTGTGATTATAGACTACAAAATGGGTTACAGGCTACAGAAAGGCTGACTCCTAATCACATGCTAAATAATGCCACCACATATTATACTTTAGACTTGTTTAAAGCCAAACACTTGAAAACACTTTATTTAATTCAACAAATATTTATTGGGTACTCATTATATGCAAAAGAGTTTGTTTCATGCTAATCCCTAGAGCAAAATAACAGTCTCAAAGTTTAATCAGCAAAGAATTTATTGGAAACCCAGCAGGATGGTTCCCTTACATAACACTATAATTCTATGTACTGAACATTCATCCAAGCCATATGAGCAATGAGTGAAGATAATTGAATGGATGTGACTGGGAGAGGATCAACAATACTGGCAGCCCATTCACTCTAATTCCATATCAATTCCTTTTTGATGCATCTATGTAAGGCAAGTCAGACATGTGGTCTTGACAGGGTTGAATCCTGAAAAGACTATGCTAGTAATTTCCCCAGTTATGGATTAATTTCCAATGAATCAGAAACTGAGTAATTAAAACTGAACAAAGAATGAAGAATTTGTGGAAGCAGAGTTATCACTTCTAAAAGTCAAGCGAGAACATAAAAGATAAATCCAATGTTAACAATGTTAATGGTCAAATGAGTCCAGGTGTGGAGGGAGCTAGACCAGTGTTAGATGTTAAGGATGCAATTCAGGAAAGGGGCCAGGGCTGAGAATTGACTCAAACCATGCTTAAGATATAATAAATACCAATAAATGAACAAAGAGATGGACCTAAGTGAGGACTGGAAATCAAATAAAAAAATCAAGACAAAGTTATTAGAGAAGAGAGCATAGGCAAAAGCTAACGTGCTAGTTTGAATAACAGGAGAAGAAGGACTTGGGGAAGACATTAGAGTTTACATGTTGTTTTCATTTATAAATTAATGCAAAGAAATGTCAGGCTTTGGGAACTCCTCAGAAAATTTGGATTCAAGACTGATACGTATTGTTTCTTTTTTTCTTTTCTAAAAATTGTCCCTTGAGAAAGGCAGTCTCTGTGGTTGCACCCATTCCATCATCTAAAGCAGAAAAAAAAAAAACAGAGTTTGTTGGGGGTTGTCCCATCTACTCTAGTTCATCTGGGTGTATGGAAAAAAGATTATTCTAGAGAACTAAACGTAGAAATATCAACTCAGCAGCATCCCTTCCCTACCTAAATTTTGATGCTTATTGTTACCAGCTCTTGATCACTTTTTCTCATTTTATCTACCGTAGCGAAGGGTGGCAGTGGCTCTGTGGTGAAGTGTACTGACATTTGTGGAAAAATAATAAGGATAATCTCAGGCTTAATTTCAACTGTGTGCTCTATATTTACAATAAAAATTATGCCCAGATCTTTATTTTGCAACAAAGCTTGTATTATTGCCAAAATACTAAGATTTTATTGTCAACATTTATAATACTATAAGTGTTCTTAGTAGCCGCGATTTCCTATGATCTCTGCATTCAGGTAAAGCTGGGGGTAAAACTATTGAATTTTCTTAGTATATGGTTAATAGATATTCATGCAATTCAGGAAATATTAATCGACAGTCCTGGAAAACGAGATAGGCATTTCCCTCTGCCATAGAGCTTACAGTTTAGTATAAATACATATAGTTAGTAACAAGCACCTGAAGTGTTACAAAAGAAAGCTTATTGAGAGATTCTGTAGTCTCTTTTAAGGTGCTTAAACTAGTCTAGAAAGTTAAAGAAATCTTTTCTGAGTAACTAATAGTTATACTGAAACGTATACAACCTGTTAGTTTGATAACAAGTAAATTATGATAGACTTCACTTTTTGTAGCAGAGTGGTAATCTATATCTACACACATAAAATGAGCAAGCTGCATAAAACCAACTTCCTGGCATCAGAAAATTTCCATAATTGCATCACTGAATAAAAATCCTATGAAATGAGTGGATGTTATCACTGTAGTTGGGGCAAGCCAATAGTAATTATTGCTCATGGACACTTACGGTGTGTCAGACATTTCTTATACCTTAGTCCATTAAATCCTAACCATATCCAGAGAGAATGGATACTGTCATCTCCTAGGAAGAATGATGAGTTTTCCCAAACTGAACTAAATCAGATAGGGATTGTTTTCAAATACAGATCTGAGTTCAAAACTCATAACATGTTTTATCCCAATTCCTTTACTAGTGTCTTGCTGCTGCTTAAATTCACATGTAAGGAGATGTAAGAAGTTTCATGGTTGTAGCAGAAGCCCTTTGAGCCCAGCATCACTGGCCTCCTCTGATTCAGCTGCAGCTGGGTGCTCAGTCTCAGTGCACACCAACAGAGTACTTCAACCGCCCATACTATACTGTGCTTTTCTACCTCAGATTTTTCCTTGAAACAATGAAATTTGCTCAGCCTGGGTGAGTTTGTGAGAGTTGAAGTAACCTTTACCCAATGAAGGAGGGTAGTCTGGTAGATAAAGCACCCAGTCTTCTCTGCTTTGGAGGGAAAGTTTTAAGGCACCTTCCACATGGTTTCTCAGAAGGGCATCTAGGGGTTCAAGACCCAGCTGTTCACAGAGCTAACCAGCTCAATAAGGTACACTTCATTTTTTTTTTTTTTGCTTCCCTATGTCACTTTCCCCACACCTTCACTTTGCTTCCTGAGATTATTTCCCAAATAAATCAATCACCTGCATCCCAGTCTTTGTCTTGGGTCTTGCTATAGGGGAAATTCAAACTAAGACAATGGTTTTCAACATTGAAGTTTGAGTAACAATTTTATACTATATTCCTTTTGGAATCTGTTATGTTATGATATTCTTATGAATGTCACAAGTAGAATATGTTATGATTTTACTACCATATGGGAGTCCTCAGATACTTCATTTAAAAAGAAAAAAAAAAACCTAACAAGAGCAAAACATTCATAAAATGTGGCATAAAATCTGAAGGAAATTCAACTTCTGAAAAAGGTATCATTGGAAACATCTATCATAGAAATTAGACTGCAGAATTAAAAACATCAAAGGTCAAATTTTAATAGCACTAAGTATATTTATGAAGCCACCATTGCATCTGGAAAAAATTATTTGTGCAAGTCCCATTGAGTTTGTATAATTGTATTGATATTTATTTGATCATCTGATATTATAAAATATAACTTCCTACAGCCATTTTAAACTGATACCTATTATAAATGACATTTAAAATGTAATTTGTGTTATTTAATTTAGTGTGTTCCACTAAATTGAATGATTTAGAATTTATCTGAGATAAGTGAAATACCTGATGATCTAGTTTCCTTATGAAATGCCACACATTTTTTTTGAGGAAATAGTCTTCTAAACTTTCTTTCTGTCACTCATATATATTTCAGAAGCAATAGCTATAGTAAGAGGTTAGTCTTTGAAGACTTTCCATGTTTTTCTGTCCATGTTAAGTGTCAAATATGGGAACATAGGCAAAGCAAACATCTTATATTAAATGATCTATCATTTATTGGAAGGTGATTGATGAGGTCAGATTCATTCAGGCAGTAAATTCACAGCCATTTTCCTCAGAAAGCTTTTTGACATAGTTTTGGAAGTCCTCCCTTGATGTAAAATATTATCAGCTTCTCTCTGTTGCTCCTATTTCTCCATTTCCACCTCCCTTACACTAATCTTTTTAAAAATCAAACACATCTGATGTATTCAATAAAAGTCAGTGCCTTGATAATCTAGAACTTTCCAAAAAAAATTAAATTACTTCATGAGTCTTCTTCTCATAAAATTCATTAAAATGAGTTGGAAAAAAAGGGCAATTACTTGTTTCATACACTGAGAAACAGGTGTAGATGCTACTTGGAGATCCAAATAAACATACCAATTAGTGTATTAGGTTTATGTGCAAATGTAGTCTCACTTAATTGCTGTGTCTAAGAAAATTTGGCTTTTTTATAAAGCAATTTTTGGAAAATAACACTGCTAGTCATTAACAAGCTATGATAAAAGAATGCTAATGGCTGAGTAGAGAATGTCCCCATACTGCATGTGCATCTGGATGTTTTAGAGATGCCAAATTGCAACGCCATGGATTTTGCCCCCTTGACTAACACTTTGAATTATTGCATGCACCACCAGGATCATATACTTCTTGGAGCACAGAACTACAAAAAATCAGTTCTGATGGAGCATATCTGTGTAGGTGATTGGAAATATAGAAAAATATGATGTGCTCTTTTGGAGGAATTTAGTAAGGCAGGAAAGGGCAGGAAAGCAATGCTTCTCAGATCTGATACCATGATTACATTTCAAGGGAAATAGCAACAATTAAAAACCATTTATCTTAATCTCACTAAAGATTAATGTTGAGATGCCTACTTTCATTTTCTTTAAAAAATATTTTTATTAATTTTAATCTAATAAAAGAAGGTGATAACAAGGAGGCTAACTTTGTGAATGCTATCATTGGACGTTGTGAGTTGTGATTTCTTTTCAGGTCAGGTAGATTAAATGTTCAGCAGAATGAACTTCTGCGAAGCAGACAATATATAAAACAACTGATTTTTTAGAAACATCATTTGTGCCATGTAGGCTAATATTTGTGGGAATAGGTTGGCAATCTAGAGAGAGCACCTCTTATGAAAAGTGTTGGTGCTCTCACAACACAGCCACTTGTTTAAGCATCTCTGTGCTTTGTTTAGAACAAGAGGTTATAAGAATATACATAGGCTGTCCTGGCAGTGATAGGAAAAGACATGCCATTCTTTCCTAGACAAATTATATCAGTTATAAATATTGGATTTTCTCAGAGCTGTATTGCTTTTGCAGCAAATAATTTGAAGTAATTGTTTTTTAAATGTGATTTTTTGACAATACAGATGTTTGAGGAAACCAGTTATAAAAGTATAGAAGAACAAAATGTATTAGAAGTTAATATAACCTAATTCCTACTCTTCAGGGAATTTTAGGAGTTGGCACACCTGCAAGTTACTTAGCCTGTAAACAAAACAGTTAACTGATATTTTAGAAGGATTTACTACTTAATATCTAGAACGTTTTTTCATCCAAAATATTACTTAAACATTTCTTTTACTACGTATTGCGTATTGGGGGAAAAGACATTAAGTTCAACTCTATAATTGACTCAGCCATCCCTCAAAAAGCTTACAATCTAGTGAGGATAAGAAAAATTCACATTAATAAAACAGAACTAAAAATATATATAACTGGTAGCAGGCTATGCAATCCACATATATGAAAAATACAATTATTTTATATGCAATTAATATATTTTTAGAGCTGCCCTGTTCTGATCTCATAAGTTCTTGATTGAAACAATGATGATCTTCTTTCTTTATTCTCACCATCCTTTGACTAACTTTTTGATATTTCTTAACAAAAGGAAGGAGGGCTTTTTGCTTTACTCTGTGTTGATGGATTGACTACTGTACTGTGATCTAATTAACTGCTCATAGAATGAGAAGAGCTTAGAGTGCTGTTATAATAAGCAACATAATATAAATCTCTCCTGTTTAACATTTCTAATGAATGTATCTTTGTTTCCTCTTTCTAATATTGTTTCTTAATCCTCTTTGTTTAACATGTACATTTTTGCTTATTTCTGTTGGCTTAGAGTTAGGTCCATACTTCGTAAAAGGGAAATATTTGTTGAGAAGCTAAACGAGCAATGAGCAAAGTTTACAGTGAGTTTTAAGTTTGATATCAGCAATACACTACATTAAAGATAACAGGTCAGATTGAAAAGCCTATATTAAAACTCTATTAAAGACTGAATGTCTGTAGCATTTATTTGCCATATTCTAGATTCAAAAGAAAGCATTTTTGAGAGATATAACTTTGTTCTACTGGTATAATAGTCCATTTTGTTAGTCATAGGCTTCCAGCTGCTTCTTAATGAGATACAAGCATAATTCAGAGAAAAATAGGGTAAGAAACCAAGGCTATTAGTAGCAAACGATGTAATAAGAGTTAGAGAGGAAAGAATATGAGCCACAAAAGGACTTTTTTACCAGGCTACCCTGTGGTACACTGATTGTGGGCAGACACAAATTGAGATTCAACATTACATTCAAAAGTTACCAACTGTTAAATTGGCAACTTTATGATAGAATGAGGAGAAACTTAAAAATTCCTGCCACTTTGAATAAAAGTCATCTTTAGATTAATATTTGTAGCATTTTAACTTTTTTTTTTGAGAATTAAAATAAGTTTGAAGCAAGTTCTTTGAAATGTGATTACTGTCATGACTACTTAAGCTCAATAGATACCTGGAAATAGTGTAAATTTTCAAATATTATAAATTTATCGTTTTATCTGATATTTTCTGGAGTTTTTAGTATGTAATCACTCACAGGTTAGATCTGACACCTAGCTAATGCCAGATATATTTTAGATGTTTTCATAAATTGCCAAATAGATAAGCAAACAGAATTCCAGTAGACAAGGTAGAAGGGTGTCTACTCACCTGAAAGACACTAGAGTAATCTATCTCTAATTTTGTTGAAGAAAATCTTTTCATGATAATCACCCAAAAATTTAGTGCTCTGACTGACAGGACTTGGAAGAATTTACTGAGCATAAGCATTCGGAATACAATTAGTAGGTTAGCCATGAAGAGGTTCAATGAGATATTATAGATGGGCAGTCACAGGAAAATTTCTGCCTTTCAAATTATGATGATGTTCAATGGAACTATGATAAGAAACAATTTCCGTGGAAATGAAAAGCTGAATACACAATAGAGTGAAATCACATAATCCATTTTTATTGGCAAGATATTTTTAAATGCATAAACAAAAGCATCTAGATACTCATTGGTTTCCTCAGGAGACTATACATTCGCTGTGATAAAATATGAGTGAGTAAAAAATTAGAGGTAATTTACATTACTAAAGTAAGAAAAATTTGTCACATTTAATAAAAAATATATATAAGTGAAACAATGTAAGGTCTCTCCTATTTGACAGTATCAACTTAAGTTGACTGAAGTAAAAAGGTTTTTTTGGGGGGGTTTTCACATCATTCTCATATACTACCACACATTAAAAAGCAATTTTTGTAAACTTTGATGAATCCTTTAATTTTTCTGCATTCTATTTCCTTTGTGAAAAAGAGAGACGACTCTGACATGGAATGTTATGCCATCACTTTAATGGGAGATCAGAAGAGTTTTACCTTCAGTTTCCAAAAAGGATGATTGTTTTCCCTTCAAAATCTCTAGAAAGAAAATCTGATGATCTTTCTCAATAATAATTTCATTATTATTATTAATTTCAAAATGTGTATTTTTCCAACTTTTCAAATATTAAAAATCTATGTTACAGATTAAACTGTTTTCCTTTAACTGAGCTTTATGGCTCCAGGGAGTTCTGCTTCTCTTCAAGTGAAATTCTTGTGTCATGCTGATCATTTTTTTTTTATGAAATAGCTATATGTTGTTTCTGTACATACTAAATAATTCACTTAAGTGGTGTCTCTGGTTCTAAAAAATATTTCCTTAATACAACTATTTTTCCTCAAGAATAGGTCACTGTATTTAAAATAAGCCAAGAAAAGATATAATGCATGGAAGTTAAGGAGGTTTTGTACAGAAAATTAGGTTTATGGAATCAAATAATTTTAATTCCTTATTCTACAACCTCACTTAGAGATGTTATTCTGATTAATGAAGTAGTTCATTAAAATTGCTTTACATATTAAACTTTCTGGAAATTAGTTCATTATAATACTGACATAGATTTCTGATGTCTAAGCTCTACTTATGACTGATACTTAAGTGACCTTGAGTAAATCTTGAGATATGTGAACTTGAATAAATCTTTTTATATTTAGTTTCCATATCTTTAATGAAATAATAATCGTGAGACTATGTGTGTATGTGTGTGTGTCCTTGAGAGTGGTTTTGCATGTAAATATTAATAAGTAGAAATTAATTTTGGTTTAAGAAATTAATCTTGAAATTTTTAAGTTCTAAACAAAAAGCTAATTCTTAAGCTTTAAGTTTGAACAAAATTTTTATTATTCTACATCTAAAATGCAATTTGTTCTAGTAATCATTGCCAAAGGTAGCTGAATTATATTTGGTCCCATTGAAAAACTTAATGTTAGTTCTTTAAAATTTTAAAAAATTTAAATATCATATATAAACATAGTATATTGAATTTCTCTTTAAATAATTCAATTTTCTGATTGACAGACTCTCCAAAGTGCTAAATAATTCTTATAAATCTAATATATGAAAGCTATAAATATGATAAAATTCACTTAATATTCTAATAGTTAAAATTGGTTCATTTCAATTTAAAATCACAAGTTTAAAAAATCACAAGTTTAAAGAAATAATTTAACTATACAATTTAAATTAGAGTTATTTAAACTATTACTCTAATATTCAAAATTCTCTTATATATTATAAATATATAAAACAAATATTCATATATTTCTTAACTTTAGATATTAATATTGTTATTTTGATTTTATGAACATTTTTATGCTTCATTATAAATCTTCCTTTGGATGTTTAACTACTATAGAAATATACATTTCAACCAGTTTTGGGAGTGCCTCCCATATAATTTCAGGTAGACTTTCAATGCAAAGATTCAAGAACAAATACTGGATTTTTATTAAATTTATTTTTTAACCTTCAGATGAAAGTGGTCACATATTTATATTCAGATTAATTATATAATTCTTAATTGGTCTACCCATAGACTCATAAATTATTTTCATGATTTGGTTTTTTGTTTCTTTGACTCTTAAAATATGTAAACATATTTCCAGCTAATTTTATAGACATTTGCACTTGTTGAAATCTTTATTATTTTCTTATTTCTAGAACAATGCTGATTTTATAGATTTTATAATATTAAACAATTGAATTTTACATATCTTTTATTGCTCCAGGTAATTATTTAGTTATGACTTGCAAGGTCATCAGAATGACATAAAAGATCATTTAACAACATATTCAGCATTAATATTCAACTCACTTAAAAACTAATTGTGTTTGTACTGTATAAAAGAACATTTCAGGAATTTGAAGAAACAAATCGTTTATTATGTTCTTGTCTTTAAGGGAGCTTAAATTAAATAGGAAATAAAAAAAACCCTTATAGTAGAATTCAAATACAACAAAACACAGGGTGTTCACATAGATATAAAAAGAGTACTAACTGAATTTTGTGAAAGGAGTATTTATTATAAACTAGGGAAAACTAGACAGAAATATTAGAGAAAGAAATTTATGATTGAGTTTTGAAGAACTTACAGACAGATAAGAGGGTGAGAGGTGGATGTTATGGAAAATTTCAAAGTAAAAGACCGTGAACAAAACAGGTAAGTCAGAAGATCTCTAGATATATTGTAGGAACAACTGTATAGAGAAAAAGGGGTCAGAATGAGGCAATATGAATGAAGTATGTAGACAACTCTACTGAAAATATTTTGAGTATCAGACAGGCGGAGAGAGTGTCTAAACTTCACTCTACGTTAACAAGGAACATAGATCTAATAATAATGGCTTGGGTAGATTTTAGAGTGCCATGTAACCAGAAATTGAGATTTAACTTTATATATATATATATATATATGTGTATATATGTGTGTGTATATATATATGTATAAATACCATATATATATATATGATTTGTGATTACAAAGAAATAATTTGCAGCTTTAAGGGCTTATTAATCTTAAGCCTAAAGAGATGAAAACAGAATTTATTTTTATTTTTTTTATTTTGTATTTTGTATTTTTCTATTTTATTAGTTTCAAGTATATAGTCCATTGGTTAGATATTTATATAGTTTATAAAATGATCCCCTTAATTGCTCTTTCTCTTCTCTGGTTCTTCACCTATAGCCAATACATTAACACTAACTGCATTCCCTATACCATGTTCCCCATCCCCGTGACCATCTATCAACTACCAATTTGTATTTCTTTAACCCTTCACCCAAAACTACCAGCCCCCCAATCTCCCTCCTCTCTGTCACCAAATTATTCTCTATATTTGTGTCTGTTTTTGATTAGTTTGTACTTTTTGTTCCTTAGATTACATATATAAGTGAAATCATATGGTATTTATCTTTCTCTGTCTGACTTATTTCACTCAGCATAATAACCTCTAGGTCCATCTATATCATTGCAAATGGTAGGATTTCAGTTTGTTTAATGGCTGAGTAATATTCCATTGTATATATGAACCATAACTTCTTTATCCAATCATCTGTTGGGCATTTAGGTTGCTTCCATATCTTGGCTATTGTAAATTGTGCAGCTATGAATATTGAGGTGCATAGATCTTTATGAATTATTGTTTTGGTTTTCTTTGGATAAATACCCATAAGTGCAATTGCTGGGTCAAAAAGTATATCCATTTAAATTTTTTTGAGAAACCTCTATACTGTTTTCCATAGTAGCTGTTCCAATTTACAATCCCACCAACAATGTTGAGGGTTCACTTTTCTCCTCATCCTCACCAACACTTGTTGTTCTTTGATTTGTTGATGATAGCCATTCTGACAGGTGTCAGGTGATACCTCATTGTGGTTTTAATTTGTATTTCTCTAATAAGTGACCTTGAGCATGTTTTCATCTGTCTATGGTCATATGTATTTCCTTTTTGGAGAAGTATCTGTTCAGATCTTTGCCCATTTTCTAATTGGATTTTGTTTTTTTGTTGTTGTTGAGTTATATGTTTTTTATATATTTTGAATATTAACCTCTTATCAGATGTATCATTAGCAAACATCTCCCTATCAATTGGTTGTCTCTTTGTTTTGTTAATGGTTTCCTTGTTGTACAAAAACTTTTTAGTTTGATGTAGTCCCATTTGTTTATTTTTCTTTTGTTTCCCTTGTCTGAGGAGATATATCTGAAAAGAAATTACTGTTAGTTATATTAGAGAGTTTACTGCCTATGTTTTCTTCTAGAAGTTTTATGATTTTGGGTCTCACATTTAAGTCTTTAATCCATTTTGAGTCTATTCTTACCTCCTTCATCATATATTAAATGAGCATATAGGCGTGGATTTATTTCTCGGCTCTCTATTCTGTTCAATTGATTAATGTATCTGTTTTTATGCCAGTACCATGCTGTTTTGGTTACTGTAGCCTTGTAGTATAGTTTGATATTAGGTAGTGTGATACCTCCAACTTATTCTTCTTTCTCAAGATAGCTGTGACTATTTGGGGTCTTTTATGGTTCCATATACGTTTTAGGATTATTTGTTACAGCTTTCTGAAAAATGCCATTGTATTTTGATAGGGATTGCATTGAACCTATAGATTGCTTTGGGTAGTATGGCCATTTTAATGATGTTGATTCTTCCTACCCATGAGCCTATTCTATACTTCCATTTATTTGTATCTTCAATTTCTTTTTACAATGACATAATTTCCTGAAAACAGGTATTTTACCTCCTTCGTTAATTTGATTCTTAGGTATTTTATCATTTTTGATACAATTGTAAATGGGATTGTTTTCTTAATTTCTTTTTCTGAAAGTTCATTGTTTGTGTATAAAAATGCCAGTGACTTCTGAATATTTATTTTGTAACCTGCTACTTTAATGAATTCATTGATCAGTTCTAACAGTTTTTTGGTGGAATCTTTATAGTTCTCTCTATATAGTATCATGTCATCAGCAAATAACCAAAGTTTTACTTCTTCCTTTCCAATTCGGATGCCTTTTATTTCTCTTTCTTGTCTTACTGCTGGGGCTAAGACTTCCAATACAATGTTGAAGAGGAGTGGTGAAAGTGGTCATGCTTGTCTTGTTCCTGATCTTAAGGAAAATGCTTTTTGCTTTTCTCCATTGAGTATGATGTTAGCTGTAGGTTTGTCATAAATGGCCTTTATTATGCTGAGGTATGTTCCCTCTATCCCCACTTTGCTGAGAATTTTTATTATAAATGGATGCTGGATTTTGTTGAACATTTTTTCTGCATCTATTGATATGATCTTATGATTTTTATCTTTCGATTTGGTAATGTGGTGTATCACATTAATTGATTTGTGGATATTGATCCAACCTTGGAATAAATCCAACTTGATCGTGGTGTATGATACTTATAATGTATTGCTGAATTAGGTTTTAAATATTTTTTTGAAGATTTTTGCATCAATATTTGTAAGAGATATCGGTCTATAGTTTTCTTTTTTTATAATGTCTTTGGTATTAGAATTAAGGGAATGGTGGCGTCATAGAAGAAATTAAGGAGCCTTTTCTCTTCTTGAATTTTTGGAATAGTTTGAGAAAAATAGGTGTTAATTTTTGTTGAATGTTGGTGAAATTCACCTATGAAGACACCTGGTCCACGACTTTTGTTTTTGGGAGGTTTTTCATTACTGATCCCATTTCATTGACGCTAATAGGTCAGTTCAGACTTTCTGTTTCTTCTTGACTCAGTCTTGGGAGATCTAGGAATGTATCTGTTTCTTCCAGATTGTCCAGTTTGTTGGCAAATAATTGCTCGTAGTATTTTCTTATGATCCTTTGTATTGTGTACAGACTTTGGAGTCTGTAATTATTTTTCCTCTCATTTCTGATTTTATTTATTTGAGTCTTCTCTCTTTTTTCCTTGATGAGTCTGGATAAGGGTCTATCAATTTTGTTTATCCCTTCAGAGATCCAGCTCTTCATTTCATTAACTTTTGTATTGTTTTTCTAGACTCTATTTCATTTATTTCCACTCTGATTTTTATTATTTCCTTCCTTCTATTCATTTTGGGCTTTGTTCGCTATTCTTTTTCTAGTTCTTTCAAGTGTAATGTTAGGTTATTTATTTGAGCTTTTTTTTTGTTTCTTGAGGTAGGCCTGTATTTTTATGAATTTCCCTCTTGGGACTGTTTTTGCTGTGTCCCATAGATTTCAAGTCATGTTTTCATTTTCATTTGTCTCTAGTATCTTTTGATTTCTTTCATGATCTCACTAATAGCCCATTCATTGTTAGTAGCATGTTATTTAGTCTCCATGTATTTGTGTATTTTCCACTTTTTTTTCTTGTAGTTGATTTCTAGTTTCATACCATTGTAATCAGAGAAGACTCTTGATAGGATTTCAATCTTCTTAAATTTACTGAGACTGTACACTGGTGTCAATGGGGTGTTAAAGTCTCCTACTATGAGTGTATTACTGTTGATCTCTCTTATGTAAGTCAATAATTGCTTTATGTATGTAGGTGCTCCTATGTTGGGTGTATATATATGTTTATTAGGGTTATGTCCTCTTGATTTATTGATCCCTTTATCATTATGTAATGCCCATCTTTGTCTCTTATTATAGCTTTTGTTTTAATGTCTGTTTTATCTGATATAAAGTCTATTTTATCTGGCTTTTTTAAAATTTCCATTTGTGTGAAATATCTTTTTCCATCCCTTTACTTTCAGTCTGTGAGTGTTATTTGATTGGATGTGAGTCTCTTATAGACAGCATGGGTCTTGTTTTCTTATCCATTCAACTACCCTATGTCTTTTGATTGGAGCATTTAATCTGTTTACCTTTAAAATGATTACTGATAGGTACATAGTTAGTGCCATTTTATTATTCATATTTGTTATTTCTATTTTCTTTTTACCTCTTCTCTTTTTGCAGAAGTCCCTTTAACATTTCTTGTAATACTGGCTTGTTGACGATGAATTTCTTAAGCTTTTTCCTATCTGGAAAGCTCTTCATCTCACCTTCCATTTTAATCAAAAGCCTTGCTGGCTAGAGTATTCATGGTTGTAGTTCTTGTTTTTCATAACTTTGAATATTTCTTGCCATTCTCTTCTGGCCTGCAAAGTTTCCATTGAAAAACCAGCAGACATTCTTATGGAGGTACTCTTGTAAGTAACTGGCTTTCTTTCTCTTGCTGATTTTAAGATTCTCTCTTTGTCTTTGACCTTTGGCATTTTAATTATGATGTGTCTTGGTGTGAATCTGTTTGAATTCCTATTGTTTGGGACTGTTTATGCTTCCTGAACTTGTATGTCTAATTCCTTTGCCAGGTTAGGAAAATTTTCTGTCATTATTTTTTCAAATAGATTCTCAGTCCCTCACTCTCTCTGTTCTCCTTCAGGTGCTCCTATGATTCAGATATTGTTATTACTCTTCATGTTGTCCCAGAGGTCTCTTAAACTATCCTCGCATTTTAAAATTCATTTTTCTTTTTGTTGTTCTGATTGAGTGTTTCTGCTACCTTGTATTCCAGTTCACTGATTCAATCTTCTGCTTCATCCAATCTACTGTTGAATCTTTCTAGTGTAGTCTTCATTTCAGTTCTTATAGTCCTCATTTCTGTCTAGTTTCTTTTTATGGTTTCTATGTCTTTTTTTATGCTTACTATCTCTCTGTCGATATTCTCATTGTGCTCATCCAGCCTTCACATAAGTTCTTTGAGGATCTTTATAACCATTATTTTAAACTCTGTCTCTGGTAGGTTGCTTGCCTCCATTTCATTTAGCTTATTTTCTGGAGTTTTCTCCTGTTGTTTCATTTGTGGCATGTTTCTTTGTTATCTCATTTTATTAGCTTCTCTATGTTCGTTTCTATGTGTTAGGGATATTTGTTTCATGTCTCAGCCTTGGCTAGACAGCCTAATGTGGAAGGTGTCCTGTGTGACCTAGTGGTGCACTCTTCCTGATCCCCTATGCCAGGGGCTCTAGACGTGATCTTTGTGTGGGTCGTGTGTGATCTTCTGTTGTTTTCAAGTCTTTATTGTTGTCAGTTGATCAGTGGATGGGATTAATGCTCAGGCTGACTAATTGTGGGAACTGGCTGCACTCACAGGGTAAGAGTTGCTGTGTGGGGCTGACCCCACTGAGTGGGATTGGCCCTAGCAGGGTTGTGTACTTGTTGCAACCACCCTTTGTGTGTATTGTTAATGGGGATAGTCAGGAGTTGCTCTGTTGTGGTCTTGTGCCAGCCTCCAGATGCTTTGGTTTTGTGGCCCCTTGGGAGGGGCTTCCCAGTAACCCAAGGTCAGCCAATGCTTTTTATTGCTCAGGGCTACCCGGTGGGAACTACAAGGTGATCTGCAGATGGTCGTTGCCTGTGTTGGATCTATAGGTGAGTGGAGGAGACAATGCTATAGGCAGTGGTCCATTTATCCCCCGTACCTGACCTAAGGTGGTTTAGCAAAGGGACCAGTACTCTTCAAGGCCTGACACTGCCTGTCAGTTGCCCCTAAGTCTCTGACACTGGAAGAGCCTCTGGGTGATATGTGTGTTGGGTGGTACAGGGACCCCAGGAGTCTCCTTGGTCTATTGAGTAAGTTTCCCCCTACCACTGCAGTGTCAGTTTACATGCCAGGGCTGTCTCTGTGGGTCCCTGTTCAAGTTTTCAATCATACAAACATCAGCTGCTGTCCACCTTGGGCCTGAATGTGCTACCCCAGAGCAGGGGCAGCTGCCTATCAATGTGTGGTGGGCACTTGTGTATTGGATGGGGCAGGAGCTCAGGGAGACAAGGGCCATCAGGCTAATACAGACCCCTGTGATCCCCTCAAGAGATATTGCAGTTCATATGGGCAGCAGTGGTCTGCCCATAACTGTTTTCCTAGAAATGCATTCACTGTGCTAGCCAAGGTCTGTTGCCTGCTCAGAATGTGCAACCCCAGAGCTAAGCAGAGCAGGGGAGGCTGCCTGTCAATGGGCTGCAGGCACTTCGTGGCTTGGGTGAAGAGGGATCTCAGAGAGACAAGGTCTGCCCAGCCAACACAGCCTCAGTTTTTCTGCAACTTCTGTGCTCAGGTGTTCCTGCAGTAGTCACAGATCACAGTGAGACCAGCTGCCATCTGGGGCAGTCCCCTGCTCTCCCTGGAAGCAATATTGCAACTCTTGCAGCCAGAAAGAGGTCTGCATGCAACTGATTTCTGTGGAGTGCCAGCCCTGTGCTAGCCAAAGTTTGTTGCCTGTGTTGTCTGAGAAATGTGGGGAGTGGAGTCGGACAGAGCTGTGGTGGTTCATTGTCGATGGGCCCTCTGGGACTATTTGTGGGTAGGGTGGGGCAGGGTCTCAGGGAGATAGTCAGATCAATACAGCCTCAGGGAGATACTGGCAGTCAGATCTATACAGTCTTGCTGCAATTTAGGTAACTACTCCTGCATTCACAAGTTCCAGCAGAAGTCTCAGATCACAGCAAGATCAGATGTTCTCTGTGACTTGCCCACAGATCCCCGATATCCACCCAGTTTCATGTTGGGAGCAGTGATCTGACTGAAACTATCTCCGAAATGAGCCCTCACAGAGCTGGCTGCCAGCTGCAAAAATTTGGCCCTGAATTGGCACAGGGCATGACAGCCATCCAGCAACAAAAGCCCTGGGCAATCTGCAGGTTGGGTGGGGCAGGCTTATTCCCTCAGGCCAGAGCTTCCTAATGGCCCTGTGGGAGGGGTCTGCATAGTCAAGCTGGTGTGATCTGTAGATTGCCAGGTAGGGAGGCTGGACTAAGGCACAATGGTGGCTGCCCTTCTGGCCCTCGTTCTGGTGCCAGGTAATGCAGACTTTCTTGATATGAATCCCCCAAGAGCCTTTGACCCACCGCCTGTGTCCCTGCTGAGTGTCCACAGGTCAGAAAGCCTGTGTGCAGTTCCTTCAAAGGGGCATCTAGGATTTTAGTCTTCTTCCATCTCACCCAGATGGCCAGAATCCCCTCTAGCTTTTACAATCAGAGTTATTGGAATCTCCTCTTTCCTGGGCAAGGACCCTGGGCTGGGGAGCCCTCAAATGAGTCCAAGAACCCCCTCTCCTTCAGGGGAGCCTTTACAACCTCTCCCTCCCGGTGATAATCCACCACTGCGAGTACGGGTCTAACCAAATTGATGACTTTTCCCCTCCTACTGGCTTTGATGTGGCTCCTTTATATTATCAGACATAGGTGTTATGGTCAGCTGGACTTCAAGTGATTTCCTGTATTGATTATTTTATTATTTGGCTATAATTTCAATGTGGTCCTAGAAGGAAGCAAACCCTGCTTTTACCTAGTCTTCCATCTTCCCAGAAACCTACCCCCCAAATTTTTAAAAACTTTTAATAGGAATTTAATCTCTGCTATCATTTTAAAGAACAGTTAGGAATGAGGAAGGGCAAAAAATGACTTGCAATTGTATTTTTTACTAGAATTTTTGAGCCTCATCCAAAGTTTCTCTTCTCTTCTGAAATGTCGATATTATTGAGGGGTACATAACTAGAAATAAAACAATCCCTAATCTGCAAATGCTTTTTCTCTAGTAATAATGACATACTGGTAATATTTGTGTGCAGGGCATATTGATTCAAAGGAAACAATTTGGGAACTGCAAAATAGTGTAGTAAATAACATTAAATCTATTTCTGATGATGTTTCATAAAACATGTTTTTGTACTAAAATATTTTTTAAAAGCTTTTTTTCCCCTCAAATTTACACAAAAGAGTTTGGCCTTTTTATCATATTGTTGCAATTAAAACATGGATGCTTGGTAGGTTTAACACATTTATCTAGGCATAATTTAATTTATATACCATAAAATTCATGCATTTTAGTTGTGAAATTTAATGATTTTTAGTAACTTTATAGAGTATGCAATCATCAATATTTTTCAGTTTTAGAAGACTTCTATCAACCCCCAAATTCTTTCATGCTAGTTTACAGTTAATTCTGCTCCCATTCCTCACCCTGGGTGACCCTTAAACTGCTTTCTGTGTTTAGATTTGCTTTTTCTGGAGGTTTCATAAGGATAGAACCATAAAATATGTAATCATCTGCATTTGAATTCTTTCATTTGATATATTTGAGGCTCATCTATACAGTAGAATGATTGCTGGTCTACTCTTTTTTGCTGTAGGGTGCATTCTAAATCTACCTATAGGTAATAATTGCCACTAGTAGGATATTTTGGTCACATTATTTTCAAAACATTACATATGGATTACATAAGGATTATTTTCATAAAAATGAAGTGTTTTAGAGAATACCTTTGAAATATTTTAAGGAGATTTTGAAATATAACTGAGTCATGTTTAATAATTAAAGGGAATTAAAGATATATACTTATGGCACACACACTCTGCTATGGACAATAAGATTACATAGATATTTAAGATTACTTCCTAGAAGCTGACTCTATGGAAAAACATGTGGTAATTCTTTGGCACACTATTTCATATCTATTTATCTCTTATAGTGTAACAACATTCCATATTTGTAGATTAAAGCATGTTTCACAAATCATTGTCTTTGGGCCTATTTTTTTGTGAGCTAAAAATTATCTTTACACTTTATGATAATAGTTTATAAAATAAAAAAGCAAAGAAGAATATGTGACAGACCATATATAGCTTGCAAAGACTAAATATTTATTATATGGTCCTTTACAGAAAAATATAATAGTTCTGTCCCCTTGCTGAAACAACAATCCTTATTATCTCTCAAGATTCTGTGGGTTGACTCAATTCAGATGGGTGGTTATTGCTTTCAGCCTTTCATGTGTCAGTCAACTCTTGACTGGGGAATACCCATTGTTCTTTCACATGGCAGATGATGCTCGCTGTTGCCTGGGAACTCAGCTGGGACTGTTACCAGAAATCTACTCTTGGCCTTTCTAAGTGGCTTGCATTTTATATTCTCACAGCATAGCATCTGGATGCTTAAATGAAGCAACCCATTGGTAGGCATCCTAAGAAATCTGTACAGAAGCTGCAAGTGTTTCTTTTCTTTCTTTTTTTCTTAAGTCTCAGAGTATAATTTTTGCAGCAATCTATTGAATATAGAGTATCAGCTGAGATTCAATGTGGTAGGTACCGATCACTTTGGGAAGTGAATACTGGGAGGTGTAGTTCACTGGCAGAGAGGAGTGAAGGTCTTCTTTGGACTCTAACTTCCATAGTACTCCCTCTGATCTTGGTGATCCTCTTCCTTTCCGAGTGCAAAATATACTCACCCCCTCCCAAGACTTCCAAAATTTTATCTTGTTATGTCACCAAGATCAGGTTAAAGTCTAGAATTTCATTATTTAAATTGGGTCTAGGTGTGACTGAGACATGATTAATGCCACTGACATGTCCATCGAAAATGGGAAAGAAGGCACATAGGACTCACTGTCTATAGCAATCTGAAATCCAGCTGGGCTCGCTCTGCTTCGAGTGCAGAAAACATATGTTGATGTGGGCATAGTTCTGCCCCTGGGAAATGTTTACTTCTCACTTTGGCCCTACCTGGACTCGTGGCTCCAAACTGAGTCATTCTTTCTCTTCCTGTGCCTCATGCTCTCAGATGAGTAAATTTTACAGCCTGCTTTCTGCTCACAGAAATTTGAAGGGCCTAAGACATCTTTTCATTTTAACTGTCTGTCCCTTTCAGTACAAAGCAGTACAATTATTTAAAAATTTTGTTTGTTTTTATGTATCAAATTGTAAGTCTGTTCTATTAGACTAGGCCCATATCCCCATTTCTTTCTGAGACAGACCCATCTCTGGCTGGGATCATTCTCATGATTGTCAAGAGTTTTTGTCCAGTGTAGAGGACCTAAAGGGCAAGTCCCTCAGATTCATAGCAGACCTTTTTTCTAGGCAAGAAAATCTAAGAAGCATACTTTTAAGATCTTCAGAAAACATTTTATCTAGCTTAGAGAGTCTACAAGCCTTGCCCTTATTATTCTTAGAAGTCTTTCTTTTTCTAGCTGAGAAGGTCTACAAGAAAAGGCCTTAAATCTTTCTGAATCCTTTTAACAAAGCATCTTACAGATGCTTTCTCAATCTGCAATTTATCCTGAAGCCACATTTTACAAAAAGAGCCCTAATTTGATCTTTGCCCAGATGCCATTCCTTACTTTGAGAAACTTCTGCTGTCTGGAAAGCCTAGGTATGAGAAACAATTCTATATTTTAGGCAAGGCAGTCTTTATTTCTTATATTGCCTTTAAATTCTAATAAAAAATTTAAGTGTCTTATGTAGCTCTACTTTATATATAATTTTTCATATGCAGCTAAAAGAAAATAAACCAGTTGGCACTTTTGATATTCTGCCAGAAAAAAAAAATCTGAGCTATATCAATATGTTATTAGATAAATTTTTGATACCATAAATACTAATATCCCATGGGAAAAATAGTCAGGGCAATCTACTTAAAGTACAGACAATGAGGGAGCACATTATCTGTGGGGAATTTAAAAATAATACTGAAACCAACTAAAAGTCATTTGTCTTTATATTATCACCATTGAGTAGCAATTGTAAACAATGTCACTAAGAAAATATTCCTCTCTGGTGGGGCATAACACTCCACTGTCTCCTGTGGTTGTGTTGGGTTATCACTCTCATGATTGTTATGTTTTGCCATATGTTACATAGTAAAAAAGAAATTGTAGATGTAATCAAGATTTCTAATAAGTTGAATTCATCAAAGAGGTAGTATCTTGGGAGGACCTGACCTAATCAGATGTGTATCTAAATGGAGTTCTAGAGGTTGGAGAGAGAAGTCAGAGATGCAATTCTGTTCACCTTGAAGAAATACATTCACATGATATACATTCAAGGCCCATAAGGGCCATGTGATTTTAGCTTGATGAAACCCTGAATAGAGAGCCAGACATATAGATAGTAAATAGGTATTGTAAATATGTGAGATAATACATGAGGATTGTTTTAAGTAACTGAATTTCTGGTAATTTCTTACATATCAATAAAAAATTAATATATTTGGTTTATATTTTGTTATGCGGTGGTTTCCTATGGGATATTTAGAAAATGTTGAATAATGGTAAGTTTTAACATTTATTACACAATAATATAGATAGTTACCAACTACTTAAATACTAAATGTTTCTAAAGTAGAACACAAGTGCTCTTGGAGATAAATATAACATTCCTTGGAAGTACAGATGATGAAGCAATTACTTATTCCTGAAGGTTTTGAAGCAAGCTGCATCATGGTGACATTTGAACTAGGCCTTGAAGTATGAGTAACAGCTGGCCAGGCTGACAGAGGAGGAAAGGACATTGAAAATGAACAGCATGAGTTTTCCCTCTGAGTAAATGTTAAATATCTGGGATTATGAAAAAGAAACATATTGAGCATTAAGGTTTACTCTATGTACAGTTAAGTTTACTGCCAAGAGTCTAATTTTAGAGGACATAATACTTGTTTGAACTTATGAATAAAAATAATTTCTTTTTAAAATATGGATACTTTTGAGAAGAAAAGCACTGGGAAAGGTTAAAATAAATCCCTTGTGTTTCTGGACTTTCTTTTTGGTTAATATTAACTAAAGTGTCAAGCTGGGACAGGTCAAAGAATTTGGAACTAGAAGTAATAAACATTTACTCAGCTATGACAATAGTCTTTATACAAATGATATTTGTATCCAACTTTAAAAGGTTGCATGCTATATATATATATATATATATATATATATATATGCTGTCCCATTTAATAGTTTTATAAGAAGTCATGAGATGTATACTGTAGATGTTGTTTTATTTTTAAAAAGTCATCAGCATTAAACTATACATACTCTATTTAAATATATCATATCCCACAATAAAATTATTTTACATTTGAACATCTCATGTTGGTTATAAAAGAATTCATTATTTAATCATAAAGCATGAGCCAGATAGATTAAACAGAAAGTTTAAAATACAGTACTTTTATTTCTTATTTCAATGTGTATTATTTTTATATGAAATCAGTAGAGAAAAAACAAGAAAAAATATTCAGCGACAAAATAATTTAAAAAATTCTAGATATGCAACAATATTGAAATACTAAGCCCAAAGTAACAAATTATAATTGTTCTCCCCCAGCCCCCTTATTTAACAATGCTGCAGAGATGAGTCCAGTGTAAGGAAAACATGAATTAGCAATAGTTAGGCTCAAATATTAAGGTTTTAAAGTAGAGGTTCCTAGTGGGATTTATAGAATAGAGCTCATAATTTTTGTCTCTTTATCCCCTTATCTCAATTTTAAATTTGACTGCTTTACTTCTTAGCTATTATGCATTCTTCTTTCTCAGAGGAGGATGAGAACCCCACAGAATCACAAAATCTCATATGTGGAATGGAACACAGAGGTCATCTGGCACAGTCCACGTCACAAGAAGACTAGTGTGACATCTTAAGAATATTAAAGATGTCATGCCTCTTAGAAGTAACCCTTTTAGGCTTGATATCTAGAAAGCATCCTTATCTTGAATCAAAAGATCTTTAGAGGCATAGATTGTCTAATATGTATTGCATAAGACAGCCTATCAGATATTTAAAGATAACTCTCATCAGTGAAGTACACTATCCACTAGTTTAATTCTTTGAGTAAGTTAAGGGTTGAGTGGCGGTTAAAGTTCAGGTCTCAGTCTTCCCATACTTTTTCACCTCCCATGCTGTCTAAAGGGGTAATTTAGGATGCATAAGTAGAGAAGAGCAAGTCATCGTTGCCTTCTATGAAAATCTCATAAATTTTTACTAATAGTTTTATATGGTCAAATTTTAAAAAAATGCTACACAAATGTTTACTTCCAGAAACAGCAATAGAAATTTTATGTGATATTTAAAGTTAGTTTATATTATTTTCAGAAGGTCAGAATAAAGAACCTTACAACATATGGAGAGCATCAAAGCTAATTGAGACAAATTTCTGGAATAATTGGTCATGCTCGTTCTAGGAAAGAATGAAGGAATACATTGCATTTAAACTTCTTTCCTGTTTGACCAACTGTAATAGCCATGCATTATGTACAGATTGGCTCATGTATTATTTCATTTTCTGTAATGGTCAGTTATGAAATAATGTAAAGCTACTAGATAGGAAAATATCATAACTATGCCTTGCTAAACTGTCCAGGGAATATAACATTTACAAAGGCATTTAAGCCAGAATATCATGACAGTCTTAACAGTTGACAGATGTGATTTGCTCCTATCTTGTCATGGTCATTTTGAATGGGGAAAGATGTGTCATTAGAGAAGGCAAGGTCTGCCAGCTAATTAACACATTAGATCCTCTATTAGTTTTGCTGGTTTCCTGCAAATAGTATAGTTTAGTATATTCAGATTTATTTGACATGAAGAAATGAAACTGCCTTTTATATTTGAACTGTTATAGGTAAAACATGTGTTACAATGTGCTGTGGTCTGAATGTTTGTACCCCCCAAAATTCATATGTTGAAACTGTAATGCCAATGAAATAATACTAAGAGGTGGGGTCTTTGGGAGGTAACTAGATCATGAGAGCAGAACCCTCTTGAATGGGACTATTATCCTTATAAAAGAGGTCCCACAGAGCTAGCTTACTGATTATGCCATGTGAACATGCAATGAGAAGCCTGTGACCTGGAAAAGGGCCCTCGCTTGACCATGATCTCAAGTCTCTACCAGCCTCCCAGGAACAGTGAGAAATAAATTTCTGTTTGTTTGTTTGTTTGTTTGTTTTAATAAGATACCTAGTATATGATGCCTCTTTATTTAACTCTTTATATAGTCTCAAAGTGCAATTCAAGCATTTCTTTCTCAATATAACCTTTTATATTTCCATGATAGTCTTTTAGGACACTAATTACTCTTGTTTTTAACACTTCCTCCAGTTAAAACTTTGCATTTTTATCAGTGATTATTAAATATCTATCTTTGTTAGTCACCTATAAGCTCCATCAAGGAAGACATTAAATTTTTCTCCTTTATTTTTGTGTAATTAATATTCAAGAAATAAAGTATAGTGTTACTTAATGAATGCCTCCTTGTATTGGTTTCCAACTGCTTTTGGGAGAGTTTGTAACTCTAGATTCCACTTTTATGATCCTGCTTTTGACCCTTTGGTGCTAGCATTTACTGCTTGCTGTTCTCTCTGGTTCTTGATTCTGGCCATCCTCCTAAGGATTTCTTTTGGATTTGTCCTCCGCCACTCTATTCTGAGAACTTGTAAACTAGATAGTTTATTCAATCTACTGTAATTAAGAATTTGAACAGAACCTTGTTACTACTTAAAAATGCCATTCTCCTTTTCCCTTGGGAAAATCTTGAATACACACCTTTTGCTCAGTTTACTTACTTGCTATTTATTTAACCATGCATTATCTGCCTGAAACTATTAGCTTCTGACACTATAAGTATTTTTATGGATGCTATCAAATATCTCAATAATATTTGGGTTTTAGGACGTTTGCTCAATGAACTATTTGAATGTATTCAATGTCTCCTTATCTGCCTTCTTCTTGTCCTTCTTTTTAAGAGTCATTGTCTTTGGTCCTTTGAGTTTTCTTTATTTCTTATCCCTCTGATAACTCATCTGTAGTTATGGCTTTGTGTTTAGCAGTTTTATTAAGATATAATTCACATATCATACAACTTACACATTTAATGTGTATAATTCAGTGGCTTTTAGTATATTCACAGAGTGTGTATCCATCACTACAATTATTTTTATAAAATTTTCATTACTCATAAAAAACTATGTACCCCTTAGCCATCACCCTGTAATCTCCACCGCTTCTATTCCCCAGCCTCAGGAAACCACTAATCTATTTTCTGTTTCTATAGATTTGCCTACTCTGGACATATAAAAAAATTAGGATCACATAATATGTAGTCCTTTGTAAATGGCTTTATAGTCATGATTTTAAACTACATCATCATGCAAATTTCTCATTTATTTCTAGATATAACTCCCCTTCTGAACTCTAGTATCGAACTGACAAATACATGTTATACACAAATTCTTACCTCAATTTAACATGTTTAAAGTAGAATTGTTGACTTTACATTCAAACTAGATTTCTTGCCTTTATTCCTTATTTCTGTCAATGCAGATGGCATTACAGACACTGTTAATCACCCTTAAACCTTATACTTACTGAAACCCTCTATTCAATGCTTAGCATGTACATGTTTGTTATATCGTTTTTGAGTGAATGAATGACTCAGTGACTGGATGCATCAGTTTATCTTCTCTTCCATTTTCCAACAATTGTCCAGGCCTTCAGTTCCTTAGGCCTGGTCTAAGTGTCTTTCCACTCCACAGTTATGGACCCCTAATTCTTATTTTAAAAATATCACTTGCCTATTTAGCATATACTTATTGAACTTTTGCTGAGAAAGCACACTTGTGCAATTCAGGCAATATAGGATTTAATATAATAGGGTCTGAGTCCAAGTTCTGATTTCACTTATTTTTTTGCTGTGTAATTATGGATTGGTTACCTTAGTTTTTTTTTTTTTAACTGAAGTTTTTCATCTGTTAACTTTGAGAGATGACATTAGTAATGATTGTTACACACGAAATGGAAAATTTACAGTACTTACCATAGTTAGCTAGTATATCACACATACAAATATTGGTGGAAAAACATATTCAAATGTAATAGTATTTTTTAAATACTCTCTAATTTAAAAGGTTAATTTATTCATTTAAACCCTATTTTGAGCACAGAGAAACAAAAGGTCTAAATCATTTCCTAGAAACAAGAAGTTTTATAACCTAGACGCTTAATATGAAGCTGAATGATATATGTTTATTATTTTCTTAGTTTTATATATGTATTTATTTTATTATTTTATTACTAGTGCTGTGGCTTAACTGAGGAAACAATTCCATGTTTCATTCCAGGTTTCAACTATAAGAAAATATTTTTAATGTGTTTTGAAAAGATTGGTGCATTACTAATATTTGTATAGCCTGGCCCCAGAAGCTAGGCTACTCTTAATAAGAGTGGTGTATGAATTTAAGGGGACTTTGACCTTCTTTCAGGGCCATGTGCTCTGGTCTGTGTTGCTGTTGTCACATCTGATGAGACCCTCTGACAGATGAGTTGTTCCTCCTCTGGAGGGTCAACGATGATTCATGGGCACTTGGAGACTGCCAGACTCACTCCCGTCCTCCATGCTTCCTGCAGAAACTGTAACACCTAGGGAACAGTGAGCAACAATAATTCTGTTGGGCTAGGGATCCCCTACTTTTCCCTAAAGGATATAGTAGAGGACTATAGATTTTTGATAACTATGCGAAGATTCACTCATTTTGAAACTAAGAAATTGCTCTGGAAATAACTGTTTTAATGACACATATTCCCAGTTGTCTAAATTATTGAAATAAATATTCTCCAAGCTCCTTTTAATGGGGCTCTATAATCTGGTCTTTATGTATTTTTTTTACTTTCCACTTTATTTTGATGTTAACCACCTGATCCAGCAACAATCATTGCCTCATGCTCTCAGACATAACTTTTTGTTTCTTGCCTTTTCACTTTTTTTCTTTATGCAGGGATAATTTTATTATATTTTTAATTGATGTATAATTGACCAAACATTATGTTAGTTTTAGGTGTATGACATAATGATTCAATTCTTATTTATATTGTGAAATGATCACCACAATAAGTCTAGTTAACATTCGTCACCATCCATAGTTACAATTTTTCTTATACTGAGAATGTTTAGGATCTACTTTCTTAGCAACTTTCAAATATGCAATACAGTATTATTAACTATAGTCACCATGCTGTATATTTCATCCTCCTGATTATTTATTCTATGATAGAAAGTTTTTAAGTTTTAATTCCTTTCACCCATTTTTCCCACCCCCCAGCCTCTGGCGATTACTTTTTGGCATTAACTTGTTTTTCTCAGTGAGATTATAAAATTCTCAATAGTTTACATACCTTTGTCTCCACCAGTGTCTACAGTGTTATAAATATGTCAATACATATTCTTGAATGGATAAACAGAAATTTTCCATAAAGAGAAAAACAGATACCATTAGGAAACCTCTCTTAGAAAATGAATTTGAGCAATTTTAGTAAAAATTATAAAACAAGAACTTAAATTTGAAATCAGAGACAGAAAAACACCTAAAAAAACAATGAGCTTATCAGTTAATTGAATTCTGAAATTAGTCATTTTTATATGCACACAGTGTTCTTATTTCTACTCTAAGTTCAAGAAGAATGCCAATGTTGAATTCAAATGGAGCTTTGGAGAATGAGTGACTAGCTCAAGGTCAGCAACAGGCTAACCATGCTGCTTGTTTTCTTCCCAGTAAGTATTATGAAAGTTACAGGTGTAGATGAAAGGTCACTGCGATACATCATGATTTGCATTTTTAAGGCTTCTGGGAATATGATTCTACTTTATGATGCCATCTCCTAGACGACTTAAGTACTTAAAGCAGTGAGATTTTATGACCTTGGGAAATGATATCCCTTCCCTGAACCACCTTCAGAAGCATAGAAGAATGACATAATAATGACAATAACATTAGGCATCCTTGTATAATGTTGACAGGTTGGAAATTATATCTAGGTGATAGAAACCCATGAATAAATATATATGCCTTTCATTTACTGGGCACTCCATAAGTCAAATGAATTAATTTTGATCAATTGGTCCTGCATCCAATTAACTGGTTTTGTCTCCATATCATTGAACTATTGCATGTGTGTGTGTGTGTCTGTGGTAATGATGTTGAGACTTGTGGTCCCTGCTCACCCCTAGCTCAATGTCTTGGATTTTAGCAAAATAGAACTATGTTTCCTCTCCTCTAGGAACACATGACTGAAAACCTAACTTGACATCTTCTCTTACCCTGCTGATTGAATGCAAGATTCTTTTTTTTTTTTTTAAGGAAAAAATTCTGAAACACTGATGTAACCAATGTTAGATTTTAAAACCCATTTTTATTAATTTTATATTGAATGTGTACACAAGGCATTCTAAATCAGAATCCCATTATTACCTCTTAAAGAACAAATAATGATCATGTTGTTCTCCTACACTCTGATTCTAACCCCAGGAGTGACTTTATGAAGAAAGCCAAGTCAAATGTCTATGCACACAAATTTCAAAATCTATCATAGATGGGGAACAGAACATTGGATTTTCTCCGTTTATATAGAGATAGGAGAGAGACAGTTGACCCTTTCTCTATCCTGAGATGAAATGAAAAGAATACTATGTTTTCACTCTAATCTTTTTTTAAAGGCCTCTTTTCAAGAGTTATAGGTGTCTCTTTTTATGACCTAGAGACATCCACAAGTTTAGGTTCATACCTTTTGAAATGTAAAAACATGGAGAGATAGTGCTCTTATCTTCCTGGCAACTTGAGGCCTTACCCTAGAACCTAGTTGAGAGCCATTTGGCACTCTTGAATCGGAGCAATTAACTAGACAAATGGCTACCAATCTAACTCTTAATATTTGAAGACTAAAATGCTTCTGGGGGAATTGAAACATTCATTACCTATCTTATATACATTTCCTTGTTTCAGGAGGTTAGGACTTTTCACAAGGTCATGGAAAAATCTAGGGGCATTTTTATCTCTCCACAGGTTAGAGAGACAGGTGCTTTCCAATGTATTACTTGATTGCCACAAGAAGTCTACACAAGAGCTATCACAATGATAGTTTTTAAAGTTGAGGAAAATGACTTAAAAAATTTAAACAACTGGCCCAAGATTATGCAACTAGAGTGCCTACTGGTTTAGTAAGGATAAAATTCTGCCTGATTTTTAAAATTCTGACAATCCTTTTTCCACTCTGCCAAACTAAAGTGAAGAAGAATAATTCCAAAGCACCTCTTGTCTCAAGAGTTCTTTAAAAAATAGAACAGATTTTGTTTTATTTATTACTTTTATTTTACAGAAAGTTAAAGTCTATGGAAATACAAATCCATTTTGGTGTCTGTGGTCTGGATCAAGCCTAGGGAAAAAGAAAACAACATGAAACTTTTCTTGTAATTTTCAATGGTAAATTTTATTAGACAGGGAACCTTTCTAAAAAGAGAAACATAGTCATCTACTGCATAATAACATTTTAGTCAATAGATGAACTGCATATACAACAGTGTCCCATAAAATTATAATGGAGCTGGAAAATTTTTATTGCCTAGTGACATTGTAGCCAATCTGATGTCCTAGTGCAATGCATTACTTGTGTTTGTGGTGATGCTGGTGTAAACAAACCAACAGCCCTGCCAGTTGTATGAAAGTATATATAGCACATACAATTATGTACAATACATAATACTTGATAATATGTGACTGTATTACTGGTTTATGTATTTATTATATTAACTATCATCGTTTTAGAGTGTACTATTTCTGCTTATAAAAAGTTTGTGGGAGAGGTAGATGAGGTAAAAGGGGTCAAATATGTGGTGACATTAAAGAATTAAAAATAAATTAATTAATTTAAAAAACTCGCTGCAAGACAGTATGCATACTATGCCAGCAGTAGCCTCAAACATCTTGATTGCATCACTTTCTCTTGGGCTTGATTTAATCTCATGTTGTTTTGTCCAGTAACTGTCTGCATCAGCTTGTAGCCTAGGAGCAACAGGCTGTACCATGTAACCTAGATGTATAGTAGGTGTACCATCTATGTCTATGTAAATGCACTTTATGATGTTCACACAATGACAAAATGCTTAAGGAAGCATTTCTTAGGATGTATTTTTGTCATTAAGTGGTGTGTGACTATACTTCAAAATGTGTTATTTTCTGGTACTAGTTACTTCCTCAGATGGATACATTTCTATATTTTCAATGACTTCCTATTCTTCCAAGTTAACATGAAGAGACCCATTCTGATAGCCAAGATAAGTACCTATAAAAAACTATACAATATCACACCATAGATCTGAGAGTTTTCCACAGATCTGGTGCCTAAGGATAAAATTTAAATTAAACATGCTAAAGCTGGAAAGCTAGATGATATTACTATACTAAGGGCATTTTTTTTTTCAATCTGGTGTCAAATGTAAGGCAAGAAATAACATCTTTCTTTTCTTGAAATAATTTCTATAACCTGAGCAGAGCAGAGCAACCAGCAAACTTTTCACTTCCTTAGTACATATCCCTTACTCCACAAAAAAACAAAAAAGAATTAATCAGATAAAATCAAAACACAACAAAATATAGTGGCTTTTAATATATAACTAAAATTTCTCTTGTCTTTTTGAAAAGTGAAATAAAAAAGGAATCAAGTATTCATAGACTGAAACCTTTTCCAGTTTAATTTAGAGAGTTCTAGAAATATTTTTAGATGACAAATGACATATAATATTTTGTAAACTTTCCTCAAAATATTCTGTTTTATATTTTAATAATTCTGAATAATAGGAAAACATTTGTGGAAAGTCAAATGGCTAACAGCTGATTCAAGGACTCATTTGAGGAAGAAAGAATAGAATAATGTGAGTGATCATTCAAATTGTAGTGGAGATCTTATCCTTTTTAATTTAATTCAACATAATTATTTTATGAGGGGAGAGGTGACAATATATTTTTTGAGTATCTTCCTGTTGAATTACATATGGAAGGAAAATAATTAAAAAACTCATACATTTGAAGTTCTAAAACATCTATTTATAAAACACTTATCAAGATTATTTTATTTTTAGAAAAGTCTACAAATTTCAAATAGGGGCTGAGAGAATTTTGTCAACAGGGACATGAAGGAGTATCTATTTTCCCCCCAGATGTACTAATATTGTACCTAGTCACTTTCCAAATCCACTTTATTTGAAGCTTTCTATCACACAAAGCCCTTTCAGGCTGACCTTCTATGCCTTAGAACCTTCTACTACCTCAAGAATTTGTCTGATTTTTATTCCCCAAGCTCAGGTCTTTAGACACATACCCACTTTTCTTAAAGAATATTTTTAAGTTAATTCATAACTTTCCAGTTTGGTCTTTTAGGCTGAAATTCCCCTGACATCATATGTTTTCTCTAACATGCTACATAGCTCTACACAAAACCCAGTGGAACTAAGATGTTATTTGCAGAAAGAATTTTTGAAAGAAGCTATGGAACCACAAAATATATTACCAATGAATGAAATATGTTTAAGCAATTCAGTTAATTAGAGGTGGTTCCCTCACAGATATTCACAAAGAAGTGGACACTAAATGAAAAGAGGGTTTCATTAAATGTTAAATATATTACTGTCAGTGTGTTCTTGACCTTGGAAAAAACAGTATGTTATATTGACAGATAGTCATTTGACTAATTACTAATAAGGCATAACGTTTAGAGATTTAAAAATAATGTTAGCATGCATTTCAGTAGAGTCATATTTAAAATACCACATATAGTAGAGATTAGTTAAAGCAGGATAGAAAATACTTAAAATCCTATAGTCATAGAAACACCAAATGATTTATTCACTAACTCTACTCAAAAATTAAGTCAAAACCAAGTTTTACCTTTCTCAAATGAACAATATCACTACCAGGCACTACATTACCCAATTACAATTAGTTTAATTTGGCAATTTAGAGGCAGGTGGAATGGGGGAGTAAGAGAAAGGAGCATTCCTCCACAGTATGAGTTAAAACAGATACAATAGACATCAGGGGACCTCATGTAGGCGCTTTTATAGGAGTTACATAAATTGCTACTCTCATACATCACAAGATTTAATTCCTTTCTTCCAAGGATCTAAAACCATTTTATATCCTTCTTTGAAATGTATAATGAAGTATCATGCATATAAAATCTTTTAAAGACTCAATAAGATTAAAAATAGATCAGGATCAAATAGGGTCTCGTGATTTCTACTATGGGTTTAAAGTGTAATACTTGTACTGTAGGCAATGAGAAAGAGATTTTATGGATAGAGTTTTCTTTCTTGATCTGCATAAGTGACACTGGATTTAGTGGAGAATCTGCACTACATATTAAGCAGCTGAATTTCTTTCTTCACATTTGGGCTTTTCTAGCCTATGGGTAGGTAATGTTTATCTTTAAGTGCTGTGTACTATGGCCTCTCTTAAGAAACAGGTCTTACTAACCTTTAGTGATCTTTGAGCATTTGAATTTTCCTCTACCTCTCACCATATTCTTTCTCCATTGAGTAATGTTCCTTGAGTAATTTTCTTCTTATGTATTTCTTTCAAAAGCCTAATCATTTCTTGAAGCTAGCTCAAGCTCACTCTTACTTTCCTAAATTATGTTATGATCAATTTCAGTGCATCTTGCTCCATCTTTTTGGTAGGAATAAAAATTCCTTTGAGAAGCAGGTGAGTAGGGCACCAAGAAAATCAGATGGTAGATTATCTCTAGTTTGTGTTCTATTTGCTAGCAATGAAAATTACTCTAAAATTTAGTCATTATTTTGTTTTATCTGTTCTTCCTTTTATACTGACAGAGTAGAATATATAGCTGACCTAGGCCAGACCACAAAGAGCTGGTCTGACTGCAAAATTTTGCAAGAAAGACAACTTGTTTCTTCTTAATATCAATTTCCCTTTGGGGTACTACTGGAAGCAAACTTTCATAATAAAATATATATACCTCATAAGAATGTAGGAGCAGACACAAAATAAGTTATTGACCTCCTCTCCATCCCTTGGTTCCTCTTCCTTAGCTCTTCACAGAGGTGATTACTGTTCTTAATCAGAAAACTACTGCAGCTTACTTTTGATAAGAACAAAAATTTAAATTGTAGGTGGAAAGAAACCAGAAACTCCTTGAGCTTTGAATGAATAGTAAGAGCATCTTCTAATTAGTCTAGGTTCTATCTACTACCATGAAAGGCAATTTGTTGCTGAGCTACAGTTACAGAACTCTGGTACTTCAATATTTCTGATGATACCATGATTCTACATCTCTGGCCTTGGCCTACTGAAAACATTTGAACAAAACTGATAATTTGGGATCAGTTAGAGTGGATTTTTGACAGAAATGTCTAAGAATAAATAAATTTACAAACAGTTCATCCACCTGGAAAGAAATAACAGATACCAATGCCCAGAGATACAAGAACGCTTGTGCTCAGTGAATTAAGGAAAAAAAAGTAAAAAGAAACTACATTTTGCTTAATCATTAAACACAATTATTCTCTGCTTCACTACTTTGCCTTGTCATGTGAATTAGATTTTTACATTTTATACCCTTCCAGAGCATTCTTTGCTTCTTTTGGTCCTGGTTAATTTACTAAATCTCCATCTATTGCTTTGTATTTTGTTTTTCATTTTTTTTGTTTTTCTCTAATTCTTTTGGGATTTCCTGGTTTTAGATGGTTATGGAAAATGGCATAGTAAATCGAATTAATTATACCAATTTTTTTCTTCGTTAAGTTGCACATGGCTCACTGCCCTTGTTTATTGCAAATGCCTTACCATCTGGGAATCCTCATTCTGTTCTAAGGTAATAGACTAAAGTAGAAAAATTGAGATCTCAGACCCTCTTATGACTTGTAACCTTTCCCAAAATTGTGGTTTTTAAATGCTCCTTTTCTAATACAACTTTTCTGATCAAAACCTTGTTTTTTTTTTTATTGTGCACTAGATATAATGTAAACACCTTTATTGTCCATTAATGATCCTTTACAGATTTGTTCTAATTTAAGATTATCTGTTCTACAAGCAACTAATATTATATATCCATTATCCACGACTTACATTCAATCATTTAGAAAAGTATTCCTTTTTCTCTCATCTGATATAAATCATAAGCAATCTTTGTATATAACTCACATTTTACCTCTTTGATATTATATTTTAACTTTCTCCCTCTTCTGAACATATATATATATGATTTATATTCTCTGCCATTCATTTAATGACTTTTATAAAGCCTTATTTATAAACTATCTCCATACATCAAATACTATTTTAACTAGATTGGAAATGTCATAAGAGGCCATTCTGTTTTTGTTTTTATTACTACTCTAGTATGGTTTTGTGACAGTAATTGCCTAGAAAATATTTACTGTTTGTTTGCTAGACTAATATAACAGATTATACCATATTGAGCATAAACTAGTTTAGAAAGTTCTTAGTGGTTCCTAGTCAATGAATAACTCACATGAATGAATGAATGCTGATGATAAAGATTAGAGCACAGAATGAAAGGGATGTAGTCATATGAGTAATGATAATTTACAGTTAAAATTTTATGTCCAACATGACACCCATTTCCCTTTGTTTTTTTGAGTAGATGTGTTGCTTGGGATCTTGGAGTGACTTTCAAATAGGCAAAAATTAATTTGGTAGATAGTTATTGGTAATTTCTTTGTTAATCTCATTAGCTAATTATCTGAATCTCACAACTTCATGAGACATCTATATTTTTTGACCAGGGCATATGTAGCTCATAATATCATTCCTCTCCTAATATCACATATAATTTTTCATCCAAAATTTAGATTTGTACTACATATACTAGGTCCACTAGTATTGTGTGACAAGAGGTGTAGAGGAATAGTAGTAACAAGAGGCAAAAGATAACTCTTTGAATTTTATCCTTGGATTTCATTTCAATTTTTTTAGGGGAGATGAAAATCATGTCATCTTATGACCTTCAACCTATATTACTAAACTCTAAAAAGTAAAAAAAAAAATACTAATATGCTAGATATATTGGTGTTAGGGTTTTATACCACATCCAACAATAATAGATAAGTAGGTTATATGGCTACTAGGGGGAGATATCAGTCATTCAAAGACCATGTGGCTATTGAAGAGTATAATTATCACTGACTTGTTCAGGCTAATAGAAAAGGAAAATGAGGTGATTGAGGAACTATAATATTGCTCTCTACTGTCATTGGTATAGCTCTAGAACATTGAGAACAGTGATAGAGGTCAAAATACCACCCACTTCTGACTGATGCCTTCCAAGAGTAAATAATTTGAATTTACAGTGTTAGTGGAACATCTAAGTGGGGATGACCTTTAGGTAATTGAATATATGTTTGGATTTTGACAAAAGTGGTAAAAATAATCATAGCTATAATATTTTACAAATGGATACACAATATAAATAAATGTAAATTGTGACATCAACAACATAAAATGTAGGGGTGGACAAGTAAATGTGTAGAACATTTCTATGCAATTAAGTTAAGTTGTTATCAATTTAAAATACAACCTACAAAATGGGAGAAATATTTGTACACCATATATCTCATAAGGGGTTAATACCTCCAAAATATAAACAACTAATGCAACTCAATGGCAAAAAGCAAATAATCTAATTTAAAACTAGGCAAAGAACCTGGATAGATATTTTTCCAAAGAAGACATACAAATGACCAAAAGATTCATGAAAAGTAGCTCAATATTAATAATCATGAGGGAAATGCAAATCAAAACCACAGTGAAAAATTACCTCATATTATATAAAAATGACAAGAGGTAAGAAATGTTTTGGCAAGGCTGTGGAGAAAAAAAGAACCTCTTATACTGTTGGCGAGCATGTAAATTGGTACAACAATTATGGAAAACAGTATGACAGTTCCTCAAAAAATTAAAAATAGAACTACCATATGACCTAGGAGTCCCATATCTGGGTATATATCTGAAGGAAATGAAATCAGTATCTCAGAAAGGTATCTGCACTCCCATGATTATTGCTGCATTGTTGCATTATTCACAATAGCCAAGATATGGAAATGACTTAGGTGTCCTTCAAAGGATAAATGAATAAAGAAAAGTGTAATTATACATATAATTCAGATATATTATTCATATATATAATTCAGATGTATTATTCATATATAATTATATGTATATGTTATTCACACACACATATATATGTATATATAACCTATATATATATAATTTGGCTAAAAAGGAAGGAAATCCTGCCATTTGCAACAACATGGATGAAGTTGAAGGACATTATGCTAAATGAAATAAGCTTGACAGAAAAAAAGAAAGACTGAAAGGCATCATACACCTAGATGTAGAATCTTTAAAAAAAGGTGATTTTATAAAAATGGCAAATAGAATGGTGGTTGCCAGGGGCTAGCAGGAGGGAGAAATGGGGAGGTATAGATCAAAGGGTATAAACTTCAGTTGTAAGATGAATTAAGTTTTGAGGATCTGATATATAGCATGGTGACTAAAGTTAATATGATATTGTATACTTGTAATTTGCTGAGAGGAAATCTTAAATGTTCTCACTATATCCATGCAAAGAGTTAATTATGTATGGCGATGAATGTGTTGATATCTTGATATTGGTCATTTTTTCACAATGTATATTATATCCACAATGTATATCATCACCTTGTACACTTTAAATATGTGCAATTATATTCCTCAGTAAAGTTGGAAAAAAGCTTATTTATTTCTAACTCATGAAAAGTTCATGCAGTAATTTAGGTATCCAGGCTCCTATCTGCTTGTGTCTCTGTCAGCTTCAACATGTGCCTTCCTAGATTACTCTGATCATTTCATCAAACCATCCAGAAAGTGAAGGTCATGTAGCATAGATGAAGGAGATTTTTATGGTGCTGTTTAGGCAGTAGTATTCATTTTTTGTTTTCACATTTTGTTGGCTAGTACTTTGTCATATGGTTGATCTGAACTACTAACTACAATAAAGTTTAGGAATTTTAGTCTAGTTGTGGTCTGGGTTTCTGCAACATTCAGTGATGTAAACTTATTTATGAGCTTTAAAACTGCATGGTTCTAGTTCACATTGAACATAAATATTGTTTGAAAAAATCCTAAAATTTCGAACAGAAATTTAAGATAGTTTTATTATAGCTTTATTCATTTTACCTTTTTAAAAAATAAGATATGTTTATGTTGAAATAAAATTAAACCATATGCCTTTTAAAATTATATATTAAAATAGGTATTTTTTATATATAAGGAGTACAGTAAAATATACCTTTTGGAAACAATTTAATCTTAGTTCTTCATTTGTTTTACATGTTGAAATTTTGAGAAATTAGCATTTGTTAAATGTTGAAGTACTGTATATGATGAAACCAAGAACGCATAAAGCTTATTGCTATGTGCTTATGAATATCTTTTAATAAATAATAAGAGCAATCCAGTTTACATGTGATAGAATTGAGAAAAAATCATGCTTTGAATAAAGATAAATGTGAATAACATGATTACATTATTTAATATTCCTAATACAGAGAACATTTCAATTTAATAGAGTGGAAATATAAGTAGCTAATCAAAAACTTACATTTTCTTCATTCATTAAAGGAAAAAGAAAAGCAAGACATTTTTCCTGTTTTATCTCTTCTCTCTTTCTCTTGCTCCCTCATTCCCCTACATATATGTACAAGACAAGTGAATAACCTGAGCCAAAGAAAATCACACACATATACAATATTTATTGTTTTCACATACAGAAACAAAATAAAAAATGTTTTAGACTTCTAACAAAACAGCAAAAGAACAGTAAATGTTCCCCTCATTCTATGATACAAATATGCTAATTATTTTCCCTTGAAAATCTATTTGAACTTTTCTAGTGACACTAGGTACACAAAATTACTAGTCATTATAGTTATGAATCACTTTGAATTCCTAAAATTAGACAAAATGTAATCTAATGTTTTTTAAATCAAAAAACATCTTAAAAAAATCTTTATTTGTTTTTTCAAAACTGGAGCATCATGCTTGAAGTTTGAATATTCAAATTTGATATCCTAATTATACATATTATACAAATTAAAAGCTGTAGGGACTAAAGTACAGTGGGGGGAAGAAAGTGACTGAAAAAAATCAGGTCTGTGTGCATTATTGTAAAGATTTAGCATTCACAACTTTATTAAAGAAAAACTTAAAATGCTGTTTAGACATTTAAAGAATGTAGCTATATTTAGACATCTCCACAGGTTCTAATCATTGAACATTATTTTGTGTTTCACCATTTCCATAGTTTTCATTCTAAATTTGCCCTTGAAAACTTGTCTTTTGCATGCCTCACTCTGAGTGACCACAATGTGGTATGAAATTACATCGTGCATTTATTTATGTTCTTTGAATTTCATAATGAACAACATGTTTTTGGAGGAAGAGAAAGAGAAGGGGAAGAGGGGAGAATAATTTAAAAATTAAAGAAAGTCTAACTGTTATTTTATTCAAGGCACTTATACACCAAGGTTAAACTAAGAAAGAAAATGAGATTTTGCTGTTGGTGGTGGGGGCTATGGTGGATGGAAGAAAGTATAAATTTCAGAGGGCCCTTCATAGTGTATTACCTTGTAGCTTGAGTGTAATTTTAGTGTATGAAGATTCATGATTAAGATACTAATGGCTTTAAGCACCAGTCAAACTTCCATCTGTTGCCAGCTGACAAAACATCTGTCTGATCCATTGTTGGAGGAAAAGCTAGCTTTGGTAATATTATTGAGATATAATGATCCCTGTATTACACAATTTTATGGGGTGGTCTAAGGGATCACTTATAGTAATTTGATTATGTATAACTTAGAAATTAAAAATTGATTTTAAAACATTTACTCTGTATAAAATGGTATTCCACTGGATGGGATTTTTATAGTGTTGTATCATTTTTCCTTGTTCCATTGTGTGTTTACATAGTTCTACATATTAAGTGGGTTTATTTGTAGTTTTCTCTTTATTCTTCCAAAGAAAACTTGTCATTCTTTCAGCATCATTTATATGTTCTGTTCCTCTTGTCTTTACTTGATTTACTTATGATTTCCAGAATGTAATTTTTAAGATTCACAAGATAATGAGATGTAAAATTTATAAAAAAATATTTTCTTAAATTAGAAAAAAATATAAAAAATTATAAACCCCAAATATTATTGGAAAAGGATCAATAAACACACATTAAAATTTATGAAGTAGTTTATATTTCCAAAGATGTATAGAATAGAGAATAATATCATGAACCATCTTGTATAGAAAATGTTAAAGAATGGCAATAATTTGTAAAGATTTGAGCTTCAAGAAGATTTCTCTTCAAAGAGACCAGCAAGAAAGAGAAACTTGGAAGGCTCAATAGAAAGCTCTACAATAAGGACAACTATAGTCACAAAGTAGGTGTTGTGGCTCTTGCTTGGGCTGATCCATATTGTGCTAAAACTTCCTATTTTTTTTATATAATACTAAAATATCTTTGAATATTTAAAAATAAGATTAATATATTAATACGGTATCATTTAAATGATTTATAAATAGATATACTTATTTGGATTCATCCTAAAATTTGTTTACTTATGACAGTATATTTTCATTTTGGAGATTGTTAAGCCAGATATCAATACTTCGAATAAAAAGAGCATCTAAAAAAGACTTTGTGGAGACTTACGTAAATAAAAACTCATTTCCTTGTGAGTATTTCTCACTGCTTTTAATATGACTGCACTTTTCTCCTGTAGACTAAAACTATAGTGCAATTTTAGAATTGATAATCCATCTCCCCTTCCTGGAGAATGGGGAGTAAGGCTAAAATTTCCAAGTTTCTAATCATGGGTTGGTATTTCTGATGACCAGTCCCCATCCAAGAGCCCACCTCAAGTTATCTCTTTAGAACAAAAGAAATACTGTCACCCAGGAAATTTTGAGGAATTTAGGAGCTCTGGGTCAGAAACTGGGGGCAGAAATCGACAGATATATATTTATTATCTATTATCTATCTATCTATCTATCTATCTATCTATCTATCTATCTATCTATCTATTTATCTATCATCTATCTATCTATCATCTATCTATCATCTATCTATCTATCGAATCTATCATCTATCATCTATCTATCTATCTATCTATCTATCTATCTATCTATCTATCGAATCTATCATCTATCATCTATCTATCTATCTATCTATCTATCTATCTATCTATCTATCTTCTATTATTTCACTGTCATGAACTATAATCAAAGTTCCTCTATTGACTTTAAGTTAGTAATATGCAGTCTTGTCAGCATTACATGACCTGTAGGAATTGCACTGGACGGACCTATAGTGCCTATAAGGGAAAGAAGTAGGAGATGTTTTTCAAATGTGAGGATAAGGTAATAATACTTCTAAACTTCCTGAATTTATGTGAATCAGATGTTAGCCTTACTAACCCAAATATTTGGAATAATGAATGAGGGTCAAGAAAAAAGGACCTCTGTTAGTTGCAGTAGATCATATTGTAAAGTTAGTCAAATATGTTTTACTGATTATCATTTTTGAGAAGTTATTTGCAAGTTCTTTAGTTATTTAAAATTATATGAGTCTTTCAGCATCCTAGTGAAACATGTTTGTGTTTTCTCTTTTTAACAGTAACCCAATACAATAAGTGTAAGGAATCGTCTCAAAGTCAGAGAGAAAACTAATGAAGGACTAGGAAGAGAAAACTCTTTAAGTCATTTTTATATATTCTTTGAACAAAGAGCTCACCAAGCACAAATTTAAAAATTGGAATGATCCATTTATAATCATGTTTTATTTAAATTTTAATTTTGAAAAACTTTTACTTTGTTAAAGCTATATTTTTATTTATGATTATTTAATGCATATGATTATTGAATCTATTTTCTTAGGGATATGTGATTATGAACAAATTTTAATTTGGTTTCAAATATAATGATAATCTGGCCAATCCACAGTGAGCTCCTTTTTGGGATATTGTTGCAATTCTTCTAAATGCTAATGAGAATTCAGGTTTTTTGCTCACTTTTAAGATTATATTTTGAAGAGATAATATTACTTGTAAATGCAGGCTGAATCCTTAGGACAATGTTTCTCAAAAAATGGTTCACAATCACCTAAACTGCTTGTTAAATGGCAGATTTCTAAAGCCGATTTCAGATGAACTGAATGAGAATTTCTACATGCAGGACGTAAGACTGTTGTAACAAGCATCATCAAATGATACTTACGCACATTAAAGTGGAAAACAACTCTTTTAAAGTGTACGTAGTCTTCTAGAAACCGTGATATGAAAAAAATCTGTACATTACTTCCATGCATAGTTTTCTGAAAAACATAGTATGAAAACATTCATACCCATAGCTGTTTTTATGTATACATTTATATCTGGGATATTCTATTATTTTATTTTCAGATTTTAAAGATTTCAGTGTTTTATTTTAATTGTTGTTCCTTGGTATTGTAAAACTAAACTAGGGATATTTACTGAAGACATGATTAGTTGTCAAATAGTAATATATAAAAATCTTAAAGGAAATTTTCTTAGGTTAAAGCGTGGAGATATACACACACACACACACACACACACACACACATAATATTAAGTTAGTGTATATATATATATATATATATATATATATATATATATATATAATGTTAAGTTAGTAGGAAAGGCATTAACTGACAATTACTATAAGTAATATATATCATACTTTATGCCCACTAGGTGCATCATTATAAAAATTTTTCAGCTGTAGCATAACCTATAAAATTGTGATATAACCCCTATAGTGTTGTAACAGCATTTCATTACACCACTGAGCCATATTATTGTGAAATCAAAGTTTTCTGTACAAGTGAAGGACTTGTAACGAAAAGCAATCAAACTAGGCATGCAGAATATGGATATTCCCTCAGATAAATCTGTGTCTAAAATATAGAAAAGAGTGAATAGATCATTATTAGCATTGTGTAAATTCAGTTTTTGGTATTTTAATAATCTTTAAGTGTAGGAAAACACTTTTTTTTTCTCTGTATGTCTGCAAATCCAATTATTTGGCACTCATTTCAAAGCACTATTGTTTTTGTTTTTATTTAGAATGCGTTTTTTTTCCCCCCCCAGTTGTTTTAAAAACATTTTTAAAAGTGTTTCTTTGGAGATGTATGTTGCCCTTTAATATTAGAATTAGGCATGCCAAAATCTGTCTACTTTTTTATTAAATAAAGCAATTTTCTTTAGCAAGAGAAGGAAATATATAAAGAACACATTTTGAAAAGACAAACATGTTTGAATTCTTAAACATTCTAAGATGCCTGGATGAACAATAAATCCACAAAGTTCCTTGGTTTTTTAAACACTTTTTCTTTTTAATAATTTTCTAAAGTGTAGTATAACATACAGATGGAAAATATGTACAATTCACAATATAAACACAAAGGTAATATTTATTAAGGTAAAAAATTAAAACATTACTACCTCCATTGGCCTCCCATGTGTCTCTTCCCAATCATGAATTCTGATGCCCTCCCTAAATGAAACCTCACCTGGTTTCTTATATCTTCTAACACCACGGTCCAATTTTGTCTCTTCTATACGTTTATTGGTTTATATCAGCAAGTAACTCAGACATTTACAATTATTTACATACTATTTGTATACAAAAAATGATAGACTAGTTTCTTCTAAGAAATGCAAAAACAGAATTTATATACAAGAAAGAGGGAGACGAAGAAGAAAAAACTGCAATTAAAATAGCACACTTTGCCTTCCTTTCCTTTGGCAAGGTGCTGATTATCTGGCAGTGAGTAAAGGGTTCAGTCACGGTTTTCTGTCTTTGGACATTGAAGCAACCACCAAAAAAAACAATTTCGGTTGTTTAAGGAAGCTCCAGAACATCTTGTTTGTTAACCATGGACACATAACAGGGTGCATCTGTAGTTGGATTGCCAGTGTCTTTTTGGCCCCTCTGTCCCAGTTTTGCCAGATCTTAGCATTTCCCATGCACACAAATATACTTAAGTATGCATTTTGGTTGGTAGTATGTTTTAGAGGTACAAATGAAGTATCATAGATGGTGTATGTACTCAACTTCAGTGAACACTGCCAAACAGTTGTCTAAATTTAAATTCCCACTAGTAGTTTATGAGAGTTCTAGTTTTTCCGTCTCCTCGCCAACACTTTTTAATTACCTCTTTTAAAGAGTGTAAAACAGTATCTCATTGTAGTTTTAAATTACATTTCCAAATGTTGAATGGAACAGACATTAACAGCCTTTAGCTTCAAGGATAACCCAAGGATTTGACTATTCATTGAATTCTTGTAATATGAATTCAATGAGTTTATGGGAGTGTATAGTATTGAATATAAATGTTATGTATCAAACTAATCACCTGTACCTCATTGTTGAACAAATGATTACTGATGTGTCATGTAAATGAAGAGATGAAGATAAACTAGAAAATGGCATCTAAGCATGTACTCCTGAAGAGGCTATTGGGGTAGCAATGTATAGCTTAACAAGCAGTCCACTCTCAATTGTTCTCCCTTAACTATGTGCAACCTAAATGGGGAGTGGGACCTCAAAATTTGCACCTGGAAATAATAAGGCTCCTCATGTGCTTACAGTGCAGGTTATGTTGCTGTCCTGTATCCTTTCTTGAAGTTTTGGTGCTGAAAGAAGCCAATTGTGTCTCATGAATTTGATTGTTCATCCACAACTATATTGCTGTTCATTGGTTGGAATGGGCTTTGTAACTTATGAGTTGAGGATTTTTTAATAAAATTTGTGGTCACTTGTTTATACTATTTAAGAAAATTTCCATTCACTTTTCTTATCAATTTTTCTTTTGGGTTGTCTGCCTTTTTCATACTGATTTGAAGGAATTTGATACAAATTTTTGATATAAAACTTTTGCTAGTTATTTTTATTAAAAAAAACCCCACCTCCTTGTCTTTTCATTCTCTTAATAAAGACTTCAGTCACAAGAAATTCTGTTTTAATATATTCAAAGTTATTAATATTTTTCATTTGATTAGGGCTTCTTGTATCCTGCCTAGGAAATCTTCTACTGCTCTAAGATCATGAAGATATTCTCTAGTGTTAACTCTAAAGCCTGTGTTTTACTTTTTATATTTAGATCTATAATCCACCTGGAATTGATTTTTGTGTGATATGAAGTAGTAGTAAAATTTCATTTTTTCTATGTGGATTTCAAATTGATCAAGAACCACTTATAAAAACTGCACTTTTCCCACCTCTCTGTGGTACCCTGATTATTATAGATAAAGAGTATGTATGGATTTGGGTCTTTTTCTGAATGCTCTATTCTGTTCCATTCATTCATTTTTATTTTTAGCTATGCTGCAGTCTTAATTATTGTACTTTTATAGTAAGTACAATAATAACCCTGTTATTATTCAAGAGTTTTTTCTCTTTGGGTGGGGTGCTTTGTATTTTTATATGAATTTTAGAATCATCAGATTGTCCATTTCCATACATATATATACATACAAATACACATGCAAAGACTGTTAGCATTTTTTAGAGGAAAATTGCACTGAATTTATAAATTATTTGGGAGAAAACTGACATCTTTACAATAACGAGACTTCTAGTTCATAAAAATAGCTTATCCATTTATTTATTTAGATCTTTTATACCTTTCTCTCACTTAATAATTTTTTTGTATGAAAGTCTTACATATCTTCCACTAGCTGTATTTCCTAGATATTTTGTATTTACTTCTGCTATTTTTAATGGTATATTTTACCATTTCATCTTCTTTTATGGTCGGTATATAAAAATCATTTGATTTTTGAATGTTGACGTTTAATTCAGTGATATTCCAAAATCCATTTTAACTCTAATGTTTATTTGTTGATTCCTTTAAACTTTCCATATAAATAAATCATATGATCTATTAATGGTAACTGTTTTATTTCCTCCTTTCCTATCTGCTTGACTTTAATCTGTTTTTCTTATCTATTTGCCTCGGCAAAGACCTGTAGTAAAACACTGAAGAAAAATGGTGCAGATGGATTATGATAGTTTTTTAAAATTGTATTAAAATATACATAGCACAAAATTTACCATCTTAACCGTTTTTAAAGTGCATTGTTCACTAGTGTTAAGCACACTTACATTGTTTTGTAACCATCACCACCATCCACCTCCAGAACTGTTTTCATCTTGCAAAACTGAAACTCTATCCACTAAAAAATAACTGTCCATTGCCTCTTACCTTACAACCCCTGGCAACCACCATTCTACTTTGTCTCTATGAATTCGATGTATTTATATAGGAAAAAGAACTCTGAGTACTTCATATAAGTGAAATCGTATAGTATTTGTGTTTTTTGTGATCAGTTTGTTTCACTTAACATAACGTCCTCAAGGTTCATGTATGTTATAGCATGTGTCAGAATTTCCTTCTTTTTAAAGTCTGAATTATTTTTCATTGTATGTACATACCACATTTTTTAAAACCAATTCATCTGTTGTTGGATCCTTGAGTTGTTTTCATCTTTTGGCTATTGTGAATAACGACACTATGAACATGGGTATAAGTTTGGGTTTTTTAAAGCAAACATTTACTCTCTACTATTGATTCATTATACTTTCCTACTTCATTAATGTTGGAATTGGTCCTATGAACTGTTTTGACAAATATAATGGTAGTAGATGTGACACAGCAAAGCTTTATAAGAACTTTCTCAGTGGAGCTTGACCTCCTATACTTCTTCCATCATCATGAGAAAAGCACATCTCAGGCTGCTTCCTGGTCCTTGAGGATGAGTCATATTGAAATAGATGTAGAACCAAAATTAGAACCAAGCTCATACAAAAACAGTCTTATCAAGCAGAATATTCCAAGGGCTATGAGGATACCTCATATGGGCTGTCCAAGGGCAACTCCTGAAGACTAATATTTCTTTGGAAGAATGTTTTCTCAAAGAAATTTCTTTATATTGTGCAGCATTTGAGCAATCTATCCTTACTGAGTTAGTTATTTTCTGTACACCTTTTTAATCTCATCAGGATTCTTAAAATATATTTTATATGATATTAATTTAGCTATAGCATTTTTTATTATTATTTGTATTGTGCATATTTTTCCATATTTTACTCTTAATCTTCTTGTCATTATATAGATTTGTCTCATAAGCAGCATAGAATTATGTCTCCTTTTTTGTTTGTTTTTATTCTTTAATTTGAAATTTTAGTCCACTTACATTTTTAAAATTACTGTAATATGTAGGTTAAAGTTGAACATATTCCACATTTTATTATATATTTTTGTCTTTTTAAAGATTTATTATTTTTTTATTCCATTTCCAGCCTGTATTAATTTGTTAAGTATACCACATTTTACTATTTTGTTATCCTAGAAATCAAAATATGAATTCTTGGCATTTTAAATTCAAAATATTACAGCTTGTTAAGCAGTGTAAGTCTTTTAACATTTTAGTTTCTTCTTTTGAGTTATGTTATATTTTTATTGTGTATTGAAATCTATGCATTTTAAACATCATGTGTTTATTATGGTAATTCTATATAAAAAGTTTATATTTATAAATTTTTTGACAAATTTTTGATTTTAGTTCTTTTACAGAAGAAACATTATCCATTTTCTACTGTATTCAATTTTGTGCTACATTTTTTTACCTCATAGATTTACTCATACATTTACCGTTCCATTGGCCTTTATTCCTTTGTGCTTTACTTAAAGAACTTCCATCTGGTGTGTGTGTGTGTGTGTGTGTGTGTGTGTGACCTAAAAACATTTATTAGCATTCTCTTCAGTGTAGATCTGCTGGGGATAAACTCTCTCATTACCTTTTTTGTTTATCTGAATATTTCCTTAGGTTGCCTTCATTTTTTTTTTTTTTTGAGTTCTTTCTTTAAAAAAAAAAGTATTTATTTAAATGAGTTTCAAGCATACAGAACATTGGTTAGACATCTATTTAGTTCATAAAACAATCCCCCTAATTGCTCCTTCTCTCCCCTGGCCCTCCACCTAGCCATCATATTAATGCTAACTGCATTCTCTCTGCCATGCTCACACTCCCTGTGACTATCAACTACTAATTTATACTTCTTTATAGATTATCTTTATTTTTAAAAAGTATTTTTAGTTAATAGAAGTTTATGTAAGAAGATTTTTCCCCTATCCATTGAGTTTTCATTACATTTTATTTCCATATTCTTTTTCTTTTGAGAAATTTTTTGTTAGTTTTTCTGTTGCTCCTTGAGAGGTAATGACTTTTTTTCCCTTGCAGCTAAGATTTTTTCCTTTTTCATTTTTTTATTAGCTTTATTCTTAAATGCCTAAATATGTTTTTATTTCTTTTTATCCAATTTCAGATTTACAAAACTGATTTAATGTGTGGCTTGATATCTTTACTCAGTATTACAAAATTCTCAGCATGTATATTTTATACAGTGTTTTTGCACTATTTTATCCTTCAGTACTTCTGGGTCACTCTTCCCTAATTTTTTTTTCACCTTTTTGTGACTTAGTCTTTTATTTTATTTTGAGCATATTTTCAGTTCATTAGCTATACTTTCAACTGTGTGTACCAATTTATTGAGTGTCTTATTGTAGTTACTGTTTTTTTCAATTCTAAAGCCTTCTATTTTATTCCTTCTATAGGATAAATTTTTCTGTCCTGTATTTAATTTCTTTACATGTTAATCATAGATTTTTTTAAAATTCATATTTGAGAACTTTATTTTCCTATGAGGCCATTTTACTGTCTGAGGGTGTTTGTTTGCTTTTTGTTTTTAAGTCTGGTCTTTGACTTCTATGTACCACTCCTTAATTTCAAGAGTTGTTTTAAAGCTATGATAATCAAAAGGGTGTAAATTGAAGTAAAAATAGGCTAATTGATAAATGGGATAGAATAGAATCCAGATATAAACTCTTACTTATATAGTTAATCTGTATTCAACAATGGTTTTATAGTAGCTTTCTATGGCTGCTGTAACAAATTATCACAAATGGTGACTTAAAAAAATGTGATGTGTCCAAAATGGGTTTCCTCAGGCCAGATTCAAGGTATTGTCAGGGTTTCACTCACTCCAGGGTGCTAGGGGAGAATTTGTTTCCTTTTTTGTGTGTCCAGTGGCTGCCTATATTCCTTGGTTTGTGGCCCTTTCCTCCATCCTCAAAGCCAGTGGTGAAGCATCTTTTCTGACTCTGCTTTTTGCCCCATCACATGGCTACCTTCTTTTCTGTAATAGAATCCACCCTTCCCTTTTTCTTATAAGAGCCCTTGTGATTACATTTGGAGTCCATGTGGATAATTCAAGATAATCTCACCATCTCAAGATTGTTAAATTAATCTAGCTATAAAATCCCTTTGCCATATAAAATAATATTCACAGGGTCCAGAAATTAGAACCTGGGTGTCTTTGAGGATCACTGGTCAGCCTACCTAGGTGCCAAGGCAATTCAATAGGTTAGAACTAATATTTTCCCCATGAAGTCATAAAGCAATTGGAGAACCATAAACTAGCTAGCTAGCTAGCCAGCCAGCCAGCTAAAGGAAGAAAGGAAGGAAGGGAAAAAGGAAGAAAGGAGAAAAGAAGGAAGATCTCTTTACCTAATACCATATAAAATTTTAAACTCAACATGGATCATTAAGTGTGAGAGCTAAAACTACGAACTTCAAGAAAAATTATAAAAGTAGATCTTTGTAACTTTAGATTTTTCAAAGATTTCTTAAGTATGACAAAAGTGCGGTATAAAAGATTGGATTTCATCAAACTTAAAAATTTTTGCTCTCAAAGGACAGCATTTTGAAAACGGAAAGGCAATCAATCTACTGACAGCACAAATATTTGCAAAACATATATCTGACAAAGGAATTGCATCTGATATATAAAGAACTCTTACGACTCAGAAAGAATACAAACAAACCAATAAGAAATGGACAATGATTTAAATATTCACTTAACAAAAGAAGATATATTGATGACAAGTAAGCATATGAGATGTTCAAAATCATCTAGCCATCCCTATAGATAATATTTATTAGGATACCCAGTCATAGAATTGTCTTGTATTCTTTTGTACCCATAACAAACCTCTGATTTCTTGATCCTCCTCTAAATCACCCAACCAAAATTCAAACTCTATAATAAATATTGTCTCCCACCCTCCTACTGAGATTCCACACAGTTCTCTATGGTGTATATTATTTCTCATAGCAATGATATGTAAACCCAATTTGTTGGCTGGAAGGAAGGCAATAGTAGTGATAATTCCCAAGACTGTTTCTGGAGGGGGAAAGGTGAAGAAAGACATGGAGGGAGAGAGGGGGAGGAAGAGAGAGAAAAATGAAGGTTGGGGGAAGAGAGAGAGAAAGAGAGAGAGAGAGAGAGAGAGAGAGAGAGAGAAAGAGAGAGAGAGAGAGAGAGAGAGAGAGAGAGAAATGAATGAGAGAGACTTTCCAAAATTCCCATTGTCACATTTAACCTTGTACTAACACTGACACTAACATCTTCCAACATATTATCTATGTTTCAGTCTAATGCTAATCTACAGTAATGCCCCCCTTTGTGCACTAGAACACATTCACACTAGCCTATGTAGGGCATTATTCCAACGATTCTCCCCTCAAGAGACAGTATAGAATAACTGATATCAGCATGGTCCCTACAGCTAGATTGCCTGGATTGAAATCCCAGCTGTGCCACTATTTGTGTAACCTGGAGTAATCAGTGATCTTCTCTGTGTCTCAGTTTTCACATCTAATAATAATAATAGTAATAATATAGAATTTTGAAAAATAAATGTTATAAATGTCATTTTTGTAAATTTATAAGCATGATAAGCACTTTAATATATCCTTGTTAGTATGATAATCACTTTAATACATCTCTCCTGCATCATCCAATTATATCTCTACTAGGTCATTTTCATTAATATACAAACATGCTTTAATTTGTCTCACATTTAAAAAATAAACTGCCTTTTAACTTCACTTTTTTCTCTAGATACTGCCTTGTTTTTTTTCAATCTCCTTTACAGTTAAATTCCTGGAGGGTTGACTCTACTTGTCTCTAAGTCCTCTTCCACTCCACAAAGATACACCAGCATTCTAGTGTCTAGTATCCAATGATTCCATAGTATCTTTGCCTAAAGTGTCCAGTGGAATAGGTAAAGGCTTATAAATTTGGATAAGCGAGAACAAGGAATGTAACAACCTTATCATCATTCACTGATAGATGTAGATGACTTGTGAATTTATGTATATGGAGGTTTAGATGATCACCTATGAGCTAGTATTCTAAAAAGCTATTATTGTTAAATCTGTTTATTGTTTAGAAGTATTTACTACATTTTCAAATATTAATAATCCTGATTTAAACTTTACATGTTTCTTAAAATTTATTCACCATCTAAGTGTGGAGTATCAAGAAGCCATTGTGTTAAATATGCATCTACTTTGTGTTTGTATGAGATAGTGTTATCTTACAACTCAGGTGAATAGGTAGCTCTGTGCTTATCTCTAGAAATGCTTGAATGATGAGTACTTATCCTTGGCCAAAGTAAGGGTGAGGCAGGGTAGCTAGTGATTTCTAAATGACATTTGAATTTTGAAACTCCCATGGAGATGCTCATGGATATCTTGGTGGTTTACATTTGGGAGTGTGCCTGGAAGTCTCCGGGGCTTCCCAGTCTTGCCTATGCTTTCTTTCTGTTGCTATGCCACATCTTTTACCTTTCTAAAAGTATAATGTGTGCATATAATCTATAGAGTGCGGGTTTAAGAAACATCCAAACCTCTAGAGAATTTTTATGAGAGTTTTTTGAGCCCAAACTGATGACAATTGCTGGGAAGCAAAATCTCAAATGCTCTGGAGAAGTTTTGCAGTTTCTTTAATGCATTTAAAATTAAAGAGGGAACATAAATATTACATAGAGGTGGGAGAAAGCAAGGCGGGGATTGATTTATAGGATAGTTAAGATTATGTACTCTCTTGAGAGTGGTTATGCTTATTTCTAAGGTGTGTTAACTTTGATACACACACACACACACACACACACACACACACACACACACACACACACGATAAAATGAGCAAGGACTGCTTAAGGCAAAGATAAACCTTTTACTAAAACATTATATGACTGCCCACCATGCCCTGCCAGGTCAGAAATTTATAATCAGATCATGCCGTGAGGTTACTTTCCATAGAACCCCCTTTTTTTTCCTGCAATAATTCTTTTCATTATACATTTGTAATTGGTGTAGTGTTTATGTTTTCTTTCAAGGAGTAAATTATAATCTGTTTTCATTCTAATATATTCTCTTTTCATATTTAATTTGAATAAATAAGTAATATTTTCACAGAGTACCTGCTGTAATAAACTTCTAACTTCTTATAACTTGTCATGTTTTTTCTTATTCTTTTGAAATATCAGTAAAATAATCAAAAACTTTCAGAAGGATAGTCTACAAATCAGCTTTTCATGATTATACGATGATTTGGCTATATAGTTCAATTACTTCTTAACTGCTTCATGTCATATAAACTTTTAAAGTCATGCTTATTTTTGAATGTGAGCCCTGTTTTTTTCCCTTTAAATAACATCATAGAATTATATTTTACTATAACTTATATCATTTTAATTGTCAAATATATTATTAAACTTTGCTTCTTTTAGATTAAAAATGAATTATTTTTCCAATTTACTCTCCAAGTCTAGAAGGAATACTTCTTAGAAATGTACTCTGTTAATGTGCTGCATTTTAGGTAAGAATTTTGAACAGCTGTAGAATTTCTAAAATGAAGTTTAAGGCAGTCATGTCATCATTGATCTTCTGCTCAACAATCCTTGAAGCAATAATAACTCAAAATAGTTACAATATTTCATTACCATGGAAATTGGAACTGATGGCTGTGAACTTGATTTATGAGTTGGTGACCTAAAACATGTAATGGATTCAGAGTCTCGAGGTGCTTGACAATTATGTTTATATAACCTTTTGGGATCAAAGTATTTTGATCCTAAAATGAATTCACTTAAAATTGTTGGTAAGCTACATATTTAAAAAATGATATTGTTTCTCTGCTGATTTTCCTGTTTGAATGAAAATATAAAATTTCTGATAAGAGGCTATATTTGTTGAGTCAAAAACTATAAAAGCTATTCTTTAAAGGAATGTTTGGATGGAAAAAATTAAAAGAGAAGTAGTAATAGCTCATAGACATACATATTGGTTCATCTGTTATGCATGCCCTTTTCAAACCATACACATTTTTTTTAACCATAACATCTTGTTCAGCTTTTTGAAAGAAGCCTTTATACTCAACTGACAAATTCTTTTGTGGCAACAACTGGCCATATGATCACCACTACTATTTCCTCCTTCTAGCTTTCCTTGCAGTTGTTGGGAGAGAGTGGGACTAATTACGGCCAATTGAATATTGACAGAAATGATGGAATACAATTTGCAGTCTTTGATCTCCCAGAAATTCTATATTCTCTTTTTTGCCTCTTGTCTCTCAATTGGAATCAGAAGTTTCAGAATAGGACTCTATAGCCCTAGAGTATGAGTAGCAACACAAGACTTAAGGACTCTTGATTACTAAATTACAGCTAGTAGGAGAGTCAGTTAGCTAATTATTATACTTTGCATAAATGATACACCTACTTTTATTGTCTTAATTCACTGAGATTTTAAGTTAGTTTTTTTCATTTTTTAATTAAATTTATTTAGTTTTTATATTTTATTTTTTATTAGTTTTTCTTAAAGTTAGTATTTCCTAATACAACTTCTCACTTTATATTTTAAAAAAAGTATGCCATGTCTGAATTGTTATGTTCGTGATATGAATTTTGGCATGTCATGACTTCATTGATTAAAATGTTCTAAATTGTGTTTTGTCCTAAAACATAGGTACACTGATAGCAGATGTAAAAAAAGTAAAGTATATTCTCATTTTATTACTTTATTTTGGGGAAGGTACAGCGAGTGAGGATCAACGTAATGTGTAATTCCTCTTGTTTTTAAATTTATGACTATAATTTTAATACAAAATGTTATCAGATTATCAAACAAATAAAATCTTGTTAAAATGGTGATCCCAAGCTTTCATATTATCCTTAAACACTCTGAAACTCCAGCCCAAATCTCTTATTTCAATACATTTTCCTAAGCTACTCTCTCTCTTTTTGCACCATATCCATGATTTACCTTGCTTTTGTAAAACACTGTAAATTTGAGACATAGTCTCATTCAATAGTTACTCATTATAAATTTATCAAAGACCTAATATCTGCCAGTCAACATGAGAAAAAGGTTTGAAAATTAGAACTTATGGCCTTAAGGATAAATGGTAATTTTCATTACTCTAAAGCATGATTATCAAACTTTTGGTCCTCAATTTTATGTTTTGTTTATGTAAAATTAAAAAAAAAACTAATTTAATTTACTTGAAAATAGCAATGAATGTCATGTTAACATAAATAACAGTTTAACAAAAGATAACTATCACAAATCAAATAAATTTTGTGAGAAGAGTAAGATTGTTTATACTTTTGTAAATCTCATTAATATTTATCTTTAATAGAGAATCTCATAACTACTTCTGCAGTTCATCTGTTGTAGTATGTTGTCTTAGTTGATATATATGAAGAAAATTCAGCTTTGTAGAGACACATAGTTAGAAATAGAAGTATTTAAATAACCTAAATAGAAAATTTTATGTAGTAATTCTTTGATATTATACCAATACTCAACAAGTGAAATATTCTTAGAGATTAGTTACAATGTGGAATCTGAATTATCAGTGAACATTTCATACCCTATTATATTAAAATCCATTGATCTTTCTTTTCTTGCACTTTGAATAATCTTTTGACATTTTGTATTTGTCATTGGAAAAATATTGATTCACTGAATTCACAGAACTTCAAAAATGTTAACACTTCATTATGCAATATTTTAAAAAATTTACAAATATAATTTGTAAATATCACCATCAATCTCATCAAGAAAATCTTTAAGTATTGAAAGCTATCAGTTTCATGCAGAGAGACACAAGTTTTTCAAAATTCTTCTTTTCACTTGAAAGCTCAAATTTTTTCATTAGCAATAGTACTGTCTGTTTTCCTAAAAGTGCCAGGCTCATTTTATTTTTTGAAAATATGTTTCAAATATCCAAATCTGAATTCCTGTGGTCTTTCTATCATTCTTTCAAATAAAAGTGGGGTTCCATGGAAACTTTACTAGTTCATTTACAACACAATTAACAAGTGCTTTTTCTTAAGACAGCCATTGTATTTCATAATGTAGCAGAAGTGTTTTATGCCTACTTCCCACTTACTATTAGAATATTAAAAAGTTATATACTGAAGAGTTGAAGTCTAATATAATAAATATTTTTTTCTGTTTCAGCAAAGACATTCTTAAGTAAAACTGGCTCCTTTTCTTCTACAAGATATTTACATGTCTGGATTTGAGTCTCAGAACTCTTTAACCTAAAACCATGATAATCATTAAGGCCAGAAAAAAAGGTGACATGAGATTGACAAACTTTTTAAAAAAATAATAATAATGAGGGAAAATGCTGGGTCCTTGATGATGTCATTGAGCTATTCCGAATTAAGTAAACATAAAGCCAGCCAACCACCACCTACAGTTACATGAGATACTAAATAGCCTTACTATTTAAATACATCGGAATTGGAATTTTTTATTACTTTTAGTAAAAGGCATTCTGATGGATATATTACATCTTTGTTTTTAATCCAGAAAATGGAAAAATAATCACTACATAGTTATAAGAGAAATTCTCCCTGGGTCACCCATTATACAAGGAATAAATAATCTCACAGGAAAATTTCTATGGCTAAAAGTGGGAAATTATGACAGATTGTCACAGATACAGGTGTACTCGATATTGAGATACTGATCAAACTCCTTAAATTACCAATGACTAGAGTTGGGGTATTTTAGATATTGAAATGCAATAGAGTCTAAAAACAAGCTAAAAGATTTCAATTTACAAAGTTATTTTGTATAAAGGAAGGGAAATTTTAAAAATTTATAAAGAAGTACTAGATCAATTCATGTTTTCCATGTATTTAGATGCTTAGTAATTTGGAGTGTTCATTTATCATCTACCTGTATCATAAGAGACTAAAATTATCCTAGAACATGCATGTTATGAAAAAAAAATGTAAACACATCAGACAGCATCTGTTATAAAGTTTCTTCATGGAGCAGCATTGATTTTAATTCCAGTAATACACACTCTTGCCTGGAGGTAAAGCACCTTAATGAAACTTGTCAAGTGAATGGATGATCAAAATAAGACAAAGAGAAATACCTACACTGTGATAATCCTTTGTTTGCACAGGGGAAAGTTACTTAACTGTCAGCAGAACTAGTAAGTGTTTCAAACAAGCATATTAAGCACCATGGCAAAAAATATGCATGTTTTCTACCTTAAATCGTGTTTTCATTGTAAAAATATGTACATGATAAAATTTACTGAGTAAAAGAAGGAAAATGTTCATTCACAATCAAAACCCAAACATAATTGCTGATAGTTTTCCTATCAGTTTAGCATCTTTTTACACAGTTAAAATACACACCATTGTATGTATTACATTTTATACCTTTTGTTTTATAGTGTTAAAATAATTGTGAAATGTAACATTGAATGTGTCATAGATTACTTAGCTACTTATCTCTTGTTGAATGTTCAAATTATTTCTCAATATTTATTATGACACATAATACTGAGATGAAATTCTTTGGCATATTTTTTTATACTTAACATGTAGGGCTTTCTTATGGTTTTCCAAAGCATAATTATCAGATAAAATAATATGAATAATTACATATGATTAGTGATATATAACCTAAATGTATTTCCAATGTCCTGTATCGATTTACACAGTAAAATTCCAGTGTGTTCGAGAGTGACAATTTTGTCAATTCCTCTTCATGGTATTATAATTTTAACAGTTAAGAATATACATTGAATAGTTAATAATATAACATTAACTAGCCTCTCTGATTTTTATAATCATCTAGACATATGAAAATATGAAATATAGGAAAATCCTTGGACTGTTTGAGGATTAACAGATTACCAGTGCTATTTATTATTTCTATTTCCATGTTTGTTCAATATTTAAAATTTAGACAAACATGAAAGTAGAAATAATAAAATAAAAGGATCCAACAAGGCCTGGTGAGGTAAGTGACTTGAGTCATGCAATGTAGGGTTGGATCTTTACTTTAATCTAAAATTTTGACATTTTGTTCAGTATAGGTTTTTGGATTAATTTTTACATTTAATGTTTTTAAATCTTGCATTAAATATTATTTATAATTACTACTAAGTATTTTGTTACTGCCTTAAATTTTGTGTCTGAAACCAGTGTCTCACATTCCATATGCTAGTTAGAATTCTTACCTAAACATTAGCCTGAAAGTATTTTGTATAAATTTTCTAAATTTAAATAAGTCGAATATTTCCTCCAACATTTTCAACAATTAATTTTTAAAGCTGCTTTATTCCTAAGAATAATTCTTATTTCACTGTGCTCTTCAGCAAGATTACACAAATATAACTTCAATCAATTACAAATGCCATGGTCATATGAGCATAAAGCACTTTAGAATTTATGGTATATAAACGAAAGAGTAGATCTTATTAATAATAATGTGACACAACAAAAGCAACCATTCTAGTCTTTAAAAAATAAAAATATATATAAATTGCACAATATTATAAAACTACAAGAACAATTCATCTACATAGACTATACAGACCAGAGACATCCAATAGGAATTTATGTAATGGTAGAAATATTCCAGAGATTGTTTTATTATTTCCATGAAAATGTTCTGTTGTTTGCAAAATCTGTGCTGTTTGGTATGAGAGCCACTGGCCAACATGACTATGGACACTTGCAATGAGTAGCGTAATTTTACATTGTATTAATTTAATTAATTGTATTAATTTAAACATATAGCTTCATGCGTCCAGTGGCTACTGTAATAGATAGTAGATGTTGATCCTTTGCCACATGTCTTAAAAGATGAACTATAATATAAATTGCTTACTTCAATTTACATTTGCTCTAAAATGTTACCTGAGCCTATGGATTTTCCCAAACCCAGTGTCTGCACCTTAGGAACAGAACTGTATATTATATATCTTAAAAAATAGGAACTTGGAAACTTGATGTAGAGTATTGACAAATGAGATTCATCAGTCACCTTGTTTTACAAATACCTTCTGAACATGTTATTATCAGCCTTGTGTATTTTAGGAGCATATTTACCTACACAGGACCCTCCTTAGAAGTGATGGAAAAAAAGATTGTCATTTGTGTCAACATGATAATCCTGAAACTTAGGCTAGCTGGAAAACACATACACACACACACACACACACACACACACACACACACACCCATCAATGTTTTGCATGGAAACAACAAAACAATCTCTATTTACATAGAGCAGAGCCCATAACCCTACATTTGATAGTTAGCTTGAGAATTTTGTACTTTCAGCTCAGTGTAAACTTGAGTGTCTGAGCTCTACATGGTCACAGAGCAAAAATGGCTGTGATCACAGGAAACATCATGTTAGTTTCTATCCCAGGATATAACGAAAGACCCCACAGGTACACAAAAGGAAGGATAGGTCTTAAGAGAAATACAGTGATTCTCATATAATTGTCAGTCATATAATTGTATTTAACAGTGTTGACTAATGATATCAGACAGTGACAGTTAATTATCTGAAGTGATTTTAAGTAGCTTGCTTTGAATAATTGGTTTTCTTAGGTAATAAACAACAACATTCAAAGCTCCCTCTTCTGATGGATTTTACAAATGATACCTGGAAACTAACAGAAAACAGTCTTTGTTAATAGACAATAGAACTTTGTATATGGATCTGTGAACTACTATTGGTATGTGCTTCTGTTAATTTCTCCTTGTATTTTGAACAGATATCAAAATTATTCGCATGTGATGACATAGTCATAACAGATTCTGTCTTAAAATTTAAAAATAGTCCACTTAAAAAAAAACAACAAAACACACTCTTTTAGAAGAAAATATAAAAATATTTTTTCATAAATTCAATATGGTGAAGGATTTCTTACACAACTTGTAAAAGTGCCAACTGTTACAAAATAAACATGATGGACACATTCTACTACAATATGTTAAAAATACTGAACACCAAAAGACACAATGAAAGAAGTAAAAAGCAAGCCAACAATCTGGGAGAAGATCTTTTCATATATAATGTAACCCTCAGAGAACTATATTTTACAGTATCCAAAAAAAAAAAAATAACAAACTGTAAAAGAAGACAGTAGAAAAATGAACAAGACTCAGTAAAAAGCATTTTACAGAAGAAAAAATAGGAATAGTCAATAAACGTAATGTGATTTTCAACTTCTTCAGTAATTAGGACAATGCTAATTAAAGCCATAGTGACACAGTATTTTTCACAATCTAGGATGGCAAAAGTTAAGAAGAGCTTCTGAGCAGACAAATGAAAGAAAATTCATATACTCATGTTGGCATGTAATTGGTACAGCTATAATGGAAAGCAATTGGAAATTATCTTGTAAAGCTGAATATGGTCATTTGTATGTTCCAGCAATTTCACTGCTAGAATTATAATACAAGTATATTCTTGCACAGGTGTACTAGGGGATATATGCAGAAATGTTTACATCCAATAGTAACTGTATTTGCAAAGGACAGGAAAGGACTCATTATTTTGACAGCAGAATGTACACAAGGGAATGTTATATACAATAGTGAAAACTCAACGAAAAATTACCTGCAATAATTTGGATGCAGTTAAAAAAATGTTGTATGAATTATTTATTTTTCTGAAGATGTCCCTTTCTATAAAGGTCATAAAACCCCCAAATGAACAATATTTTTTTAGGGCTTAATATATACTCTTAAAATAATAACAGGTAGGGAATCGATTATCTAAAATCACAAACATGGTTGTAAATGAGATGTACACAAAGGAACTGGGTAGAGTGTTATTGATAATTTTTAATTCCTTGGTTAGGATTGAGATTACAAATTTATATTTAATGACTGATAGCGTATGTTAATTAAATTTTAATATTTTTCAGGTATTATATTAAATATTAAAGTCAGTAAACCTTGGTATATTTTCAAATGTTCTATAATTGGATCTAGTGCTGATTTGTTTTACCAATAGACTTGTTAAAGGATTTACCTAGTACACAGCTGCTTCCTGAAAAAAGATCATCTTCTAACCTTTATCTTGATTAATTATTTTCTGAGAGGAATTATATTTCATCCTTAATTATTAGTCATGACAGCTGAAGATTTAATACATATATGTGATGTTAGCATTAAGTATTTGTGATAGTTTTCTACCACATAGCTTTATTTTATTTAACCATTTATACTTGGCCTTTTCACTGTATAATTTCAATATCTTATAAATATTTCTGGTAGATTTAGCCTCATTTCAACTGTTAATTGATTTCAAAGAAATGATAAAAATCATCTCTGCTACTTTTCTAGGTAAGTAGTGCTATATGTCATAATTGGGTTTCAAATGTATAAGCCTAATATAAAAATATAGGGAGATGCATTATTTCGTAATGAAATGATATAATCTTTGGATTTAGTTTGTTTCTTTTTCCCATAATTTTTAATAGCTTGCTGATCCAATTCATCCTTGCTCAGGTTTACATTTTTCCCTGTCATCCTGCTGATACTTCTAGAATAATGTTGGACAAATGAAAGAGTAAGGCATTATCAATATAAATATTTTACTTCAATTGTACTTCAATATTAAAAGATTATAAAATAATTTAGTATGTAAAGAATCACTACATGATTTCTATTAAGATATAAATTATATTCTCAAAGAAGAAATTTTCTGGTCACTTTTTATGTATTTAATGGTGAGAATTTATTACTTTTCAAAATGGGAAAAATTTAGCATATAAACAACTAAGAAAATAATTATTTTAATCAATGATTATGTATAAAACTATCAAAGTCAGAAAAGGCTCCTGTCTTAAAATTTTGTTAGAATCAATTTAGCAATGATGAAGTTATTACATATAATTTTTACAAAATGTTATTTTAGTAATTGTATTTTTATAAAAGAAAATAATACAAGATTTTTAAACTATACATTTTTACAAGTCACATAGCTAAAAAAGTTATAACAATTGGTTTAAATAATGTGACATTTCTGCTTTGCACAAAATAGATTTAAACATTGCACCATATCTAGGTAATAGGAAACTGCCCATTCTCATATTGTTTGTCCTTCTGTTTTATTATTTGAATTTGAGCTAGTTAAATATTTTTTGAGATGAATATTGCATACAATAAAATGATCCTTCTAGGTTGAATCAGCTAGATTAGTTACAGTTCAGGGAAGAGTTAGCAAAATAATATAGCTATTATTAACCTGTGCTTTCCTATCTGCTGTTTTTATTCTTATATCAGTGAAAGTACATTCCACACCAGAGTTTTATAAAAAAATAGAAATCATGCCTCCAGCAAAACTAAAATTTGTGTACTTTAGCACCAAGCAAAATATTCTACCAATAAAGTCTGATGTTTGTGTTTAGCTGTTAAAAGGGCTTGATATTCAGAGTGCATTAGAAAACATGTAAGTCAAATCAGGTGAACCACAAATTTCATCTAAATCAAATCTATTTCATTTTCACATACTAATATTAAATTAGTATATAAAATTTAAATGACTTTAATAATCAATGTTGTTATGCTATTTTGATATTTGTTATATTTTAAATGCCTACATAATTATTATCTTATGAAGTATCTTATGCAATTAACTTGTTATTTGAAAAATATAGTTATGTAGCTTGTTTTACATAACTCAAAACCAATAATTGTAAAAAAAAAAAAAAAAAAGACTGATCCACATATTATCAGTTGGCCTGGTAAGTTGTAACTTTATTTGACATTGTATTAGACGGAGAGTTTCTTACTACAGATACTATCTGTAATTTCTTGCTATTGCTTGTACGCATATTATTACCAAACACTTTATTTTATTAACATTTTTCTCACAAAAACCTCATCAGGCAAGTATAATTATCTCCAATTAACCACTGAAAACTTTAGGCCAAAGAGTTTGAGAAATTTATCTATGGGTTTAAGCCAAATAAAAGAAAATTCACAGCAAAAGGACTTTATTAACTACTTTTGTGACCTTTTTAATATCACTTTAGTTTGACTTACAAATTTCATAAGCATTTAACAAGAAATGAAATTAAATGTGTAATATTACTTTGAAAATATAATACTTAATATACTTTTTCATGATAAAATAATATGCCATTCATCTACCAAATATAGCAGTGAAAGGTTGCCATCTGTAATAGTTGGCTGGATCTGCCATGGCAGAGTACCGTAGACTGGCTGGCTTAAATAACCAAAATTTATTTCCTTACAGTTCTGGAAGTCCAAGATCAAAGTGTCAGCATGTTTTTATTTGTTTGTTTTTTTTCTGAAGACCTGTCACTGTGGCTTGCAAATAGCCATCTTTTCCCTGTCTACACATGGTATTCTCCCTGAGCATAACTGTATCCTAATCTCTCTTCTTACAAGAACACCAATCATATGGATTAGAGCTCACTCTAATGACCTCGTTTAACCTTAAATTACCTCTTTAATGATCCTAACTCCAAATATAGTTACATTCTGAGGTACTGAAGGTTAGGACTTCACCATATGAATTTTGGTGGTATACGATTCTGCTCTTACAACGTCAAAGACTCTAACTTTTGCTTTCTACATTGTATTTACTCTACTATGTAGATTAAATATAATGAAAATATATTGAAATCTGAAAAAATATTTTTAAAGGAATTAAATAACGATATGTTGAGTAGTCAAATAATATGTCATCACAATTGTTTTGAAATATGTAAACTTTATGCACAAGAGAAACCACTTTATTTTTCACTCACAGGCAATTTATTCACTTTTAAAACACATTTAAACATGTTTGATTACCTATCTTTCCATCTTACTTAAAGTTACAAGTAGCATATTATAAAGAGAATAAAATATACCGACTAGAGGCTGGAAAATTGATAGCAACTTAAATTTATGGAACTCTAACTGAAAGGGGAGTGAAATATTAACACACATACACACAAGCAGGTATACACATAGAAGGTCATTTTGGGTCATTTAATATAAGACAAACACTGAAACACCTCATCACTTCTGCTATTTTTTATTGGCTAAAGCAAACCACAAAAACAGATTCAATTTAGAGAAATGGGAAACAGTCTCCATCTTTTGAGAAAAACTTGAAAATCACATTGCAAAGGGCACAGACAGAGAAAAGAAAGAATTCACCATTTTAACAATTAATCTAGCAGTAATTTTTAATACTGAAAAAATTATTTATATTTATCTGCACTTTTACCAATTCCATTTTTTACTATTCTTTCATCTCAAATCATAATCTAATTGTCCTTAGTTCTCTAATACATTTATTAGAATTTCTTTTATGAAAATTTTTGTTGTTTTTGTGAACTTTAAAGTTTCATTTATCTGAAATGTCTTCATTTTACAACCATCTTAAAAAAAGAGATTTTTTTGCATACCCTATTTTTATTATCTTAGTATTTTGAAGAAAATTTTCAATGTCATCTAGATTCCATTAATGAGATGTTTAATTGTCATTCTTATGTAATTTTTTCTTCTGTGACTGCTTTTAAGATATCTTCATTGCTTTTGTGTTGTGTAGCTTCAATGGAATGGACAAAGAGTGAAATCTTCATTTGTCCTTTTTGTACTTTATGTATCTATGGATTTATAATTTCATAAATCCTGGACAATTTCCAATTATTGCCTGTTCATTCTAATCACCTTTTCTATTTACTGAACTGACATCTATTCTTAATACCAATTAGATGTATATGTATTTAAAAATTTTAATTTTTCAATTCAGTTCACATAAAATATTATATTAGTTTTAGCTGTACAGCATAGTGATTAGGCATTTATATAATTCAGGAACTGATACCTCTGGTAGATCTAGTACCCCTCTGGCAACGTACGTAGTTATTACAATATTATTGACTATATTCTCTCTGCTATACTTTACATCCCCATGAAAATTTTGCAACTGCCAATTTGTACTTCTTAATTCCTTCCCTTCACCTTTTCACCCAGCCCTACTAAGACCCCTCCCATTTGGCAACTATCAGTTTGTTCTCAGTATCTATGAGTTGTTCCTATTTTCTGTTTGTTTGTTTTGTTTTTTAGATTCCACATGTAAGTGAAATTATATATTTCTCTTTTTATGACTGACTTATTTCACTTAGCATAATACCCTCAGTCTATTGATATTGTTGCAAATGGTAAGATATATTTTCTTTTATGGTCAGGTAATATTACTTTTTTATCTAGTCATCTATGGATGGGCATTTAGGTTGCTTCCATATCTTGGCTATTGTAAATAATGCTGCAATGAAGATAAAGATGCATATAACTTTTCAAATTAATGTTTTGGATTTCTTTAGATACATACCTAGAAGTAAGATTGCTGGGTTATAAGGTAGTTGTATTTTTACTTTCTTGAAGAAACTCCACACTGTTTTCTATAGTGCCTACACCAATTTGCAATCCCACCAACAGTGCACAAGAATTCCCTTTTCTCCACATCTTCACCAAAATTTGTTTGTTGATTTATTGATGATAGTATTTTGACAAGTGTAAGATGATATTCATTGTGGTTGTAATTTGCATTTTTCTGATGATTAATGGTGTTGAGCATTTTTTCACATGTCTGTTGGACAACTGTATGTCCTCTTTGGGGAAATGTCTATTTTTTAACTAGCATGTGTTTTTTTTCTCTTTTTGGTCTTAAGTTTTATGAGTTTCTTGCATGTTTTGGATATTAACTCCTTATCATAGGAAAATATCTTCTCCCTTTCAGTAAGATGTCTTTTCGTTTTGGTGATAGTTTTCTTTGCTGTGCAAAACATTTTTAGTTTGATGTAGTACTGTTTGTTTATTTTTTCTTTTGTTTCCCTTGCCCAAGGAGACATATTCAAAAAAATATTACTAAGAGCAATGCCAGAGAGTTTACTGCCTATGTTTTCTTCTAAGAATTTTATGGTTTTAGGTCTTACATTTAAGTCTTTAATCCATTTTGAATTTATTCTTGTATCTGGTATAAGAAAGTGGCCTAGATTCATTTTTTTTTCATGTATCTGTCCAGTTTTCCCAACATCATTTATTGAAAAGACCATCTTTAAACCATTGTATAATCTTGCCTTCTTGTCAAAGATTAATTGACCCTATAGGTAGAGGTTTATTTTTAGGTTCTCTATTCTGTTCCATTGATCTATGTATTTGTTTTTATGCAAGTGCAATGATATTTGGATTAATGTAATGTTAGTTGATATCAAGTAGCATGATACCTCCAACTTTGTTCTTCATTCTCAAGATTACTGTAGCTATTCAGGGTCTTTTGTAATTCCATATAGATTTTAGGATTATTTGTTCTAGTTATGTGAAAAAAAATGCCTTTGCACTGAATCTATAGATTGCTTTGGGTAGTATGGTATTTTTAACGATGTTAATTCTTCCTACTCATGACCACAGTATATGCTTCTATTTATTTGTATTTTCTTCAAGTTCTTTCTTCAATGTCTTATAATTTTCTGATTATAGGTATTTTACCTCCTTGTTAAATTTATTTCTAGGTATTTTAATATTTTTTGCAATTGTAAATTAGAGTTTAAAAAATTTTCTTTCTGATAATTTGTTTTTGTGTATTAAAATGCAACTGTTTTGTGAATTTTAATTTTGTATCCTGCTATTTTACTGAATTCATTTATCAGTTCTAATAACTTTTTGGTGGAATCTTTAGGTTTCTCTATATGCAGTATCATGTCATCTGCAAATGAGTTTTAGGTTTTCCTTTCCAACTTGAATGACTATTTTTTTTCTTTTTCTTGTCTCATGGCTGTGGCTAGGACTTGCGATACTATGTTAAATAAAAGTGGTAGAAGGGGAGATCCTTGTCTTGTTCCTGATCTAAAGGAAACATTTTTAGCTTTTCCCCATTGAGTATGATGTTAGCTGTTGGTTTGTCATATATGGCCTTTATTATATTGAGGCATGTTTCTTGTATCCCCTCTTGGTTGAGAGTTTTCTTTTTTTTTTTTATCATCAATGGATGCTGGAGTTTCTCAAACATGTTTTCTGTATCTATTGATATGATATAATTTTAATCTTTCATTTTGTTTATGTGGTGTGTCATATTAATTGATTTATGGATATTGAAACAAATTTGCATCTCAGGAGTAAATTTCACTTGATTATGGTGTATGGTCTTTTAAATATATTGCTGAATTTGGTTTGCTAATGTTTGGTTGAAGATTTTAGCATTTATGTTAATTAGGGATATTGGTGTGGAATTCCCTTCTTTCCTTCCTTCCTTCCTTCCTTCCTTCCTTCCTTCCTTCTTTCCTTCCTTCCTTCCTTTCTTCCTTCCTTCCTTCCCTCCTTCCCTCCTTCCTTCCTTCCCTCCTTCCCTCCTTCCCTCCCTCCCTCCCTTTCTTTTTTGTATTGTCTTTATCAGGGTAATGGTGGCCTTGTAAAATGAACTTGGGAGCATTCCCTACTATTCAATTGTTTTAGAATAGTTTGAGAAGCATAGGTATTAATTCTTTGTATGTTGGTAAAATTCACCTGTGAACCATTTGGTCCAGAACTTTTATTTGTTGGGAGTTTTTTTGATTAATGATTCAATTTCATTAGTAGTTATCAGTTTGTTTATATTCTCTGTTTATATTCTTGATTCAGTCTTGGAAGATTGTATATTTCTAGGAATTGATCCACTTCTTTCAGGTTATCTAATTTGTTGGCATATAATTGTTCATAAAATTTTTTATAACCCTTTGTATTTTGTGGTGTCAGTTGTCACTGCTCCATTTTAATTTCTAATTTTAATTATTTAGGTTTTCTCTTTTGTCTTTCATGAGTCTGAATAAAGGTTTATCAGTTTTGTTTATGTTTTCAAAGAACCATGCTTATGGCTCATTGATTTTTTGTATTGCTTTTTTAGACTCCATTTTGTCTATTTCTACTCACATCTTTATTATTTCCTTCCTTCTTATCACTTAGGCTTTATTTGTTCTTTTTTTTTCTCATTTTTTAAAAATGTGTAAGGTTACATTATTTGAGAATTTTTTTGTTTCTTGAGGTAGGCTGTATTGTTATAAATTCCCCTATTAGAATCGCTTTGGTTGTTTCCCATAGATTTTGAATTGTTTTGTTTTATTTTATTTGTCCCAAGGTATCTTTTGCTTTATTTCTTGATCTCATTGTTAATCCATTCATTGTTTAGCAGCATGTTATTTAGCCTCTATGTGTTTGTGTGTTTTTTAGTTTTTTTCTTGTAATTGATTTTTAGTTTCATACCATAGAGAAGATGCTTAATATGATTTCAGTCTTCTTAAATTTATCGAGACTTGTTATGTGTCCAAACATGTGGTCTATACTGGAAAATCTTCCATGTGTGCTTGACTAGAATTTATATTCTGCTGCTTTTAGGTGAAATGTTCTAAAAATATTAATTAAATTCATTTGGTCTAATGCATCATTTAAGACCGCTCTTTCTTTGTTGATTTTCTCTCTGGTTGACCTATCATTTGATGTCAGTGGGGTGCTAAAGTCCCTTACTATGACTGTAGTGCCGTCAAACTCTCCCTTTATGTTTGTCAATTATTGCTTTATATATTCAGGTGTTCCTACACTGGACCCATAAATGTTTACAAGGGTTATATCTTCTTGTTTGATTGGTCCCTTTATCATTATGAAATGTCCTTCTTTGTATCTTGTTAATAGCCTTTGTTTTAAAGTTTATTTTGTCTGATATAACTACTGCTACCTCAGCTTTTTCTCTTTATTTTCATTTGCATGAAGTATCTTTTTTCATCTCTTTACTTTCAGTCTGTCTGTGTCTTTTGATCTGAAGTGGTAGCATTTGTAAGGGTCTTGTTTTCTTCTTTATTTACCCACACAATGTATTTTGATTGGAGCATTTAATCTATTTCCATTTAAATAAATTAAATATTGTTATTGATAAATATTTTTAATAAGTTATTGACTTTATAATTCATAATTTGGTCTTTCCTCCTATTCCTTCTTTAAAAAGCCTCTTTAAAATTTCTTGTAATACTGATTTGATGGTGATGGACTCCTGTAGCTTTTCCCTGCCCGGGAAGCTCATTATCACTCTTTTGAGTCTAAATGATAAACTTTTAGGTAGAGTCATCTTGGTTGTAAGTCCTTGCTTTTCACCATTTTGAATATTTCCTGCCAATCCCTCTGGCCTGCAAATGTTCTGTTGAGAAATCAGCTGACATTCTCATGGAAGCCCCCTTGTAGATAACCGTTTGTTGTTGTTGTTGTTGTTGTTTTGTTTTGTTTTGTTTTTTTGCTACTTTTGAGATTCTCCCTTTAACTTTTGGCTTTTAACTGTGATGTGCCTTGGTATGGTCCTCTATGCGTTCATCTCATTGAGCCTTGATTCCTGAGCTTGTGTATCTATTTCCTTTGCCAGGTCAGGGAAATTTTCAGTCATTATTTCTCCAAATAGGTTCCAAATCCCTTGTTCTCTCTCTTCTCCTTGCTACCCCTGTGATTCCAATGATGTTACACTTGATGTTGTCCCAGAGGTTTCTTAAACTATTCTTGTTTTTTTTTTTTAATTCTTTTTTCTTTTTGTTGTTATAATTGGATGTTTTCCATTATCTTGTTTTCCAAATTGCAATTTCAATCCTTTGATTCATAATCTTCTGTTGATTACATCTAATGTATTCTTCATGTCAGTTATTGTATTCTTCATTTTTGATTGGTTCTTTTTTTGTGATTTCTATCTCTTTGTGTAAGTTCTCACTGAGTTACTCTATTCTTCCTCTAAGTTCATTGAACATCTTTATAACCAGTGTTTTGAGTTTTTTTATATGGTTTATTGCTTCCCTCCATTTTATTTAGTTTTTCCTGTTCTTTCATTTGGGATCGCTGCCCACCCCCCCGCCCCCATTTTGGCTGCCTTTCTGTGTTTGTCTATTTAGTAGGTAGATCTGCTATGTCTCCCAGTCTTGAAGGATAGCTTTATGTAGAAGGTGTCCTGTGGAGCTCAGTGGCACACTCCCTGGTCACACTCCCTGCTCCAGGGGTGTCCCTTGTGTGGGTTGTCGTGTGCGCTCCTGTTGTAGTTGAGCCTTAATTACTGTTGGTACATCAGTGCCTGGGACTGACCCTCAGGCTGACTGGCTTTGAAGACTGGCCCTGACTATAGCAGTTGAGCTGTTGTACAGATGCTGACCTCATGGAGTAGGACTTGCTTTAGGAGAACTCTGGTGCCTGATAAGTCCACCCTTTGGGTGTGTCATATTTGGAGCTAATTGGCTGATGCTTTGTTGTAGTCTGAAGCAAGCTGGCCACAGGGTTTGTTGGTTTTGGGGTCTTTTGGAAGAGACTCTGGTGCAAGCCTAGCCTGTACCCAGCCTGGGGATACCTGCTAGGAGATACAATGTGACCTGTTGTTGGTAGCTGCCTGTGCTGGGTTTGGAGGCACTTGGGAGAGGCTCTGCTGTGAACAGAGGCCAGCTGCCACTATTGTTGGGCTTGGGGCCACTTTGAATGCGGTACAGAGCATGCTGAGGCCGAATGCTGCTTGTTTGAGTTTTGCAGACCTTGGAGAGATTTTAAGAAATTGTACAGTGCTGGTCATGGCTGGCCACTTGTGAAGAATGACTGTTAAAGAATTTTGGGCCAGAGTGTGGATTGAGTGAGTTCATGAACTCAGGAAATCACCATAATGGGATGAGCTGTGTTAGGTAGATGGAGATGCTGATTTGGCAGCCTCTTTTGCCTCCAGGTTTGTTGGAGGGAGGGCTCAACAAAGGAACACTTCCAGGACTTCTGTCTTAGAGACAGCTGCCCCTTTAGTCCTTGCCCTGAAGCCAGGCAATTTATTTTCTTTCCCTATGTCTCATGCTCTTTTTCACACTGTTGTTCCTTTGCTGGAGCTTCGGACAAATGTTTGTGAGTGAGTTAGTCTGTACTCAGGCCCTTAAGTAGCAATCAGGGTCTACAGCAGATGTTCATCTCACCCAGACAGAATCCCTGCTGATTTTCACAGCCAGATGTGGGCACTCCTCTTCCCACCACTGGTGCTCTGGGCTGGGGACCTCAGCGTGGACTGGGACACGTTGCTCCTCAGGAGGGACCTCCGCAGCCGTGACAGTCCTCTTAATTCTTAAGTGTCACGTATGTGTAGGATGAGCCCATTTTGCATATCTACTCCTCCTACCGTCTCAAGGTGGCTTCTTTCTTATGTCCATAGTTATAGGACTTCTGTACAGCTAGACCTCAGATGGTTCTCAAGCATGGTTGTTCTATAATCTAGTTGTAATTTTGATGTGATCATGAGAGAGAACGAACACCAAGTTTACCTAATCCGCTACCCTGACCAGAAGTCTCCTTTCTTAACTTCTTTATAGTTTTCATTTGTTTACTCAATATACTGCATTCTAGATAATCTCTTAAAGTTTACCATCATATTTATTATTATTCTTTCTAATCAGCTATTTATCCATTCAGTTTTTAATTTCAACAATTTTGTATATTTCATTTCTGAAAGTTCTTTCTTATATTTTCTGGCTTTTTTTGATAGACTCTTGCTCTAAAATCAATATCTATTCCTTTTTTTTTTACTTTACAAAATTATTTTATACTGTTATGTTATTCTCTGTATCTGATTCATACAATCTCTGAGTTTGTAAATGTGTAATTTGTTTTTTATATTGACTATCACTTATAATTTTATTATTGTGTTTAGTAATTTTTTTTATTGTAAGGGTACATGTTTTAAAATTCTTTCACTGGAAATCTAGAAGAGCCTTTGTATTTCTTCATAGATAATTTGTATATTAGATTCCATGAGAAACTAAGGGTCATGATAATCTAAGAACCACATTATTCTACCTTAAAACCCTTGGTTTAATATGAGACTCTCAGATCAGCCTTTCAATCTTAGAGTCCCAAGGCTTGAACCCCAGTCACTAGAGTACTGTATTGGCATTAGAGCTACTCCATCTTAATGATACCTACCCTATTACTTGCTTACCAGTTTCTGCTCCTTCCCTGGTTTCAATTGTTGCGTGAGTGTATTTCTGTGTGTATAAAAGTTTGACCCTAGAGATTTAGACTATTTTCCATAACATCAATGATGCAATAAATCATATTATATTTGTTGTATTTCATCAAAGATACAGTTTTATTTTACTAGGAAGTCTCATCAAGTATCTGGTCTACCATCCTGTCATGAGAACAAACATACAAGAAGATAGTCATCCAGAACTGTTACACAGAAAGGATCATTTAAAATAATAATATATAATTTTCAGTAAATTTAATTTATGATATATTTTATTCATAAATATTCCATATAAATAAAGTAATCTTTAACAATTTGGTATTCTTTTCAATGATTATATCACTTTCCTAAATTGTATAACACATTTTTACATATTTCTGAGGATGTGATTAAATTAACGATTTGTGTTATAATCTTTCTGGGACCAGTGTTGGGGAAGCAGTGAAGCATAATGGCATGCTCAAGTCAGGTAAATTAGAAGCCATGTCCTTTGAGCTACTTAGTTAAAATCTCTAAATTTCAAATAATTCTTATTAAATGATGATAATTATAACTTTTTAAATACTGTTTAAAAGCTTAATAAAAATGCTGAAGCAAATCTGAAACATGGTACATCTCAAATGCTCAATCAATAATGTTCACCATTTTATAAATACTTAGTTATTGAACACCTGCAGGCTTGACATTACTTTGCTTTTTCTTGCAAAGGCAGAGTATAGCTTCAAAGAATTACAGATTTAAAAAAAAAATTTTGAAATCTTATTGTGAAGGGTAGAAAACCACGTAAAATTAATTTTAAAAACTTAGTACATACTCAGTTTTTATGTTTACAAAAGATGAGGATTTCTGATACTAAAGTAAGGGAGCTCCTATAACAAAAGTTCTTCCTAAATCTTCCTTTTTTAAGATAAGAAGTGAAGACATTAAGAGTCTGATTCAAAAACTATACAAGTTACCATTGTTTCCTTTTACTGCTCTAAACTCATTACAATATTTTTTTATGATCCTCTCTATATTCGAAGGTGGATTGCTTAATCTGAATTTAAAAATTCAGTTATTTGCTATTTAAGCATGTATTTGCTATTAAAAGGATTGTGAAAATGTATTAACTTTAAACTCTATAAATTATATTACTCATGGAAGGGAATAATAGCAATTTTATATTAAAGATTCTGTTTGTCTCTTCAATATAGCTGTGGATGAAATATATTAATTTAGTAAATCACAATTGTGTCATCATAAAAATTTTCTAAATTTGTGATCTCTATGAATGTTAAGTCTGTTTTAATTTCATTTCAAAATGTGTAAGCAAATAAATTCTGTTCAACTTTATTTACTTGTCAAAAATTGCTTTGGGCGAAATTTTCCAGTGGAAAGTAAAAAATGAGATGAAAGTAAGAAATGAGATGGAAAGCATTAATGAGCCAAAACAAAACTTAAAAATAAAAGAGAGCCTATATGTTTTCTTATTTCGTTTTAAACTATAAATGTATTCCATTAGGTAAACTATAGCAGAATTATAAGGCAGAAAAATGAGCTCTTGGAGGTTTGGATGGGGAAATTATTAATTTGGATTTTAACTGGAGTAAGAACTTAGACTTCCATATTGCACATATTATCCGCTGCCTTTCAGTTTGAGGGTGTTGCATCACCTCAAAAGAGAAGGGTGCACTTCGATTTCATGTGCCCTCCAAAGTCCAGTAGCTTCATATAACCTCAGGTTTTATTTATTTATTTATTTATTTGCTTATTTACTTACTTATAAAGATGCATGTAAAGTATTTTATGTAAGTGTCCAATAATTAATAAACATTCTTTCTTGAACATCTTTGGCCAACACATGCATGCAAGTGGTGGTGATGGTGGTGATGGGATGGGTAGTACCAAGAAGTAGAAACAAAATAACCTCATTTGGAAAGAATGAAATTCTCCTGTGAGGTTACTTTGGCATTATCTCTTGTACTTTATATTTTTTATTTGTGGTGATTCATCCTATATCTCACCCTTTCTCAGAGTACTAGTGCAAAAATTCTAGTAAAATAAATTGATATTTCTATCTATATTGAGTCATTTGGTTGGGAACAAAGATGCACTAAGAAGAGCAATAGGTTGGAGATAAATATAAAAGGAGAAAGGGAAAGGAATTTTATAATATATCAAGATAGGAATAGTAGTATTTCGGTTTTTAATCAACATTCTTGAGATATGATTTATATGTCATAAATACACCATTTTAAGTTTGTAATTTTCAGGTGTGCAACCATCACAGTGCACTAGCTTTAAATATTTTCGTCAACCTTAAAAGAAACCACATACTCATTAGAAGTTACTTCTTATTCCCCTTACCCCCAGCACTAGATCACCACTAATCTACTTTCTGTTTTAAGATTTGCCCATTTGACAACTTTTATATAAATCGAATCATGCAATAATATGTTAGCTCTTGTGACTGTCTTCTTTTACTTAACATAATGTTTTTGAGGACCATCCATGTTGTAGCATCTTATAGCTACTTCATTTCATTGCTGAATATTATTCCATTGTATAGATTTAGTTTAGTTTATCCACTCAACTTATAAATATTTGAGTTGCTTCTGCTTTGTGGCTGTTATTAATAATGCTGCTATAAATATTTGTGTACAAATCCATGTGCAGACATATGTTTTATTTCATTTGGGTAGATATCCAGGATTGGAATTTGTGGGCCTATGTTTAACATTTTTGAGAAACTTCCAAACAGTTTGACAGTGTGGTTAGATCATTTTATATTTCTATCTGAAATATATGAAAGTTCTATTATCTATCTTCACATTCTTGTCAATACTCATTATTGCCTGTTTCTTTTTTAATAACTGCCATCTTAGTGAGTTAGAAATGTTATCTCATTGTGGTTTTAATTGACAGTTTACTAATGTCTAATAACTTTGAGCATATTTTACTGTACTTATTTATAATTTGTGTGTCTTCCTTGGAAAAATATTTAAATCTTTTGCCCATTTTTAATTGGTTTGTCTTTTTATCATTGAGTTATAAAAGTTCTTTATATGTGTTTTGAATATAAATCTTTATTCAGATATACAATTAGCAAATATTTTTGTCAATTTGAGGGTTATCTATTTTCTTGATAGATATCATTTGAAGTTTAAAATATTTTAATTTTATGAAGTCTAATTTATAATTATTTTTGTTTTATCATGGCACTTTTTATGTCTTATCTAACAAATGGATGACTAGCCCAATGTTGTGAAGATTTACTCTTTTTTAAAAAAATTCTTCCAAGAGTTTTATAGTCTTAACTCTTACATTTAGATCTAGTCTTCACTTTGAGTTAAACTTTGTGTATGGTATGAACTAGGAGTCTAACTTCATTCTTTAATATATTGATATTCAGTTGTCCCAATACTATGTTTTGCAAAGATATTCTTTTTTCAGTTGTTTTCAATACACCACTTACTGAAGAGATTTTTCTTTCTCCATTGAATTACTTTATTGCCTTCAAAAATTATGTAGAGCTATTTCTGGAATCTCTTTTGTTCTCTTGATCTATTT